>JAQNCA010000020.1:4177276-4187868 GCA_029783725.1 Acanthurus tractus | reverse complement strand
ATTTGATTAATTATTTGGTTCAAGTGCCCGAAGTGACTTATTGAAACTACTTGTTTTTTTGGAACCAAAAGTGCAAACCCCAAAGATGTGAAGCTTAATGTCACTTAGAACTACAAAAAAACTGCAGATTTCCACATGAGAGGCTGAACCCAGACTGGGGTATTTTTATCTGAAAAAATAAAATAAAATAAAAACAAAACAAAAAATGAATGATAATTAAATTTGTTGCAGATTCGTTCTAATCATGGTGGGAATTTGTTGTTGATTAGTGAATTGTTTCATCACTAACTCCACGCTAATGCAGGAGATAATAACCAAAGCTGCTACGCAACACTGTTGTTGGTTTAGATTAATAAACAATCCCTCTCATCCGTTGACACAGAGTACCGTGCATGGGATTATGTCCTGTTCCTAACAATCATAATCCAATAGGGCTGTTATTGATCCAAATTTTTAATGTGTTACTACTCACTCTATGTTTTTTGGTCTTTATGGATGGAAACATCTTAGCCTTAAACTTACCATCTCATTTGCAGACAAAAGAATGAGCTCCCAAGGGGATTATCAATTTTGTGTAGTGGTCATAGTTAAACAAACATGTGTCCTCAAAATTCTAATTAATACTCTTGTTTTAAATACACTGAGAAGGCAAGACCTGTACACCTCACCTTAAGTATTTTTCATCAAAGCACCTGTCTGAGTTTACCTGATTGCAATCTATGGGATAACCCTGCTCCATCGCTTGCTCCATAAGCAGTAACTAGGATCATGACATTGTTCCAGTGCATCACATAAAATAAACAACAGAGCTAAACTGTGAGTGAAAATGAGAAAAACGGAGGGAGGGAGAGAGAACAGTACGCTCTCTGTGCTGACATAATCCCTCTCACTTCAGCCATAACATGGACTGGACTACTCACTCTCACGGCCTGTTGACAACTTGCAAGTGTTACTGCCACACAGTAAACTGCAGACAAACCTAAATCAGCAAGATGATTACAAAACATGGGGCAGGCCTCCAAGCTTTGTTCGCTTGATATGGAGCTAGAGTCGAAGTCCACTCATATTACACCACATATGCATGTCTATTAACGACTGGACAACACCTGCGTGTGTGTCTATGTTACAAGCAGGTGGCTTCTGTCGTGCTAAATGCCATGTTTATTGTGGAGACATTTGTAAGCAATTGAAGGTGACCTGCAGGCTTGTACCGGCTGATCCTCAAATTTAGCATTTAGATGTGGGAGGTTTGTCTTTGCTCTGTAGCTGAATAAACCATTCATTCACACCAGTCATTATCTAATCTGCAACAATTGTCACAATCTAGTAACTGTTGAAGACAAAACACAAAACATCCTATGGTTTTAGCTTCACAAACGTGAGGATTTGCATTTTTTTCTGTATTATTTTTTAAACTGCAGAACATTTTGAATGTCCTTTGGTTTAAAAGTGTTGGACAAAATATCTATTTAATTCATAATTTTTTAAACTTCATTTACATCCTGTGAGGCACATTATGTACTTCTTTCATCAAAAATGTGTTTACATTACTTAATATATTCTATTCAATTAGTATACTCCAAACCATTTTTATGCTTGATGATATAACATTAAATCTGACACTGACTCCACATATATTACTAATTATTTAGCCCAAAGGGTAAGTCAAGGCTATGCAAAAGTGAAATATATTCACAGAACCACATGATATACAAATTAGTTAGCAAAACTATAATGCAGGACGCACGAAATAAAACAAAAAAAGTCCAATAGAGTTGAGAAACACAGGTGAACAGGCTCGATGATAGGCGACTGAGCATCCCTATACGTGGACGTGATCTGAAAAATGATGTTAAGTCATATGGGAACCATGACAACATAAATATTTTGCTTTCTTTTTACAGAAACACAACAGAATCAACTGCTAAATGTTTTTCAAACCCACTCTCACCGTTCGTAGGTGCTTCCTGAGGATGTACATGATGAAGCCCCATATTCTCGACGTTACGCCGAGAAAAGTGCGGATGCCAAGTAAACATTGCCGGGTCTTCAGCATGTTGATGAGCACGCAAAGACCCCACAACGATTCAGTTTGAATTTCCGTTGACTGCACTCCTCTCCCCTAAGTTGTTGGGGCAATTACTGTGGGAACTTGCTTTTTAGTGAGCCAAAATCCGTCTTTAGCCACAGCCGCCAAACTAGCAATTCAAATTAACAAGAGGCCAAGCAAACGTGTGAGTACCTCGCTCTGCACACTTGTGGCACAATTAGCATTAAATAGAGTGCATATTCATTGTAACTGTGAAAGACAAACGTAAACGTGGTCAAAAAAAAGCTGCTGTGCGACGACTGCTGCTGTATGGACCTTAGCACGCAGCTCGTTGACAAGCTAGCCCAGGAGCTAGCTGTACACCAGCTAACGTTAGCCAGTAGCCACCAAGCTACCGTTAGCTCGACAGGGTGACCACCTTGAACCTAGGACAAAATTACCCCCAAAAAGCTGTGGGGAGGCTCGTTGTCAAGCACCAGTTAAACGTGACGTCCCTCGGTGCTGGGTCCGAAGAGAGACAGCTTTACAAAAGTTCCAAAAAGTCTAACCGGCCCGGTTAAAATCGGTTTGTAGTCCAGTGGAAATCCGGAATGAAACTGCGAGCCGCCATCGCCGCTTTGCCGTCACTTCCGCAAGGAATCCTGTGGTTGCGCGCAGCACGTCCACGTAGAAGGGGGAAAATAAACAGACGTGGATGAACAAGACTGTGTTAGTCTGATAAAACTCTGTCAAAACTAAAAAGTTTTACCATCATTTTTTTAGTTCCTTCTACATGTTTTAGCTCCTCCCTTATAGGTCATGGTGTGGTTTTACATGAACAAGATTTCTGGTAAAGCACGTGGCTATACATAAAGTTATGCTCTTATTTTGACAGTGGCTTGATTAGTGTACGAAGTTTAGTGTGATTTAGAGTTGTTTAAAAAAATACAGTATTAAAATTATACTGTGCACGGTTCAGTTAATAATAATAATTAAGCCTAATCCTTTACTTAAATGTAATGGAACATTAATACAGAATAACTGAAAGTGCAATGCAAATTTATCAACATAATACATATCAAATAAGATTTTAGTTTATTGTAATCACATGTATGGTATAGAGAAGTCTATGACTTTTTTTTCCCCTTTTTAGATTCTTTAATTAGGACTATAGGGATTTTAAAGGCTCTGGAGAAGTGATGCATACCGAGTGTTTTACAATTAAAATGCAAGACTCAAGCAAAGATTCAGAGGCAAAGTTGTATGTAGAGTCAGTTGTATGACTGTGCTAAAAGAGGCCCAGTGCAATGGGGATGATATGAGACAACTCATTTCAAATCTACATAGCGCAAAGTGTGGTATTAAAAATACACAGGTAAAAAATATAATTTTATTTAAAAGGAAAAAAAGAATGTCATCACTTATATAATGACAAAGTCTTGGATAAAATAATTCATAAACAGTTTTTTAACAGATATATTCTGCATTATTTTATAGCTCTGTAAGATTGCAGTAAGGCATAGGAATTTTACTACTTAAATGATTCAGTGTCTTAAAAGGCAGGAACATGAAACATGGTAACATCTGTGTTCACTGCCCTCACACTACACATCTAGGTCATCATCAGGATCTTCCTGGTCAAAGTCGTCGTTGGCATCAGGCTCATACAGAATACGCCCTGAACCTGGGCCTGATTGGAGCAATGCTGTTTTTCTGTAAGAAAAAAAGGATACAGCATTTATAGGTTATCTGTAAAAAATATGACAACTGAAATTATTTAATTACAGAAAAAAATGACTGAAAAACGTGACAATTGTGAAAAGGTTCCTTACTTCTCTTTGCTGAAGACAAAGGGAAGTGCAAGGTTCTCCTTGGCCTCACGCTCTGTATCAGATAGTCTAAGGTTGAAGGTCAAGTTAGCTGTTGGGTCCATCTACAAAAACACAATTATTACACTTTCAGTCTTGCCATATCAGAGCCCCATCTTTGTTCTACTGCATATAGTGTGAATGTATTAAGCATGAAGAATACGGCACCTCCTGTCCTTCAGGGTCATTCTGTTTGGGTCCAAGCTGGCCGAGCCTACTCTGTACTACGACTGTTAGATTCTCTTTGAAGCTAAAAGCCTCCTCCTAAGGACAAATAAAGTTACTCACTTTGAACAGAGAATGAACATAAAAATGCATCTGCAAGGAAACAGCTTACATCTTGCATAACTTTCCCCGATTTTGAGCGCTTTGTTATCTTTGCCACTGCTTCATCTGCCCTCATACCAGGTGCTACAGTGATGACGGACGTCGCCAAGTGGCATACACTTCCCACTGTACCCCTCTGATGCATGTCTGCATGGAGCAGAGCAATAATAGCTCTCACAGCACCCCCTAATGAAAACACAGAAAAATACCATTAATAGTGAAATGAGTGCATGTTACGAAATTCTGCTTTACCATTAAATAAATCAGCCAGAATAAATTGTACAAAAAAAGCCTGTCATTAATATTTGATGGTACTTGACTTCTCTTAAAAGGTCACTACAGCCTGGATTTCTCACATTCCTTTATTCAGTATCACTGAAATTCTTTTTTACCTTTTCTAAGTTGCTGAAGAGTCTTGCAGACAGCAGCAGCACTGAGGTGTCTCAAAATCCATGAAAGGGAGTCAATCACTAAGATAGCTTGTTTGGTGTGTGATGTTGACTTGACCAGCTGTGTAAGTTCCTTTAAACAGAACTGGTTAACTGTAAAAGCTGGATTATCAGTCCAGCCAAGTGGATCTCTATAAGCATTGACAAAGTGTAGCCTAAAGTGAAAAAAAAACAGATAAGCAATAGTCAGTTAAGTAAAAAGGTAAGTAAACTGCATAATAAAAAGAACTGCAGTGAATTAATATTTTCATTATGCAGTTACTGTTTTAAATACATTTTTTATAAAGTGTCACAAAATTGTGTAAAAAGCCAACCACAAGGGTGCACAATGTAAGAGGATTCAAATGTTTTATTTACCACTAGAAATTAGATTTAAAAAAAGATGAAACAGAGAAAAGCAACAAAGGTTTCACATGGTAAAATTTGAAAAGCTTGTAATTGGCTTTATCAATTACTTATAGTATTAATCATTATCAAAGTAGGTTGTTTGGGAGTTTCTGTTGATGGACTGATCTTTCAGCTCTACTGTTAAATTACCTCTCAACAGGGGATCCTGTCAAACCATCTTTCAGCTCTTCTTCACTGACCTCAAAGCCAAGTACATAAACATCCTCCTCCCTGCATTCACAACACAGGCAAGTTTTTAAACACTGTCTTTAGAAAATACATAACTTAATATAAAAACATGAGTGACTGCTCACACATGACCAAACAATCACCATATATATTTCTTGAAATACCTGTTCGATGCAGCATTAATGAAGCTTTTAAGGAGGTGTCGACCAGAATAACTAGCAGAATCTATCAACACAAGCATAAATGACATGATTTTATTGTATGTTTCGCTTCACACACATAACAGTCACTGTTTGTAATTCAGACTTAAATTATTAAATTCTAAAGCATTTACCTTGTATAATGAGAAACCCTCCAGCTTCAGAACCTTGCAATAATTCAGTCAACATGGTAATCTGTAGGACAACTATACCAGGTCCAAGTAGCTTCAGCTAGTTAGCATACTTCTAATTTACCATCTATTTTTTACATGAACTCCACAATAAAAACCACAGAATCCAAGATATTAACGACAGTAAATCGACATATCTTTATGCTCAGGAAGGTGAGCACTTAAAGTCGTAGTAACTAATATTTTACAGTAAATAATGCTTTCTCTGCCGAATTTCGATCAAGCATGTTTCGCTAGCTAGCCTGTTTGGGTTGTACACTTGCGAAAAACATCATATTCCAGAGTTCCCCTCAATTTTATGTAAACCTTAAGTGGGAAATGTAGTTCGGCAGCATGTACAGTATGTGCTTTTATAAGGGTGAATGCCTGAACAATAAACTACATTACCCAGCATACCCCTCAGGAAACATTGCGGTGGCAGCCTCAAGGGGTTTCTGCCGCGCACGGAGAGGACCGTGCGGAAAGATTTAACTCCAATCGTACAGAGTGCATACGGCGAAGAAACGAAAAAACTTCATTGGAGAAGTTACCAATATGGACCTACATTTATCATTGTTCGGCGCGATATAAGGAGTTTTTACAGTGCTGCCATTTTCACAAATGTGAAGGTTTTTGCTGTAAATGCAGTGACGAAGAAAAAAAGGGGGCTAAAATTGGAGAACGTTAAGCAACAGAGGAATTAGTATTTTGTCGGGCTAATAACGTTAGTGTGGCGACAGTTCAGAGGCGGTTTGCTTCTGGCACGTTAACGTTAGCTCCTCTAACGGATCTCCAGCGAGGGAATATCCAGCATCTACTCGCAGTGGAGTGCTTTTAAAAACAGTCTCTTCGCTCTTCAGCGTCCTTGGCTTATTGTTGCTAAAGTTGCCCGGCGGTAAGGTGCAGCCACGCCGGGAGAAGGCACAGCGCGACGGCCGCAACTCCGGCTAGCTCGCCTGGTGCTTCTGTTTCTTGGATCGAGGCCTTGTCGGTGAGGCGACAATGCTTGACATAATGTCTGAACACCAAGGTAAGTTTCCCTCGTTTCAATGGCTAGCATTAAACGAACGCTTGCTGTCTAATGTAACTTTGTGTTCAAATTTGTCAAGTATAACCGATAATTAAGATGACATACCTAAGGCAAGTTATGTCAAACGCTAACGTTACGTTTGGTTGCGTATGCTGTAATAACAACACGAGTTGCAATCGAGCAACTTGTTTTATGTCGTCCAAATACGATGAAGTAGAAGTTTAAGTTAATTTTCTGTATTTTGTCAACGATATTATTATCGTGGCTAACATAATGTTCACGTATCAAGTATTGTAGCTGCTAGTTCGTTAACGCGCCGATCTAGCATAACGCTAATAGCTGGATAGCTAACCTTACCCCACCACCTAAGTAGGAGTCAGACTAGTTTGCTTTTAATCCAAGAATTTCCAACATGAGCTCAAACTCAAATGCTGACAATAATACTAAGTTTATTTTGCACCCCGATATCACCAAGCTAACTTGGCTAATGAGCTTCCCACTTCCATTTCAAGAAAGCTAACTTAGCGCGACTGGTCAATCGAGTCGCTGACTGCTTGCACAAGTTAATACTTAAGATAATCAAATTTAGTCATAAGAAGGGCCGAATTTATATGATTCTCGTTTAAACATTAAAGATATCGGACATGAAGGAACTCCCATTAGCCTGAATCCCATCTGCCCTTTCGCAATGAACGTGTTGTGTTAGCTTCTCTTATGAACGTCGGCTAACGTTAGCAGGTTGTATCAAGACAATACATATTGACAAGTTTAAATCTTGGCAGCTACCAAATTGAGCTATATTAGCTATGCGTTTATATACACAATCAACTGTTTTTGACGTCGATGTTAAATAAGGAAACAACTATTTGTGGCTGATGCCGAATTATCTAGACTTTGTATAAAGTTCAGATAGTAACCAAGTGACACCGGTTGCGGTTGTCGGCGGACAACTCACGTTAATATCCGTTGACTCACTTGCTTATTTTTCGCTTAACGGTTATTATTATACTCCGGTGGTTAATTCAACGCACCTAGGCAAACACGGCTCTTAAATAAGCCCAGTATGCTCGTCATCGGTAATATCCCTGATTAAGTTATTGAGCCGTGTTAGCAAGCTAATGCTAGCGTTGGTCCACATGTGTCTCATCACATTCAGGCAACACAGTGCTGTGCAATTTTATGATTAGGTGTTTGAATGAACATGAGCTGTCCAACACTGGTTTACCTGTAACTTACAAAATCGTTCCTCTTTTTTATGTCCTTTTCAACAGATTCACTGTTGACGTGCAAAACGGAACCTCTGGTGAGTAATTTGTAATGTTATTGAAATACTCTGTGTAGTGCATCAGTAGCCTTCAGTTATTGGATTTGCTTAACGTTTTTACATAAAGGCATGTGTTTTTTTTAGCCCCCAGAGAGGAAAAAGAGGACTGTAGAGGACTTCAACAAATTCTGCAGCTTTGTCCTGGCATATGCGGGCTATATCCCCAGTCCAAAAGAGGTAAACTGCCCTGAATGTTACCGTTGATGTTAGAAGTGACTGTTATTGCCCCTTTGTTCAAATTGTGAAGAATCATTAACATCATTTTTTTTCTTTTTGTTGTTTTGTAGGAAAGTTCATGGTCTCCAACATCATCTAGCTCTGCACACAGTTCAGGGTTGTCGGCAGATGGAGGTGTTGGGGGCAGCAGTTCCACTGGCAATGCCTGGGCAGATGGGAGCTCGGATATCCACACCATCCATACATTTGTCCGCAAAGCTCGAGCAAACAAGGGCAAAAATATTCGCCGCATGCACTCTGATAGCACTCTGCTGGACAAGATGCGCCTTAAAGACTCCTTGTATGAGAGCCAAGCCAGCACTAAAGCAGAGCGCAAGAAGGACAAAAAACTGAAAAAACTGTCACTGGGTTCTGCCATGACAGGGGCAGATAGTGGCAGTAGTGAAGGTGAGAAAAGAGCCCGCATTAAACGCAGCAAAAACTCAAAACAGCCAAAAGCCAAGAAGCTCAAAAGCTCAGCTGCTCACAGCGAGACAGACTCTGAGGCACGGCACGCACATACAGAGGTACGACCTATCAGAGAGGAGCTGTCGGAGCACGGGGGCTCCACCCCAAGCATGCAGGGTCTGGGGAAGATACAGCCAGACGAGTCCATCAGGGAAGCAGAGATGAGCTCCAGTGAGGGTGAGACCTGGATCGCTGATGAAGACATTATGGTGGAGTCAGGTATGACATCTATACTTAAAACCTATAATAAGCAAACTCTGCAGAGCCCAGCTATAATACATCTGCTATAATGTCTTAACTCTTTTCTTTATCCACACAGGCGATGATTCGTGGGACTTGATCACCTGTTACTGCGGGAAGCCATTCGCAGGACGGCCAATGATCGAGTGTAACCAATGCGGCATATGGGTGCACTTGTCGTGTGCAAAGATCAAGAAATCCAACGTTCCCGACATCTTCTACTGCCATAAGTGCAGGGACATGCGGCGGTCAGGACACAAAAAAGACACCTAGAGATGAAGAGGACAGGAGGAACGCAGAGCACTCACCCTGTTTTTGCTGTCCTCTGACATGCTTTTTTGATGCCTACAGCCAAAACAGCCTATATTATCAACTGGATGGCAACTGTATTGTCACTTTGTAGGATTTCTTTTGACAATCACAACCATTCTTATTTATCCCTCACCTTTTTTTTTTTTTTTTTCTTTTCTCTTTTTCTTTGGCTACTGTGAAGAACTGGATAGAAGGCAACAGTGACAGTGGAGAATCATTTATTTGTTACTAATTAATTCCTTTATTAATTGGCTTTATTGTTGTATACTGTGCTGGTAATGTGCACATAAAGTTTCACACTTAGTCTCTTATTCACTAAAGGTGTATTTTGACTTGTAAATTATTTCCTGAGGATATCCCCAAACCAGTGAGAATTTCTTTTAGTGTCTCAAGGAGTACCATTTTCAGTTTGATACCTGTTTCCTGTCAACATAAAACCAGTGCATGTTTTACACATTAACAAAATTTATAGCCTAAGAGATGGAAAATGTCACTCCTGTTATTTGTTTAGACGCATGCGAGAAAGTGGGCAGCTCTTTTTTTTTTTATTTTTCGATTGCATTTCGGCAATTATTGAATTTTTAGTTGTTTTGTCAGTGACGATCACTGAACTTAAAAATGTAGAGATCTCACTCCTTTAGAACAAGTGATCTTTGAACTCATACAATCTGGTAACATTTACTGTTTTGCATCTGAAATTGCATCTAAATTGTTACACTTCAAATTGCACACAGACAATTCTTTTGGCAGTGCACTTTTTAAATATTAACCCAGATATTGTTTCTACTGCATTTATTAGTGGTATCTGGACTATAATGACCGGCCGCTGATGTAAACTGTACTAAGCATGTAGCTGTGTACATTGATTGAGCGCTTAATGTTTCTCCCTGTCTGGCTTGTTAATCATTGATAGCCATTTACCATGAACAACATTTACATTGAAAGCTGTTCAATTTTTATGTTTTTGTTTCATGTGTGTTTTTATTTTGTTTTCCATGTGTAAAACTCTTCTGATACGAGGGGACAGTGTTGCTGTAAGAAGAATGGTTTGGCAGTGCTTTACAATATCAAAGTGGCTCTGAGGCTTGTTTTTTTGAATGGTTGTAAAATATGTTTTTTTTTTTTTCTGTTTCATATAATTGTTTATTTCTTAGCTTTCTGAGAAGCTGGATTAAAGATGCTCCTGCATCGGAGAATGGACATAAGATTGTCTCACATCGAGAACAAAGTTGTAGTGTACAGAAAATAAGTTGATGCCGCGTAGGTTGTGGCATTTGTTTATGTTGTTTGGTTTTACCATGAGTTTTTTTTTTTTTTTTTTTTTTTAGTTTTTTTGTTGGGAGTTTTTTGTTAATAAGCAAAAATAAAGTTAACAAAAACTAC
>JAQNCA010000020.1:4140850-4163831 GCA_029783725.1 Acanthurus tractus | reverse complement strand
CAGTTATGAAAAGTAAAAAAGTAAAATGTTTGTAGTACAAATGAACTATGGTTCGTGGGTCAACACACCAGTAAACAGATGAGATTTCAATGAAAAAAGAAAATAAGGTTACTGGTCCTAGTAGGCCATTTTTACACCAGCGAAGTGCCACCTATTTTCGGAACGAGGTCGTTTTGGGTGGTCGCTGATTCTCATCACTACTACCTGGGTTTTCAGCAACATCCATTTTGCGTTCGAGTTTTCTTTGCGATTAGAAACTTTCAACTCAACTATTTAATTCTGCGTGCAGCAGATCTCGTGACCAAAAAGCACTTTGTCATAGGATAAAGGAGAAGCCTTGGAGCGCTTGTTTACAACTCTGACACATGCCGCCGGCTCTTGGTAAATTTTTTTTACATAATTTAGAAATGAAATCACATGTAGGGGTGAATCTACATCGAGGTTCTAAAACGATTACTCGTGCAGGCCAAACAGTCACCTACTCACCTTACACACAGGACAGGTAAAGTCCTTTAGTTCAGGTCAAACTTGATTGTCAGTGGAAGAAAAAAAGGTAATGACCAGCAATAAAAAAATATCTTATCAGCATTTGAGTTTCCAATTATCTCAGCTTTGCGTTTTTAAATACATAAACCTTTTCAAAAGGTTTTCATGAACTCAACAAGAAAGGACAATAAATGTCACAAGATTCTTATTTCAGCTGATATAAACCACTTGATTCCCCTTTGTTCTACATACTGACACTCTAAAGCAGCCACTTTCGTCAGTGAGGAGACGCTCGTTCACATGAAAATCTGCAGCATCATGGCTGTCGTGACTCACATGTAGACACTTCTGTCTTTCTTTGTCTTCGCCTTGTGTTACTGATGTGTTGCTGAGTGGTGCAACACTGTCTTTGTGCTGTAGTTTGCTCAGGCAGTGGTTTGTTAGGACTATAAATGGCCCATTGTTTGTCCAAACTGAACTCCTCCGATCCTCTGCCGTCCCTCCACCTCTGAGACTTTTGTCTCTCTGTTTCTGTTCATTGAAATTGTTGGCAGTCTGACTACAGTGTGTTCATACTGGAACCTGCTGCTCTTCTTCCACATACTGCCGTTCTGTTTACCGGCCAAACAGGAGCCATGTGAGATGTATTATCGTTGTTATGTGAACCGTGGAGCATTCAGACTTATCATGCTTCCTGTCCCCTGTGACGTGTGGCATGCAAACCCCATGATGTTTTATTTGCATTTGCGAAGGGAAGGAGAGCTCTGGGATACATTTTTTAAAAATTTTGTGTTAAAACAGTATATATATTAAATTTTGTGTGCGACCCACAGATGGAGGTCCAGGCACCACCGGGCACCACCGTAGGCTACGTCAAACAGGACTGGCACCCTTTCCTGCCACGGTTTTCCATCCAAGGAGCCAACAAGGAGACCGTGCTCAGACTGGAGGGGCCCTGCTTTGCCTGTAACTGCTGTGGGGACGTCAACTTTGAGGTGAGGCCAACGGATTGTTGCGTTTGTGGGTGAAACTCATCTCCTTTGGTAAACCACATGTGGTTCAGTGAGCAAAAAGGTTGACATTTGGGAGACAACACTTATTTTCTTTTTTTTACAAGATTTAAGTGAGAAGGTGACTCAACTTTCATGTCTGTCCATAAAAAGTTAGGCTACAGTCGATTACTTAGCTTAGTGTAAAGACTGGAAACAGGTGGTTGCTGCTAGATTGGCTTTGGCCAAACACAATAACAACTTTTTGTACCCTTTCAACATTTTGTACCTTGTCTGATAAATTTATGTACAATCAAAGATATAAAAACAACAACACATTGATGATTTCACTGTTTAGTCAGAAGCCTTGATGATCTGGAATCTTTGCTGGCAACCTCCTAGCAATGGCAAAGCTCCAGGAAGTCACCACGCTGAGTTAATCAAATAAACAAGATGTGAAATGTTTATACACGAGGTTTAGAGAAGACAGATTTTATTACCTCTGCAAAGAGTGAAGTTGGCTGTTTGCCCTGTGGGTCTTTGTATAAGCTAAGCTAAGCTATTAGCTGTAGCCTCATTTTTGTCCTAAAAACATACCTCAAATGTCTTGCTATACTTTGAAAACACCTCAACATCTTGACAGATGGAAAGCTTGCAGCTCTTCCCAGAGGAAACTAGTGTCCCTCTTTCTCAACCCGTAACTTGATAACATCAGTGCACTTGATAAAACTTCCTATATGTAACGTTGTTCTCATGGCTCTGCAGCTGAAGAGCAAAGATGGTGACCAGTCCATTGGTCGCATCAGCAAGCAGTGGAGCGGCCTGTTGAAGGAAGTCTTCACTGACACGGACAACTTCGGCATCCAGTTCCCCCTGGACATGGATGTGAAGATGAAAGCTGTGCTGATGGGAGCCTGCTTCCTCATTGTAAGACCGTATTCTTAGTTTTTCCTCTCAGTTTTGGCTCTCTAAATGACGCCAGTTTTACTTTTCTGGACGCACTGTCTCAATTTCCTTCCTTGTTGTGTCTTTGCAGGATTTCATGTTCTTCGAGAAGGTCGGGGAGGCCAACCAGCGCAGCACTGTGTTTTCATAAGAGAGGAAAAAACAGCAGCATGACAGCAAGGACTTTCTCCAGTTATGCAATCTCCGTTCACCTACTTTTATGCCATTTACTTTTTTAATCCAGCCAATCTGTCGCCATCCTTTTCTACACACAGACGTATAGGAGCCAATGAACTCTTAATTCCAGATGTCAGCCAAGGATTGTTGTTCAAATCCATCCAAACCCAGTGAGTGACACTGGCTGCCATGTTGCTCATGCACCCTCCTCTCCATACAGTCTGTAGATATTTGTCTGTATTCAGCGAGTGAACATACCTCCTGCTGAGATTCGATCTCTGCCAAAGAAAGTCATCCTTGCCTGCGACATCTCTTTCAGTGCCCACACATAGAAAGGAGTGGATAGAAACAGGAATTCTTGAATGTGCTTTTTTTTGCTACACTGGCATTTAACTTCTTGTGTTTTTGCTGTATGTTTATCTTCTATCATACTTGTAAGTAATGTTTTATGTAGAAGTAGAACTTGTGGAAGTGCACTACTGTTGTGGATGTTTAGGCTGCATTCATTGCCTTGTTTGCTTTAGCTTTTTTTAACAGCTAGCAGAAAGCAGTGTCAGTCTGTTCATCCACCACTTCAGTCTAGACTAAAATATTTTGACAGTTATTAGATGGATCTCCATGAAATTTAGTACAAATGTTCGTGATACCCAGAGGATGAACAGTACCGTCTTGTGATCCTGAAACTTTTATCTTGCGGCAATCTTTAGGACAGTTTGTCTGTTACTTTGTGACCAAATATCTGCATATCTAATGACAATTACTTCAGCTTCAGCTGTGCCTTGTGTCTAGTAACAAATATTAAATGTTAGCATGCATACAAGCTGGTAAATATTACACCTACTCAACATTAGCCTTCTGCACTCGAAGCACTGCTGTGCCAAAGTGCAGCCTTGCAAAGACATTTTATCCCATTAACAACAGCTTTTATTAACCACAGTGCACAGAGTGTCATTATTTAGTTATTATTTAACTAAGATAAACAGGGAAGGACTTGCTGTGTTAGCGAGAGGAGTGGGAGGAATGTTAGTGTCTTTTAAGTTGAGGTTGCAATCAGGGGCGGACACAGGCTGACAGTATTTACCAAAGTGCAGCACTCCTCCCTTCAGCCGCCGCCTCTCTCCTCTTCACTGAGCTTCTAGTGTAGATAAGCTAACAAAACTGTAGCGCAGGCTACAAGTGTAAACGCTCGCATGCTTCCTCTGCGGTTTCCCCTGTTGCCATGGAGGCTGACACCAGGGCCGAACCTCGCCCTCCAATTTCTCCAGATACCACTGTGTTTAAACGTGTGCCAGTGTAATGATACTACTAAGAGTGAGTGAATGTGGTTAAAGAGGAAAAAGGAACAGAAAGAAAGTGGAGCTTTAAAAAGCAGAAGTTGAGGTGTTAATCTGACCTCAGAGCAGTTGGAAAATCCCACCACTTGACGAACATAACACCTTTCTGTAGTTTGTGTAGTAAAAGAGAGACTTGTGCAAACTAGTTATGTGGCTTTCGGTCTGTTTAAGTTGTTTAGCTTAGAAATGATAAAAAAAACATGGCAGGTTAATGTTTGCATATGTTGCCTGTTGCTGTCGAATGCAACTCTCAGTTCTGCATTTTCATCATTCTCATGGGAAACATTCATGTGCCTCCTGTGAGGCTTCGTGCCACTAGTGCTTTCTAATCCAGACTGAAGCTCTCCTTCTTTAGTTGCTTTAATGTCTCCCAAAGCAACTGTGTCTTTATATACAATATATAAATGTATATGTACAGCTCATTCAATGTAATTTGTTCAGTAGTTCTATGTTAACTTTATTTTTAAACATTTTTTTGTCTCATCTTAAGCTTACAGGATCTTTGGCTTCAGTTTTCTGTATTCAATCAAAAATATAGATATATTGCCGTGCCATTTGTTTGAAACTGTTGTACCATTTATTTGTGAATTATATTTTTACAGAATTCCAAAAATACCCTTATGTTCATAATTAAAAAACTCTATGTGAAGCCTTTGTTAGAGTGTTGTGTTTTGCTGCTCCGTAGATAATCCAGGAAAGTTTTTTGGGAAAGGCCCTCAGAAACCTGAGGTCCAAATGTGGAACATGTGATTTCACTTGGAAAAAATTAACTTTGCTCCAGAGGAAAATCCACTCTCTCATTCTCTTGCACACAATGAGCCAAAATCCGGTTCTATCAAAACTCTGTTATGCTTTTGTAACTGGATAACTTCCTAATTACAACAGATACTTAAATGGCGTCAATATCTGCGTCTTTTATCTTGGTCACAAAAGGATTATATCTGTGCTTTTCTTTCGATGCAACAAAAGAAGAAAAAAACCTCAGTTCCTCGGCCACATGATGAATATTTAATTCCATCTCCTGGGAACGTGGGAAATAAAAGCAGAGTATTTTCTTGAAACATGTCTGCACATGTCCATCTATGCCTAAATGTCACCGGGAAATAACTCAAAATGTAATTGTTATCCCATGATAATCCTTAACCATACCTCAGTTACAATACAGGAACAGAAAACCGGGTGGCTTAAAGTCTGGTTGTGCAAGTTAACCTACAACTCTGCATTCAGTCAGTAAGTCCATGCTAACATCACATCCCATAAGACACAAGTATTTTGTTGCTTAATGCAACCATGGAAATGAGGTGTGTGTGACTGCAGAACGAGAATCCACTCACTCTTAAAAGAAAACAGCATGTTATACAGATCATCACTTTTATTTAATATTACAATCATTTCTAATAAAACATATGTACAGATTAATTACAGTATAAAAACTATTTGCAGAAAAAAGCATGAGTGGTGTCTTGTTAAAAATGTAAAAAAAAAAATAGAAACATTTAGTCCTTTTTTGTTTTTGTCAGTTTTTTTTTTAAATATTATTCCTTCTTTATATACAATGATCTTCAGTTTTATACATTTATGTACACTGATCCTCCCTTCTGTTCCATATCGGGGTGCATAGGACAACTTTCAGTGTTGTTGGGACAATATGAAACAAAATGCTGCTCAAAAAGTCAATTTGTGCAGTTTAAAATCAGCCAGCAAATTCCTTCAGGCGCGTCTTTCTGAGTTAGCCAGAGGTCGATCCCTCTCGCTGAGGCCGGGTCTGTCGTCGCACGACCATTTGATCAGGTACCTGCTGGCCATCTGCAGGTTCCACTGGTACCTGGACAGGATCCTCAGGCAGTCGTCTCTGGAGCAGAGGCTCAGCGAATACAGCTGCTCCAACTGCAAAGACAGAAAATGAGAGAGAGAACGAGGGGATTAGAAGCGGCGATGGAAACGCGTCAACCCACCAACACCTCAGGGAATTTTGTGGAAAACAAGTCAGACAAAAAGGGAGAGACAAACAATACTTGAGGTTAGAAAACTACAGGTCATTTGGGCCACACACCTCAAAGCAGGTGTTTCACATCAGCATTCAAATGCAAAAACACCTGCTGTAAAAATCCTTGCTGTGGGTGCAGTTGTGCAACATGCTTCAGAGTTTACTGCACTACAATCAAAGACTGTGATGAGATTAACCTTTAAAAAATGAGCTCAAAGTTCAAGTTGGACTGAAATCTCTGACAACCTCACGCTGAACCACCTTGTTAAGCTTTAACATGATACACAAGAAAGTGGCCTGCACTCTGCAGCTGGACTAACCTGTGTAAAAACTTGCCTCAAGTCCTGGTGAGACGGCAACCATTTCCCACAATCCCTTACTACCACCCAGTGGCCTTCGAGTTCGCATTACGGGCAGTGCACACATCAGGTTTCATTATGTGCCCAGCAACTAACTCTGTGTCCTTTTCGTTTCTTTAATATTATTTATTTTTAAATACTTCTCAAACGTCATATAGTGATTAATATTTCTTTAATTTATGTCTTGATGCCTTAAATGTCTCATGCAAATCACTTGTATCAGCTGCTTCAGAGTTGCACAGTTTGGGAACTATAATATGATCCATCGAACCACAAACAAATAAGTAAAGTGTTGTTTGCTATTTTTGTTGTAAGTGATTTCCTGACCTTGAGTTGTTGTTCAGCTAGCAATGGGTTCCAGTTGCTGCGTTGAAGTGCCGTATTGACCTCCTCGGTAGTCGCTCCGTGAACTGCCTCCATCACCTGAGAACAGGAGAACTATGAAGTTTGTATTTTCTTCCACAGGACGGATTTACAGGCAAACGATAATGAACCGTCTCTCACCTGTGAGATCAGACTGTCTTTTGTGCTCTGCGCATGATCTCGGTTTCGGTCTCCCCCTCTGCCGTCTGCGGGCTCATCCAGCTGCGGGGTCGAGCGGGTGATTTGGGCCATTTTAATCAGATTTGAGACCTGCTGGGGTTGTGGTTGTGGTTGTGTTTGGGCAGCAGGGGCTGGAACCACCAGCGGGGGCCTCGTGGGACGATGTGGGGAAGGATACCTCCTCTGGGAGGATTTCGGGTTAAAATTTTGAAAGTTTGGAGGTGGCGGTCGTGGAGGTGGGACGATGCTGGCCTCACTGAACCGGCGGGGGTCCTGCAGCATCATGACACTCTTGGCTGCTGCTAAAAGGGGTATGAGTCTGCCCTGCTTATCCACCCTGACCCCCCCTACTGTTTGAGAGCGAGGCCGTTGTTCACTAACAACTGACTCCAGGCTGCGGGACATACCTGAAGACAAGGAGAGGTTTTTTTAATGCAAACTATGCAGACAGAGGATAAAATAAAGGATCCTAGTTCAGATAGCATGTAAGCATTGTTGTAATAAGCCGAATAGCCACTAGGGGGCAGACTGGTCAACTGTAAGCTCATCAGCAGATATGTGAGAGAATGAATGAACATAGAGATTGATTCTTTTCTGCAAAGCGGAACTTGAAATCATGTTGGATAACACGATTAATAAATAAATACTAAAATAATTAATTAAATATTAAATAAAAAGATATAAAATAAATTAATAATAAATAAATAATATAGTAAAGATGTGATGTTCTGTTTTATTTCATTAGCACAAGATGTTAAGAAAATGCACTACAATGCAGCCTTTTAAACAGGAAAAAAAGTACAATAATATATATATATAATATTATATTTGAAATCCCAGGTTATATTAAATACACCACGTAGCTTTACTCACTGCACTCTGCAGCTTTATTTTCAGTCCCTACCTGACATTTTCTGCAGATTGGAGCTGTGCTTGTCTCTGGCGGGGCTTGGCCTCCAGTTGCCACTGCTGCATGGGTCAGAAAAGCAAACAAGTTAGACACACAAACACACCTGACAGCCTCAGCTCACGTGCGGACTGACAACAGGCGAAAGTTCAGGGCTGCGCCTCCGTTTGATCCCTACAATAAAACTCAGCGAGGAAGCATACATTGCTTTCTCCATGATTTAGGAAGCCAAGGCCACGAGACAATAAACGAGACATCCACGGTGAAACATGATAATAATGTTAAAAGCAGCCACAGGAGGTGAACTTTGCATTCTGGTCCTGCTTTTCCAGTTTAACAGTGTATTTTTAGCAGCATGTAATTCAAGCCACTTGTTTGTGTACCTTAATAACAGTTTGCCTTTGTGTGACACACACTGATTGCTTTATCACTCAGAGATTAGCTCAGACACTAAATGATAAATTTTATTCTTTTTACTGAAGTGCCACTCTATCACCTATCATGTACTCCTGACCTGCCAAATCAATATCAATCAAATGCACCAAAGAGTCTAAATAAAAAACAGAGATGTAGACAAAGGAGTGACTGACTTGTTCAGGCTCTCCGGCGTCCCCCAGCAGCGCTCAGGTTTGATGTCTCCATGCCCGGCGTGTTGCAAGCTGCCCTTCACCGGGGGCGAAATGTAGGAGGCGGGGGTCGACCCGGAGCTGTTTGCAAGTGCCGCAACGGCGGAAGGAGGAAGTGACGGCGCCGTGAGGCTCGCGGGAAACCAGCCGACCGACAGGGTCCTCTGATTCTGGCCCCTCCACTCACAAAGCTCCAGACTGCAGAGAGAAGAAGAGGAAGGTTAGAAACCAAAGAGCTTCCAACAATTAAAATGAGACTACACATATGTAACTTTTGCTCTTGCTATAAGCACAAGCAGTGGGAGTCATAAAGCTAGTAATAACTTGGGAACCTCCTTTTCAATTAGCTACCAAACTAGCTAGTTAGCTAACTAAGTAGCTTGCTAACATTAGCCACCATAAGCTACTGAACAGACCAGACTTAAAAGGCAGCAACAACAAAACTCCTGAAAGTATTAAACTGATCAATGATGTGTTTAATGACTTATGAATTAAGTTTTTCATTTGTATTTCCATGTAATACTTCATTACTTTTTGTTTCAATGCATGACTTAAATGTTTTCAGCAGCCCTGAGATGTTAATTCATAATAAGCAGAGTATTTATTTGATGTGTATCTGAATGGATTTAGGTGCATTTTTGTTTGGTTTTTTTCTACATGTTCACATTACAAATAGCCAGGAAAAAATAACTACAAACACTGACAAAACAAATATCCACATCTTGTATTTGTCCTGTAAAGCAAACACTGAAGACAGTGTTGTAACTGCTCGACTTGTTCGAACACACAAAGCCAAAAAAAGGCCTCCACTGGATCACTGGAATGCACCTTTAAGAGCAGACCCTTTTAAAAGCCCTGTTTCACCTCAACAAAGGCCCTTTGTGTTGGTTAAAGTTATTCTTTTACTCTTTTAGTCCCACCCTGATCTCTCTCACCCACCCATGGTCTATGACGGTCACAGGGTCGTTGGCCGAGAGTGCAAGTTTTCTGGGTTCAGCAAAGTCTCTTGTTGCTAGAACCTCCATTGGCTTCGCCTGCAAAGAGACACAAGATTTCTTTAAAAATCATGCATTTTTTTTTCATTATTTCAGGTAACAGATTCTTCTAAATGGGCTTAAATCAAAAGTCCTTCCTCTAACTTTATCATCGGGGACATTAGAAGCTTCACATTATGTTGCGCACCTCTGCCACCATTGTGATGAGCTGGGCGAAGCTGGGCCTGTCGCCTGGATTGCAGGCCCAGCACTTCCTCATGATTGCATACATCTCTTGCGGGCAATCCGGCGGTTTCTCCAGACGCTCACCCTCCCGCTCCACACGCCATAAAATCTGTATTGAAGAGAGTGAACGTCAGTGATATTTAAACTCAGTGAGTCACTGAGCGTGATCTCAAAAGCAAACGGCATAAGGGTGGGGACACATTCCTAAATGAGAAGACAAGTACGCTGACTGGCGTGAGTACAAACACCTCGAGCATGGCGTAAATGTCAACATGCGGCTGACATGTGCGTACCTGTCTGCCTGAGAGACCGAACCAGGGCTCCTCACAGTAGGTAAACATCTCCCACAGGGTGACACCAAACATCCAGACGTCCGAGGAGTGGGAGAAGGAGCCGATGCGAAGGCTCTCCGGAGCACACCTGGAGGTGGAGCAAATAGATGGATCATTAGCGGTAATTCGTAACTATTTGAAACATTATTTCCTCCTCCACCTTTTCGATTTCCCAGCAACCCTCACCATGCGAACGGGATCCTCCTGTGTGCCGCCATGACGTAATGGTCCGTCTCTTGGCTCAGGCCTCTCATCAAACCAAAGTCTCCGATCTTCACCATCTCCCTGGATGCCAGCAGGACGTTTCTTGCTGCCAGGTCCCTGTGGATGAACCTCCTGGTCTCCAGGTAATCCATGCCCGCTACGATCTGGTTAGCAAAGAGCCAGAGGCGGAGCAGGGGGTACTCATACTGACGTGAGCGCAGGGTGTCATATAGGGAACCCAAGGGAGCCAGTTCTGTTACCTAAAGGAAGGAAAAATACATCATTATGAACTTCAGCTCTTAGAAAACATCTTCATTTGAACAGATTAGTTTATAAACACTGACTAATCCCTGTTCAAAAATGAAAGGAGCAAAACATCTCACCATCTTGAGGGGCTGTGTGAGCACCACACCATAAAGTCGGATGATGTTGGGGTGGTCCAGCGACTGCATGGTGGTCACCTCCTGGAGGAAGTCGGTCAGTGAGTCCTGCTGCCTGCTCCTCAGAGACTTTACTGCCACAGGCAGCTGAGTGGAATAAAAGAGAAAGATAGACTTAATCCCAATCCTCTTTTAACTGGACAGCATGAAGTGCAAGGGGAACAAAATCGTCGAAAATAATTATAAAAAATAAAATAAAAGTAACCTAAAGCCTGGAGTAACTGATTTTTTGGCCATTTTCTGGTGGCAGGAGAAGCAAATAATCACAAAACAACAGTAAGGGTCACAGCGAAATACCTGCATACATGGTTTTTCTGGTCGCCTAATGGATAAAAGCCTAATATTTAGTCTCCTTTTAACTCAGATTTGGCAGGAAATTTAGTACCTCAAGCTGTTTCCTGTCTTTAAAAAATAGCTAATAAAAGATACTCCTTTTTTGCCACCAGACTCCCTTAAAAATATTGCAATTTTTTGAGATGCTGCATAATAAGAACCTTTATAAACTTTGTAAAAAGCTGTCTGTGACAAATTCCTGTTAATTGAGGCTTTCTCATGAATTTGGCCAATATTATACACTCTTTTAATTAGTTCCTTCTTTAAACAAAATACATTTTTTGGTCTTAGTAGGCTTAGTTGCTGTTGTTGGTAAACTGTCCGCTTGTGATTGGATCACTGCGCATATAGATGTATGAGGTATGAACAGAATCTAAAAGTGAAGGATAAACAGTGTAAAATCAGTTTCTCACCACTCTCCCGGTGGGTGTGTGCCACTCTCCCTTCCTCACCACCCCAAAGGACCCAGAGCCCAGCTTCTCTCCCAGGAACAGCTCACTGTCCTGGATCAGACTGGGCAGAGCCCGGCCACTGTTCTCCTGAGCCGGGCCGCCCCACTGCTCCCCCCCGTCTGGACCTCGACCTCCTGACGCCTATATGGATCATTTTGAAGCAAAAGAAAAAAGTTAATGCTGACTGACACAATAGAATATATGAACTCTGCTTCAAAGTTGATGTCACTGTGTATTTCAGACCTTCGACGTCCGTGACTTTGTCTTGTAGCGTTTTATAGCATCCCATAATCTTCTTTGAGCTAGAGGAAAAGAAAACAAGTAATTATAGCCAGTTTGACATATCTGACTTATTTTAAAACCACAGACCTATAAAAGCTTTTAAATCTTGGATAAATGGTTGCATCAGTGTGGGGTTGAGAAGATAACCACTGAATTTGTGTGTGTGTGTGTGTGAACTGTTCCTTTGCTCCATTAATGCTGTAAATCCAAAGCTTTTACAAGACAAACACACTATCGTGGGTAAACAGAAGACAATGCTCCTTGGTCTTGCATCAGTTACTGAGATAGAAGGGAAATGCCGGAGGGGATGGATATGTATTGATCTCTACTCAGCGTGGCTGATCAAAGCAGACCAGCAGGCTCACCAGGTTTGCTGATTCCTATCTGCTCCAAGTCGACCTCCTTGACGTAGGTGAAGTGCTCGATGCGGGTGATGTTGAGGTTATCTCTGATGCGCAGGTAGAACTTCTCCAACTGCACCTCAGCCAGGAGCTGGTAGAGCCACTGAGTGTCCTGGTCCATCACCATGACCCTGTCCACCTGCCTGTAGGGTCAAAGGTTAAACATGATGAGACTGTGAAGAAACAACTTTTTTTTAATGTTCACTTTTCTCTTAAATCTCCTCAAATTTAATTTTGTTCTTGGTCATTAAACCTGAATTAACAGAATAGAAGCTAAGCATTCAACCATGTTTTTCAATCTGAGTACGATAATGAACCGACGCTCTGAGTTCATCTCATTAAAGAGGCTGTTTAACGGTAAGTCCGCTCCCACTCGGGCCGTGTTAGGTTACCGTAGAGACCAACAAAAAGCTGTTGGTGAAAGATGCCAGAGGAGGTTTGTTTAGCTTTTAGCCGAGTGCCAACTTTGGGTTGTTGGTCTGTATCCTAAGAGAAGGAATCTCATCCTGGCAACTAACCGTCTATCTGATTATCACATTTGCTGAAGCGAAATTTTAGAGGAAAACGAAGGCAGAACATTACACTTTTCAGCTGTTTCTGAGAAGCGATGTTAAATATAATTCATTTTGAACACACAAACAGGCATTTAGCAACCCAAACAGTAGAATCAGATGAGGATGAATGGTGAAAGATGACAGAAGAAGTGTAGAAATGCAAGCACACAAACATCAACAGGAGGATGAGGGGACAGGAAACAAAACATAAACGACATAAACGATTTAATTTTCCTCAGCTCAAGCAAATAACTCCAGTTTCGGTGTCAGTCACTGAGTTGAGACTCATTTTGAAACTCTCAGGTAAAGTTTCTGCAATGAGTCCTGAAGCAATGTGAAAAAACTGCGAGGCGGAAACATGATCCTGTCTGTGGTTCAGGGGCACCAGTCAGACAGGATCCTCTTCACACAGCCATTATGTAACTGCTGAAGTTATGCTGCATGTTGACGGCAGCACGACTTCGAATCAGCCATTATGGAGCCAATTAGGGCTTTTTAATTTAACTTAAATGTTGACTTTAAGTACACTATGAAACTCCAAGAGGTAGATGGTTGATCTTTGAGTCATTAATGATCAACTCTCTGTCTCCAGAAGTTACAGTGTAGCTCAGCAATAACAAGAGTGAAGAAGTTTGCATAGCTTCCTTATTGCTTAAAAATGAAAATTAAAAACACAGCAAATTCCTCATTTGCTGGCTTCAGTTACTGGAGGGCTGAGCAGCCATAAATTGCTCCCTTATCAGCGCACCAAGCCCAGCAACAGGTTATGAGTCAGGGAACATTCCCTTTGCAGCAACACTGGGAGGGGGAAAAAATAACATTAACACTACACAAGCAGCATTTTCTCACAGAGTAAAGATGCTGCAAAAACCAAAGCAAGTGCAATAGGGTACTAGCCTGGGCTTGCACTCATTTCCAGGGGCAACTCCCAATTAAACTGCACCCAAGTTGTGAGAAACCAAGGCAAAGTCTCTGTAGGCTGATTTTTAAAATACAAAATACAAAAGGAAAAGACACTCACACACTCATACAAACATCTGTAAACAATGAGAGCTCTGTTCACTCTCTATTTACAGAGTGACGAATCTTTAACCTGCACGGCTACTAAATTTAAATTCTCTCCGCCTGATGGCATGTGTGTGACCAAGTGTCAAACTATGTAGTTGATAGCTTAGTGTAGCTGAACAGTCGCTTGTTAAAGTGGCCCGACCTTTTATCTCATTATTTGCACATTCAAATGGCCACTGTTGTCTATTCAGCAGACTGAGCTTCTGCTGCAGAGTGTTTGTTTACACCTGGTGAGGCCTGCTTCCTCCGGCTGAGCCCGACAACAAAACAAGACACAATCCTCAGTCACACACCTGACGAGCTCACTCATTCATCTCCGACACAGACAAGAAAGAGCATAACTTCAGTCACAACTATAATATTAAATCCTGCTAATCGTCTGATCTGCTATCAAAGAAGTGAAGGGTGTGTCTCTCTCTTAAAAATTTACCCAAGAGGCAGCGCGTTTTTTTCAAGTACAGGCAATATGAGCAGAGTAAAGAGCAGCAGTGGAGGAAGTGTTAGAGATTTTACTTAAATTACTCACTTACACAATCAAGAATGTGCTTAAAAACTAAGCAGGCTGCTCTTGATTCAGCAAACTCTGGCAGTGTTATGTTAATCTCTGTTACATTATTGAGTTTTTATCATGATTTCATTAAGTTTCATTAAAATGACCAAGTTTTGTGTGTGAAACCTGAATATATGAAGTAATTTAATAGCTGCCCAATGAATAGAGGTGTAAAGAGTGCGATAATCCCTTTTGAAATGTATTTAAGTAGAATAAAACAGCAAATAATTTAACCTTGAGTAAAGTGCAAGTGGCCCACGTTTAAATTTCAAGCCCAATTAAGTACAATACTTTAATTAAGTACATGTACAAAGAAACAAGACACTATTAAAACTTTTTATTCTTAATTATGCGGTAAATTGACTCATAAGATTAGAGTAAAATCACTTTAACATGATTTAAT
This sequence comes from Acanthurus tractus, assembly GCA_029783725.1. Lineage (NCBI taxonomy): Eukaryota > Metazoa > Chordata > Actinopteri > Acanthuriformes > Acanthuridae > Acanthurus > Acanthurus tractus. Next base: position 4,149,239 of record JAQNCA010000020.1, on the reverse strand, counting down.
TTATAGTTTCGTCAAGGTTTTTTAGGATACATGTCCTAGTTTTCCCCGCTAATAATTTATTGATTTATTGATAAAACCTGGTCATATTGCATAATTACGCGATCAGAGCAAAGATAAGCCGTTGTTCCTTACCGTAAATCAAAAGGTTTCAGTCGTCCGGTATATGACAGCTGTTCTTTAATCACATAACCGAGACGAGTGACCCATGTCGGTGTTGAAACCTCCAGCGATGTCGTCGTCGTCGTGCTTTTCCCAGAAAAAATCACAGCACTCCTGAAACTTCCTTTAAGTGCGCTAAAAAAATCTCAATCTCAATCTGACGAGTTAAAACAAAGGTTATTAGTTCAGATGCAGTCGATCTTCTGTGTTACTCGAGTCGGTGATCCAATGTAAGCTGCGTTTGTGATCTACCTGTGTGTGTTTGCTGCTCTTATCTCCACCTCTCTCCAACGTCTCAGCTGGCCACGCCCCCCTGTCTGGCTCTTCTCACCTGAGCTAGCAAAACACAAACCCAACATTGAAAAAATGACCAACACAGGCAAAAACACTGCTGAATACAGCACTCAAGTAAAAGTACAAGAGTAAACATGAAATAATTAAAAAATAATCATGTGAAAATTCAAATCACCATCTGAAAAACCAGGGAGGCTACCAAGGTTGATAAATTAGCCTACTCAAGGAGCTAGCTATTGTTCATTTTAATATGTATAAATAAAAAAATATTGAATATAAATACAATTTTCTTGCTAAAAAATTCAACATATACTATCTAACTGTCATTACCGTAACATGAAAGTCACCCATCCAAAATGTGGGCTTTAGCTTTAAGTCATGTGAACGCATCAAAAAACATATATGGGTCACCTACATTTCAGCCATGACGAATCAATTGCTTGATTAATCCCTAAAATAACAAGCCTTTGTCTTCATACTTGTCGGTTCGGTTAAGGATTACTTGCATAAATTGGGACTCACTCTGACGCTTTCATTCATCACCTGATCATCACACGTTTTTTTGTCATAATTTGTATTGTTTAAACTCTTGGTTGTGGGATTAATTTATACTAAAGGCAGAATGAGCACATGTGTTCACAAGCTAAAAATCCTCATGTGAATTCTTGTGAACTGCTGATTAAAGGAAATAAAACATTTCTGCAGTAAATCACTCAATCAGTGAACTTTTATCACCTTTTTGTCACTTTTATCTTAATCCAGTTTTTTTGGAAGTGCATGTGACAGAATATCACAAGGGAAGCTCCTGTTTACAGAGTCCTCTGAATGACTTTTCTAGTGAAATCTATCATGTGTGCTGGGTCCTTCAGGCAGGCAGGGAGGAGTGACTATAGAGGATACTGTACCAGGAAGTGCAAAGTGCGAGCAGGCCTTACACGGTGCTGCTTGGTTTGCATTCAGATGTTGAGTCACGTGAGCAGATTGTAAAAATCCTGTCAAACTTGCTTTGCAACAGCAGGTATGGAGGGGAAAGAACATAGACAGAAAACCATTTGCATTTCATCATGTGACATATAGCTCGTGGTAAGTTTCGTCTGAGTCCACACACAAGAACTGGGTCAATGGAGTGAATTAGTAATGTTATTGCATTAATTTGTACCTCAGCAATGACTAATGGGGTATTTACCAAAATTTATACCAGTCACGGTGAGACGTTGATGTCATTGATCAGTTAAGGCAAAAAACAAATAATAACAAATTAGGCATTTAGAATTGATTTTTTCAGTTGCTTTAATATCCCATTTAATTATCCCAACTTTCAGGTATATATGGTAGACCATGCAGTATAAGTGCTGCAATAAAAGCAATGTTTTCTTTGAAACTGTTGTGTAAAGGAGATGATTAAACTTTATGGTGACTAGTGGCTCACACTTGTGGCTCTTTTGAATTTCCTTTGATTTTACTAGCGTGTTTCAAGTCCATGTGAATAATAAAAAAAAGGGAACCAAGTCTCCAAACACCATAATACATCATCCATGATGACCATAAAGTTGAATTCACACCAAAGCAGAATTAAACAGTGTGAGAAAAGGATTTATGACAGGGTTGTGGAAGCAGGGTAGTAAAAATAAAATTAAAGCTAATCTGGACACCAAGTTAAAACAGTCAGAGCCTGATACACCCAATAAACTGGCATTTAATTTTCGCTCGGCACACTAATTGGACTCTAGACAGCATTTAGCTTAAGCTAGGCACACATGCTTTACTCTAACTATTGCTAAACCTTAGCTGGATATTCTTTTAACTACCCTTACATACATTGAGCTCAAGCTAGATAAACTTGGTGTATGAAAACACATAAACTTGGTAAATTTGTGCGCCCTTAAGAGCGTTTAACTCAAGCTAGGTGCACTTTTGTGTACCATAAACAAGCATTCAGTTTAAGCTAGGTAACTTTACGCCGTGCACTCATTAAATTAGCAATCATTTTTAGCCACATACAGCAAACTAAAGCTATTTAAGATGAGTACACCCCATTTCTTCTTCTCTCTGTGTGTCATTAACAGGCAATTGAGTTTATTAACTCTAATTGAGTGTCCACAGTTATGGACTTCAGCCAACTGAGTCTATAACTTTGTAAATTTAATGTGTGAAGTTACACATCCAACCAGTGATTCACTCATCATCCTGTTCAACCACTTTGCTACTTAATAAGTGTGTGTGGAGGATGTTTACACTCTTACGCTGTCTTAAATCTCTAAGGCTAAAGTTCCTGAGTGTCAGTTTACAGTGTGGGAACCTTTCGCTGTCTCGTTTCATGTGTTTGAGGGACGGACATGGTTGCACTTGGGGGGTCATGAGCTTTGAATCACTGCTGGATGAATGTTAGTTGTGTGAACTGAGCAGAGGAAATGCTGAATTATGACAGATTTAGAGAGGGAGGCAGTATGAATCTATTCACACAGAAGAATTGGGAATCACTCCGTAAGTGTAAACAGTCTGTGTTTAGAAAATACAGTTAGAAATCCTAACCTTGGACACCATGAACTGAATAAAAAATAAATCACACGAGGCATGACAGTGAAACAAAGAGTGATTCATCTTTTAGATTATCTGCCAAATAGGCCAAGAGTCAACTGCCATGTCATTAATAGAAGAGACTGCCACAAGACTTAGTGGCTTTAATTTCAACATAAAGCTGACATGAGACTGTTGTGGATTTATAGGAAAGGAGTTAAACTGTTGAACTTTTAGGTTCGGCCTGTAAGGTGGTAATTAGTTATTAAAGGGACATGCTGAGAAGCCAAATAGACTTTAAAAAAAAAGAAAGAAAGAAAACAAATAAACAGGAAAAGGAAACTAAGAAACAAGGAAAGGAAAATAGAAAACAAGGAAATGAATGAAGGAAACAAGAAATGTAAACTAAAAAAAGAAAAAAGGAACTAGGTAGCAATGAAAGTAAACTCAAGAACAAGAAAAGAAAACCAGGAAACAACACAAAAAATTATAAATTAATTAATGACAAAAAAGAAAATTGGGAACCAAGGAGAGGGGTCTTTAACCAGCAATCTGCCTCGTAATAAACGCCCTAAAGTTAAGTTTAGAAAACAACTGAAGCAATATTAAAAAAAGCAAATTAAGCTTAATACAGCAGAACAATATAACAAATGTAACTTACTTGCACAACCACTTGAAAAGTCCTGATAATCCAGATAGTATATACGTTGAAAAATAGTTAAATAAATATTGTATACTTGCTTATATATGCATTTGTAATTATGTACATAGAAGAGATATAAGATTTATGATAAAACATATAAGATATGCTGCATGAGTCTAAAAGTTGGGATAATATAAAGGGAACAAGGGTTGACACGTTATTAAATAACTGATGATTAACATTTTTTAAGTTCATAACACAATTATTAATTTGGACGCCAGAAAAGCGACCACCGAAGTGTCACTGACGGAGCATCTGAGAAAATAACTATATATTTAAATATAATGATAATGTACGTTTGTTAATTAGTTTAAAATTTAACTTGCTTTAACACAAAATAGGATCAATGTTATTACAAACTGGCTCTGGTTTAATTTGAGAGCAACACCGCCCTCTACCGGAGTGACGAGGAACTGTTGACAGGAGGGACGTCATCATATAGCGACAACACCTTTCTTCTTTTTCGTAGACTTATGTTGATAATAAACCTCAACATATTTTATTTTATGACAGAATGTGATTCTTGACATTTATTAGAGCAACATTTAAAAGTAAGATTTATATTAAACTGTCAGTTTACTTTATCTTCGTAATAGAGGCCCCCGGAAGTCGATTCCCGGTTAGTAAACACATGGGTTGTGCTTGTAGTCGTGTCTGATGCTTAATTATGCCCAAACTCTTTGACTTAAAGTTCCCGGGAGATTGTAAAACGCTTCCCGAAGGCTTCTGGTCTGCGGTAGACGTGTGGATAAAGAAACCTCACGTTGTAAACAAGCGTCTTTGCGGAGTTAAGGAGACAGAGAGTGAAAATGTGGGTAAAGAAGCAGTGGAGTTCCTGCTGGACGATCCTGAAACCTCTCGGGATGTTTCGTCCTTCCTCACCTGCGGGGTTTCACCCGCACTGACGCACGAGGAGGACAAACCCTGGTCATCTACTGTCAGAACAATTATCCCCAAAGTGAACTGCTACGGGACAAACCTGCATAAAGAGGTCATATTTAAAGGTAAGAATGGACTTGAATTAAAGGCTCAACCAAACTCTGTTCACATTTAAACGCTTTTTTTTTTTTCTTAAAAAAAAAAAAAAAACCGGCCTCTGTTTGTTTAAGATTTTGGCAGACAACGAGTGACCTTTCTTCCATTTGAAGAGGATTTACAAGGGCAGGTGTCTCTGAAGAAAGGCAACATTTATCAGATTCAGCTCCTCCATCAGGACTGTGAAGAATGGTGAGTGCATGATCTGCCAAGTTTAGAAAGTCCAAACACCAAATATTATCACAACTCAACAGTGCTGACAAAAATATGTAAACTTGTGTATTTATTTATTTTGCAGTTATCTTGGAAAAATGTGCGTTTAATTGCATTAATTGTTTTGGTTTGATTTATTGATAACATGGTAAAACTGTTGGGTAGGTAAACGGAACATATTTTGATGGGAATGGAAAAGAGAGGGATTATTAAACACCCTGTGGGTACATCAGACCTGAATCAGCTGCTGGCAGGTGGCAGTGATTAGCTGCTGGGTCTTTATTAACTACTGATTCCTTCAAGTGTTTGTGCAGTATGTGCAGTTTCTTTTGTGTTAAAACACAGCAGAGTCCATGTTTGCTGTGTGCTGATTTGAGCTCTGTGTGCAGCATTAAATCACCAAACTTTTGATCTTAACACTTGATTTTAAAAACAAGAACGCCTTAAAACAGGCTCCCAAAACCAGATCATAAATCTGGACCTTCTTGGAGCCCCTGTCTTGTCAGTTCTGTTCCCTAGTAGCACAAATCCCCAACAAACCAGTTCTGACATAGCACATCTGGACTACTGGAACTTTGGAGCAATTGACCATTTTATGTATATCATAACATAAAAAAAAGGACCTAACTTAAAATACAATACAATTTCAGTTCTGGGTTTAAAATAAATATATACTTAAAAATAACAGTCATGTAAAACAAGATCTAGATGACCCTGGCTGCATCTACAGGGCCCTGGAGCTCCATGCGCTGGCTCCAGATGTGTGGTTCTCTGATGGCGTGGCGTACCCGAAGCTGCCCTGGCTGTCCACTGATCTGCTGCCTAAACTGGTGCGATGGGCCTCCGAGTGCAAGAGCAGCGAGTTCAGGAGCACTTTGTCTCTGCTGCCGGTGGAGAAGTACAGCCTCATGTACCAGCAGCTGAAGGAGAAGTACAAGGCCATTGTGAAAGTAAAGTCAGCTCAGCTGTTTTAACTCTTCAAAGCAGTTCAATTCTGGTAATAATGAGGCTTGATGTTCATATTTATTGCTGATATTTATTTTTTTTTCTGTCTAGGTTTGGCCTGAGGTCACAGATCCTGAGAAGTTTGTCTACGAGGATGTCGCCATAGCTACATATCTCCTTGTAGGTTAAAATTCGATTGTAAATGTCTTTTTTTTTTTTTTTTTACACCAAAGTCAACAGTTGATTGATCAGTGACACTTGAATTGGGTCTTAGATATTGATATATGACTTGAAAATCAGTCTACATGCCTCATATATCTTGTTGCTGTTACTTAAAATGTGTTCAATCGCTATCAGGTACAAAAAAAAAAGCCTATATATGTACATGTAGGTGAAACTCATTTTTACCTGTCACATGTCAGGTCATGCAGCCAAAGCTGGGTCAATCAATTTGAGTGTGAAGCATGGCTTTAACCCAGTAAATCAACAGATAAGTCATGCTGAAGACAGGTGAAAGGGTGTCAGCAGCAGCAGCAGCTGCGGGTGTCACCCTGCAGATGTAAATTGGGTTTTGCAGACATGATTGAAAGCTCCCCTGAACAAACGGCAGTATTGAGTCTCTGTCACTGCCCTGCAGGTGCTGTGGGCCGAGGAGCGAGCAGAGAGAAGCCTGACCGCCAGGCAGTCGTTTGTGGACCTGGGCTGTGGAAACGGCCTGCTGGTCCACATACTGACCAATGAAGGGGTGAGTTAGGTGGATGATCCCTTTCTGAATGTTTGAACCATTAACATTAGCATGTGTACAACATCACCATCAAACAACACAGGTAAAATAAATGACAACAGCAGCAAGTCTCTTTTTTTGGTACATTAAAATGAAAACGCAGCTTGTTTATCGATTAGAAACTCAATTTAAGCATCAGTTTTTAGTTTTGTCAGCAAGCTTTGTACATGTGGCTCACAAGTCAGGGATTGAAAGACCAAACAGTCTTTTAATTATTTGTGTTTATGAAAATCATTACAAAGAAAAAACATTTAAAACTCATAGAAACTGATTGCAGTTCATGAAGGCAGAATTGACAAAAAAAAAAATGAAATCACTAGCATTAATAATCCTTTTGTTGGGCTTATTTTTTGCACGAATAATTGCTAGAATTGTTAAACAAAGCAGTTGCAGGTTGGTTTGTCTTTCCATTAACTATTTGCCTAATTGAATCATTATTGTAGCTTACTGTCATCCTAGAGCCTTGCTACTAGCTTAACTGGCTAAATAACAATTTCAATGAAACAAGATGCATACAACTGTAATTTACTTTATTAATTTTTCAAAAGAAATAAAAGATTAAAAATGAAAAGCTAAAATACGCACTTGTGTCAAATCCAGATAAACCACCTCACAGCAAAGATCTTCTAATGAGCCAAATCTTCACAGCTGAATCAGTGACATGGGGCTGTTTGGAGCCCAGGTGAAGGGATTCATGTGTGTGAATATATTAAATCTACTGTACCATGTCGCCTCAATGGCTCATCACAAACTAGGACAGATGTAATTGAAATTGCACACAGCTGTTGATAATCAGGGTGTGAACGTGGCTGGTAGCGATTAGCCACTGACCGTCATGCCGTCTTATGTTGCAGCATCCTGGAAAGGGCATCGATGTTCGGAAGAGGAAGATCTGGGACATGTACGGCTCCGAGACTCTGCTAGAGGTGAGGCCTGAGCACGAGGTGGGCGCATTAACCGTACCCATATTCAGGTTTTTAATTAGTGTTATTATCTCCTCACGTGGAAGCCATATCTCATACTGTAGGGGTCTTTTCAGCTGGAGTTGCCCCCACACTGGAACTTTAATGCTTCACTTGAAAACCGGCTGAACTATTGATCTTTCCGCTGCTCATACGAGGTGGAAGCACATTTTACAACCTGAGAAAATGTTTTCTATTAAAGCGCAGACAGTAAATCAGCTCATGGACAAAATAACCTGCTGTCAAGGTGCGTTTAATTGCCGTTTTGGTGCCGTGATCTTTATCAGTAAATGGAGTTTGCCCGGTTTATAAAAGTTGAGTTTTTCAAAGTTCAGTCTTGACCTTTGAAACAGTACAGTGCAGTTTCATAAGTGAGCAAACGTTATCGCCCTGTGAAGATCATGTGATATGATGGAGAGCCTCAGAACGACCTCGAATGGACCTGCAGGTGAGATTGTCCTGTAAACTGCTGCTTCTAAAGACAAAACAGAACTTTGAAAGCTACAAAAGCCTTTTTAAAAGCAAAAACATTGTCTTTTATATTATTTAACAGCAATAAAACAGTGACATGTAAACGCTGCATGAAACAGACAATTTTAAAATTAAAACTCTTGCTGTAATGATTGCTAGCTGGTGCAAATAGCAAACACTGCTGCTGCATGGGGGGTGGGGGGGGGGGATTATGCAGGTTTTAAACATTTTCATGTAAACTTACACACATTTTGCCCCAAAAACACCTCACTCTCCCATCTGCCTGCCGGCCTCAGTCGTTCGTTT
>JAQNCA010000020.1:3991648-4001947 GCA_029783725.1 Acanthurus tractus | reverse complement strand
CTCCATTATCTTGTTCATTTTTCACAGCTGTTACAGGCAGCTGCACACTTTCTTAATGCATCTTTGTTGTCTTTCTTAAGGGGACAGTAAATCACAGAAAAAGAGACAAAGTCACGCTGAATCAAAGCCCAGACTGCGAAAACGGCTGAACCTTGAGCACTGAATAGCAATCTTGATATTTTTATTGCTACATTGATATAATATAATATAAAGAGCCTTTGAATTGTCATGGAAGCCATTCATCTCCTCTGACTGATGCAGGTTCAGCTATCAAAGGAGCTCACAGACAGCTGAGCAGAAATAAATCCCTGACGTCTGATGTTGTGTCGTGAGTGTTGTACTTCAGTCACTTCGTTATTCAAGTTAGCTTAACGTTGAGACTAGTTTTTTTTATTTAGGCACACTCACTTTAACAGAGAAAAATAAAATCTTGACCGTGCAGTTGTTGCCTTGTTCTCAAGGACGGTGGAAGGTTTAAAAAGACGCCACAGATGAGAAACATTATGTGACTGATGCCGAGGCGGGTGTCAGGACGCCGTTAGCTTGGATTAGCATAAAGAGAATAAAAGCCAGTCTGACTCTGTGAAAAGGTTAAATAATCTGCTGACCAACACCTCTAAAGATCACAAGTTGACTTATTATGAACTCAACACCTTGTTGATGAATCCATGCAAAAAACAAGAGTATGAATATTGCGCTTTACAGAGGTTAGGTGAGGTTACAGACTATTTCTTGTCGTCAGGCTGAGATTTTTTTTAATGTAAATTAACAAAAATGACATTACATGCTTCTTATAAAGTCCTTGCAGCCTGTTCTGTCTTAAGCTTTTGTGTCTTTTGCAACTTAGTTGGGTTTTTACTTTAAATGCATGTTGACATGACATACTGTATGCTAACACATGTTACTTCCATCGCCTTCTTATTTTGACCCAATCTATGATCTTTTTTGAAACCTAACGAGTTGTCTTAACTGAATAGAGAGCAGAGGTTTATCTTCTCAATGAGTTCATGAACCTGTTTCAGACATCATAAGGCGCTCTGCATGTTAAAGCTCGCCTCCTGGATTAGAAATGTCATCATAACAATGTCAGATTTGTACAGGAGTGTTACAGAATCTGCACATGACTCAGAGTTACTGACTCCACAGAGATAATCTGACCGGCGCTTTCTGAGCAATGGTTATCTATTCTCACAGCCTACACCACCGAAACCTTGTGACTCATCTACAAAATGTCAAGCCTCGTGTGTGTTGAGTGTCTCATTTGATTCCCCGTTGAAGAGTTAATCAAAGGCAGCGTTTTCTGCTCTGCACAGATGTGCCGACTTCCCCTTCAGTTTACTGAAAAAACCCTACAAGGAGGCTGGAGATGTTATTCTGGAGAAGTCCCATGTCAGATGTTGTCAATTATTAATTTTCTCAACTTGTGACCCCATCAGACTCTGTTCTCTAGACTAGCATTAATTATGTAACCATCTTTGACAACTCTTAAATAATACCAGGTAATAATCACACAAAGAGGAAAACATAAAAACTCCTGGAGCTCTGGAGTCCACGGCCGAGCCAAGCAGAGAGAATATGAAACCAACCGAGGGGATCGTGTAACCATTAAACCAACCAGGCAGTGTGTGTGAGTGTGTTTTCCTTAGCACAGCACACTCGGTCAGTGTGTGTCAGGTGCAATGTAACACAGCACCAAGGCCTTGGCTCTGCTCCTTCCCCTGTTAATGTGGCATCCCATCATCTTTCACCCCATCTCACAAATGGAGGATAACACAGGTCAGACTCTGCCGGCCTCCTCGTTTCAGGGTGTCACGGTCTCCCTTTGAGGGGGTGGGGCTAAGTGCCACATCCCTCATTTTTAGCACAAAAATGCATTAAGTGTGTCTCAGGGTGGCAAATGACACTTCTGATATGGAAAATGGGTTTTCTGCCCATAAAAGGAAGAGAATGAAGTCACAAAATTGACCAGAAAGTGTGACACTCTTCGCCACATTAAGACTTGATGTCATTAATATATTTATGTAAAGCCTCAGAGTCCTGCAGAGCTTTTAGCACATATGTGTTTTGCAAAGTCTAAGTAGGAGTCCTGGACAAGGAACGTTCAAATAAATTACCTATAAGCAGGATCATTTTAAAGGCATTTTTTGTCCAAGGAATGAGATGTTGTGGTGCAAACTTTGGCTGGAGGATTAAAAGTGTGGCATCATTAGAGTGAACTGTTCAGCTGCTAATTATTAGATCAAAACAACTTTAAATCCCTTTAAAACTGTGTTTATTCTGATAAGGGGAAACTGCTGTACTGAAATAAAAGGAAATCTCAAGAAATTATACGAACAAATAAAGCAAAGAAGGAACCAGATGTTTCTCAAAATCATAATCGCTTTTATGATTCGGTGCAGGCTTTACAAAACATCCCTTTTGAAAAAAGTTGTAACTTTTTTTTCCCCCAAAAAAATCAGCGAGTCATTTAACAGAGCGTTTATGTCGTGCTGAGTCGACTCCCACTGTGTCGCACGGCGCTCTGTGTGATAACTGCTCTGCATTTCAAAGCAGCTTTGCTTAAACATTTCCGACTTCCTGCAGAAAAAAACACAGAAAAAAACACAGTAAAGTTAGCTAAATATCAAGATGTTAAAAAAAGAGAAAGGCAGGTTGGGTGAGACGAGATAACTTTAAGAAAAAAGAAAAGTGAGAGTTGCAAAGGGCAGAATCTTCAGCCATTAGCGTTTCCTTACCTCTGAACAAAGAATTATGGGAAATCGATAGATTGTATTGACAATGACAAAAAAAGGTGGAACAAAAACAGGGATGTGCTTTAGTGCTGTGGTAATCATGTCGCTAAGTGGATTGTTGTTGTTGCACTTGTTCTCTGAGCCACTTGACATATTTCAGTGTTTTTCTTCCACTCGGTAACAGTCAGCAGATGAGCATCAAATTATCAAGCTCAAGTGTTTGCGTTTGGCTGGACATTCATTGTTGTTAACAGATAAAGAACTGTCCCCATTTGGTGCATTATGTAACTCACACCCAAACAAGGCTCACTACTGCAACACAGCCCAGCCGATTTGTCACAGAGGGAGGAGAAGGACCGAAACTGAGCGATTTTAACTCGGATTTCACCTTTTTATTTACACACAGTAAAATGCAGCAGCTGTTGGTCCATTTTAAACGATTTATTGAAGTGACATGATTGATTATTTTTAAAGCATAAATGTGTCATTCGCCTCAGATGAGATGGTACAATCAATGTTTGGCACCACGATCGTCTTTCCCAAAGCTGTGGGTGACTGAATCATAACTACAGACAAGGAGCCCAGCCTGCAGCGTCTTAACAGATAATGAGAGATCGAATTTGTCGGCTGGAGTGATTGCGTCCATTTGTCGGTAATGTTGTGGTGTTATCAAGACTGATCCAGAACATTTAGCCCCCAGAAAATCCCCCCGAGACACTGACACTATCTCCATCATATCCACTTGCTAAAATGTTGCAATAGTGTGTGTTTGCATAGATTTACAGATTTATCAACTTGCTAGGTTTCAGGACAACCACTCATGCTGTTGAGCCGGTCAGAAAAAAGGAGTTCATAAGTGATCTGAAGGATGTGATCGAACACTCAGTACTCAGCAAGAAGGAAACACTCATTAGGTTTTTGTCAAGGAACATATTAAGAGAACTAATGTACCATCCCTGATGTACAGTTCAGTGTGTGGTTTCAGTCTCAACTGTGAGTTCATGCAGAGATAACGATGATGTTTGTATCTTTAGCTTTCCTCAAACCATCTGAATATCTGGAATATTGAAGGCTTATGAGACCAGAATGTGATTAGCAAGTTATTATAGACTGTTATCAGCATATAAGAGCATTTAAAAACAGAAGAAGAGCAAAAAAAAAAGAAAATATTAAGGCATGAAAGCATGAGGCAAAGGAAATAAGCTGCAGCCCAAAGAGAATGAAAGCTGCATAAAACGAGATTAAGGCATTTCCTCTTGAAATGCCTCGTGGGCACTGACTGCAAGAGGCTCTTTGTGTGTTTGTGCGAGACATTAGGGGTGGTAATTGAGTTGGGCTGAACAAGGCCAATGACCAGGAACCAATGACCAGAGCAGAAAGGTCAGCGGCTGGAGTTTATTGGGTTGCCGTTTTGGAAATGCTACCAAACCCTGCAGGCATTGACCATTTGCAACAAATCACTTCCGACAGATAAACCCATCAGCTGCTATTTGCGGAAGCATAACATTTACTTAGAAGCCATGAGGTTGTAGGTTCAAGCACCAGTGCGTGAGTTAAGAGGCCGCTGCTCGACACTCGGCGAAGAACAGACTCAACACTTGTGTCCCACTTCAGACCTGGAAAAGCTACTCAATGACATTTATTTATGAGCCACACGGACCCAGTGTCACCTCAGGGAACTGTATTAAGATTAACATTAGCATGATGTGACACATAGGCTGCTCTGACCTTCATGATAAGTGTATGTATCTCATGGCAGGCAGAGTCATTCACTCTACATGTGACTAATTTCAGTGTCCTTTTTGCTCCGTGTTGCTCCGTCAGACACAACCTGAAGAACATGTGCTGCTGTAATCTAATTTATTGTTGTTCACTACGCAGGGTGAGAATTGATTAAAACAAAGGCAAAAGAGTGACATGAATAACAATATCATGTTGTGAAAGAGGACAATTAGCGGATTGATGACCTGGAGGAAATAAAAAATGTTTGTCCGAGTAATGAAACTTGTTGTTTTATGTTAACATGTTGGGTAAATTAAAGATAATTTGATGCTGTTTGGTAACAAATGTTGTGGTTTTACATCAGTTTCATGACCTTCATTGAAGTTGGCTGTATATTGACACATCTGGCAGGATTTAGAGGATCTACTGGCAGAAACAGTACATGTTATTAAGAATTATGTTATTATTTTTAGTATATAGTACTAATAGTGCAGAGTTAACAGTATGGCTTGAGTTATTGTGGACCAATAAGAATATAAAGGCTTGTTATTATCTCAAGGTTGTGTTTGGGTCTGATTGATTTGAGTCCCTCTCCTGTGAGCTCAGCTTTGGTCTCAACCAGCTGTTTAGATATTAAATGCTTTACTGTGTTTATCAGCTAGTTGCTAACTGGATGATTTCCGTTTGGCGCTGAGAAAGCAGCGTACGGTGACTTTGTGGTGGTGGTTTTTAGTGCTGAAAACAGCTGCTTACTGCTGCCAGAAAGAGGGACGAGAACAGTGAGCGTGAACCAAAACAATGAACTGAAAGACACTAAAACGCTTTGCAAAAGTTGGGTGATAATTCTGCGATTTTACAGCACCAACTCGTCCCTTGACATTAGTCATTTTAATCCTATTTTATTCTAAAATATGTTGACTGGTGCAGCTTTAAGTTCCCCGGCGGAGCCCTGAACCGATTCAGGAGTTCAGACAGTTAATTTGGATTTAGTTTGTCCCTTAAATATTAAAAAAAAACTTTCTTAATCAGCTGCTCAGAGTAACTCAAAGAAATGTATTTCTCCTCCGCTTTAGTTTGAGGGAAATAAAATGTAATTAAGAATTGTGCCTATTGACTTGCACATGGCTCTAAACGATATCTCCTGGTGCTTTTTCTCCCATCGTGCCACTTATGTTCTTCCCTTAATGACATGCAAATAAAAGACAGGGTCACTGCAGGAGTCATGCAGAAAACTGTTACGGTCATTTGACATCAGACGCTCACAAGGAACAAGAATTACTTTTGTCTGAACAAACAATCGCGCATTTAAGGTTGTTGAAGAATTATTAATGCACTTTGTGGCAGGGATTTCCCGTCCGGCCTTGAAGTGCTGTTGCTTGAAAATAATCCTTTCTCATGGTTTCTGCATAATTTATGACATTTAGTCTTTATTTCTATAAAGTCCTGTGAAAAGGAGAATGAAGTACCAAACAGCAGAGGGAAGAAAAATGACCTCGCATGAATATTTAAACAGACTGAGTTGTTAGATTTTTGTTTTTCCTCCCAACAAGACAAGGGAGAGCAGACAATTTGATTTGCAAGTGCCAATTACTTATTCAGTAGATGTAATTTTCTTAGACGCAAAGGGGGAGAGGGAGATTTCAGATAATTAAAGCAGTACAAAGGAAAGAACTGAATGGCCCTGGATATTTATACACTTGTCTGCAGCCATTGTTCTTTGAACCCAGTGTGCGTGTGGATGTGCATATGGTGGGTTTAACTGTTATATATTGGTATAAAAGTGGCCTTTTTTATGGCTCTTCTTCGAACACATGCCCAGATAAACTGACAGTCTACATGACAGCACTGTCATCAAGACTTTTAGAGAAAATCAAAGAGTCGTCTCGAGTCAGTCGGGACGAGTCTGAGGAGTCACAAGTCTCGTTAAACTGGGTTTCAAGTGAAGATTCAAAGCTCGTCAATTAAAGTTTGAAGTCTTGTCAAACAAGTTCCCATCTGAGTCTTATTTGTCAGGGAATGTCTCAAGTTTAGTTTCAGGTCAAACATCAGCTTTTGTCCTACAAGTCCCACATTTTGTGGATGATGTTTGTGGCCGAAGGTAGAAGGAGATGAGTTTTACAGCTCTCTTTACGAGCACCTGCAGTTCCACTCTTGTTACATTTACGAACACAGTTTAAACTTAGTAATTGTTGCGGTGGTTTTTGGTTTGGGTCATTAATTATTGCAAGTCAGTGCTGTTTGAGAAAATGGACCAACGTTCAGGTAGCCAATCAAGTCTACAGACTTGGAAAGTGAGTCTGGAGTCAAGACGTCAAAACAAAGTCCCAAGTCTTACCATTAGTGATTCTTGAGTGAGATTTCATCATTGTACGAGACGATGAGAGGTCACAGGGTTTAAAAGCTGAATCAGACTGAGTGTGAAGTCATTTTCTTTACTAAAGAGTTAGTGTAAGTTGTGTAACGCTGCGGTGTGTGTTCATCAGTCTAACTCATTATTGCTGTTGCTGTTCTACTCCATTAACACTGCTGAGTGCTGGTGTAGGAAGTATTCATATTATATTTCATATGACATTAGTTGAATGAATGTAATTATCTGGACATAAATCAAAACATGCTTCCATCAGCCGCCTTTTAAGAGGGTTAAACGCTTGAGTTAGAAGAAAACTCCAGTATAGGCGCCCTCCACGTTGTCCAGGTGCTGCACTGGCCTGCAGACTGAGTTCTGCCTTTTTTTTCTGTCCGTCAACATGTTTAAACTGACTTTGAAAAACAGATTTTTCACATTTGTTGAGTCAGTGCTGAATGTTCTTCATTTGCGATGCATCCAAGACTATATTTTAACAGAGAGTCTCTAGAGCGTCGACTCTCAAGTTAAGTTGCGTGTGCCCGAGGTCTGAATCTCCAGTTCTGGCAGACAGATGGTGGTCCTGAATTAGACCCCCGATGGATTCACCAATGGTGGGCGCGGTGGGGGATTAAGACAGAATATAAAAACTGAGCCCATAAGAACTACACTGCTGTTTCTGTCACTGAAAACAGGCACTGCAATTACACACAAGCTGTCCGCGGATTTGCATAAGTTCATTTAACTACTGCCACCTGTTTCTCAATGGCATTAACATTAATTTATTTATATCAATACTTGACCACAGAGACAGCCAATTACGCTTTTACTTCTCCGCTCTCTCCGGCTACATTTAATGAGAAAATCAGTTTCCAAGAAACACTTCGCTGCACTGTATGGTTTCGTTTCAGGTCAGCGAGGTTAATATCTGTAGTGGGAGTGACTGTGCGACGAGCCAATAGGAGTCATGTCGCTCTGAGAGCTGGCAGATTATGCATCGCCGTCTTCAATTTGTAGAACAGGGGCAATTCCTATTAACAGTCTCTCTGTGTGAAATTTTTAATTTGGACCCTTTCAGCCTGATCTGTAACTGTGAAACGCTGTGAAAATAATGTGCAAAACCCACTGGGGTTTTCTTCCAAAGCTCTTTCGCTTCCACACTGGTGCTACTACATCTTTCCCTCCAGAGGTGTTTGAACTGTAAATATACAAACTTTATCTCTGGTGGCCGGCTTGTCCTGTGACACTGATCATACAAACTGAGGCACAGTTAGCAAACAAAGCGCCAACAAGGAGCAATATCGCAAATGTATCAATCAACAGCTTTCTAACATGATCTTATTAACTCTTAAGCTAGCAATGTTTTTATTTCTGTTGTGTTTGTAATCATGTCCACTAACTGAGAAGCTGGACTGTAATCCTTTGTTTAACAAATATTAGTTTTAGCTTTTGAAAGTGCTAAAGACTAAATGGCCATCTAGTTCAAACATTTAGATCAATAAAACACAATATGGACAAGAATAAAATAACAAAAATTTACATCTGAAAGCTTTTAAATTGAATTTGATTAAATTTATTCAATTAGATACTGAATAAGTTAGCAAAATGATTAATAAGCAAAAATTAAATGATCTGATCTTCCTTTCATACAGTGTCAATTAAATGTAAATTGTATGAATCAATTTATGAAAGCTTTTAAAATTTTTCAGTACCTAATTAAATCCAGATCTATTTAAATCAATCTGACTACTAAAGTTCACAATATTGCATTTTTTTTAAAAACAGGATCAGTGCTTTTTACCTTCAGTCTGCGTTGCAATGCTGCAAAATCGTAGCAATGAATGAAAACAAATCCATCATTTGCACAGATGCTTTAATATAGTACCAAAGTAGTTTATCACTGAACATTGAGGGGATTAAAGTCCCATATGTGATCTACTGGAGCTCTAGAATAACTGAACACACACATCAAAGCAGTAGTTACGTTATAAATAATTTACAAGAAAAATAGGAGTACAGAAAAAAAAATAGCGCCTCAGGTAACAGGCACTATCCATGAACTCTTTCATACATTTTTACTGTACATACGTCATTTCTTCACATGTGTATTTTATCACAATCCACATCACTTACATAGAAATAAAATGTATTTACAGATATCAAAATAGAGTTTAGTCTGAGACAAAACAATAAACTGATTAAAAATTGACTAATAAAGTGAGGACGGCTAAACAAGTACTAAACTAGCTTTTTCATAATTGTAATTTCAGTTAAAATGCCAATGTGAACACAAAGTTAGGAATATTAATAAAAATTATTTTGACCTCTTCAGCCAGTTTGTAAAAAAAATTCGGAAATGCAATTTGGTGAAACAAAACAAAAAATATAGCAGACCATCAGATTTGAGAAAGATTTTCTTACTTTGAGATTCAACAAAACAACCAGGCAAACAACAAAGGCACAGAGATTCAGATCCATTGATTATCCTGCTCCGACTTGTAAAAACATGAATATCATTCGATATTTTTTTAAACAGTCGGTGTGAAGTTTGCTGCACTACTAAGACTGGATGGAAAGTTTCCTAAATATGAAAGTACTAAAAAAGAAAGTGAGTTTCGTGCAACTACATGTGGAATTACTGATGTGTTAAGTGAGGAATAACTGGGTGTGAACTCCTTGTGAGATAAACACCACATCCGCAGCCTCTCTGCCTTGTTCTTGCAAACGAGGACAAAAACAGCATATTGCATGTTATTCGGGACGGCCCGAGCGAGCGGGCTGTGAAATGCCTCTGCTTTGGGGCTTTTTTTGGGGCCAGTGACTCAGCTCAGGACTGGCACATCTTCCTCCACACTAGCCCGAGGCTACGGCACTGACATGATGCCATTTAATGAGATGCCAGAGTCCACAAAGGAGGACTAAGATTGAAATGCTGCTCCTGATCCGGTGCCAAACCCTTTTTTCTTTTTTTTTTTTTAAAAAAGAAGGCTCCATCTTCAAGTTACTTTGAGGTTATAGAGGAAAGTCTGAATCTGAGAGGAAACGGACACTTGGCAGATGACTGCATGAAGCGACTCCCGCAAAAAAAAAAAAAAGAAGAAATCAATTCGACAGACAGAACTGAATAGAGAGCGAATCTCAAAGTAAACCTCGGAGGATCTTTGGGGAACAGTCTGGATGGAAAAAAACCCTCAGAGCCATGTTTCCTGCAAACTTTACAGTTTGATGCAGTGTGCTGGTCTTCAGGCAAAACTCTCCTGCTGAGCTCAGCGGTTTAATGATGGAGTCAATGTGGCGTCCCCTTTCTTCTCAGCTCCAGAGTGTGCAGGCCCTCCTGCCGACCCAGCGCATGCTGCGTGCCCACTTTGTGGGCCGTCTCTGTGGCGGTGATGTCAATCTGCGCGTACTTAGTGGAGCTTTTTTCTGTGGGGACACAAAAACAGATTCCCTTTAGACTTAAAGTACGGAGAAAGAAAAGTGCTTTAACTTACTGTTTTGGCT
>JAQNCA010000020.1:3920121-3944820 GCA_029783725.1 Acanthurus tractus | reverse complement strand
ACGCTCTTCCGATCTTGTACCCCACACACAAAGAATCCTTTGACTTGTCCATGGCTCGAATCAGAGGACAGCATGATCCCCTTCCTCAGGCTGATAAACCATGCTGTTATACAGCAGGTTACAGACCCATACAAGCACCAGCTCTGGTGCTTTATAGATTTATATTGCAACGACAATCACGATAAGTGCCAATTCAATGCGCATCCCCCCCCCCTCCCTCCCTGCGTCTTTTCCTTCTATATTATACACAGGACTGAGGTAAAACATACCTTCACTGCTCTCCCTGTGTTGCTCTTTGGGGGTGATTTCATACCCAGGGACTAGTATGCGCTGAAAAACGAGGAAGAGAAGTTAAAGCAACCTTTTCTTACTTTCTCTGCACGCAAAAATTGATTTAAAAAAAAAAAAAAAAGACGCTCATAGTTTGGTAGGACAGTTAAAACTTACCGCCCGTGCAGTGAAGACGCAAGGCAGAAAAAGTAACACAATGAGTGCCATCATCAAAAGTTTGTTGCTGCCTGTTGCCCGGATAAGCTTGTATCCAGAAGTCGGAAGAAAGTCTGCGCGCCTGTCACGTTATATCTGTCAGTTCCCGAGTCCTCAG
Organism: Acanthurus tractus; assembly: GCA_029783725.1. Taxonomy (NCBI): domain Eukaryota; kingdom Metazoa; phylum Chordata; class Actinopteri; order Acanthuriformes; family Acanthuridae; genus Acanthurus; species Acanthurus tractus. The sequence continues at coordinate 3,944,216 of JAQNCA010000020.1, read as the reverse complement.
CCTTCTTTTGGTCATAGGAAACGTGGGAAACCCTGCAAGTATTATCCTGTCCCTCACAATTTCAAGCTCTGTTGAGTAAACCCGTTGCGTCATTAGGCTTGTCTATTTGTGAGGCATCCCAAGTCCCGGCTGGTGTTTCCTTTACACCTTTTCTGCAGACGCCCACGGTTTATCATCGCCAAGTAATCTCCGCAGAGGCGACAGACCAAAACTTTCCAGAGGCAGGGGCCAAAATCCCTGGAGTTACTCCCTCAGTTAGAATAAATAAAATGCTTTTTTTTGCTTGGTTGAACACTGTTACATTTAATTAACTGTGGTGTTTATTTTTTTTTGTACACTGGTTTCGTCTGGATAAATGAAACATAGCCTACTTTAGCCAAGCCTTCACAGCTGTAACCAGTAATGGGTCAGTTCAGTTAGCTAATGGGGCTAACGCTTGACTGACCTATTTTTTGCTTAAGTTAAGATCGTGAGAAATACGTAACTTTGACACAAAAAGCCATTGCCCTTAAGCAAAGTGTTGTATCAACCTGTTTTTTTATTTTATTTTATTTATTATATTAAGTTGAAGTTAATTTAAACACTTTTCCCCCAAATCAATCTTTTTTTTAGCATTATGTTAAGTTAAGCTAGCTACTTCAAAATTGAAATGATGCCCACTTAGATTTCCTTTAAAACAATTAAAAGTATTTTATTATGAATAAGATATCAGTTAATTATGACTATTAAGCCCATAGTTGCATAATAATTTATCATAATAACTTTAAAATAAATTCCACAGATGGAAAAGTTTTGTTTAATGAAGCAACGTCAGTGCTAACTCTGTATGTTGCCCTGCTTAGCAGTTAGCTTAACTCAAGCTAGGCTGGTTAATTTAGTTGTTTAGCTAAAAAAATGTTAAGCTTTAATTTAACATTGTTGTTGATAACAGCCATTTCTACCAATCAGAATGTGACCTGAGAAAAACTTTCATAGCTATCACGACCTGCCATATCGAACATTTTTACCATACCTTAGATTTTTTGAAGTCCCAAAACAAGTCAAAGATGCCATCAGTTTTAACACCGCATTGACCTACATTAAGTTCAGATTACTCATCACTGGGAGTAGTTACTTTAAAGCCTCTGAAACTGTTGAATGTCACGTGTCCTCTAAAGCTGTTTCCTCTGGTTTGAGAAATAAACCCTGAACGTGTCATTTTGATGTCATGAGGGTTATCTGAGGTCGAATAAAGAGGATTTTTATCACAGAAAGTCTTTGTTGTTAACTGTGCAGGTAAGAAAAAAAAACATAATGGAGTTTTGGTTTGTTTTTTTGTTTTTGTTTGCATGTTTTTCAGTCTTGAAACTGGGTCGTGCCAACAGCAACTACCTTCCTTGTAATATATGACATTTTTTGCTGACAAAATCCTTGAGCAACTTTAAAGTAAACAACTTGTGTAGCTTTAAGTACAATCTGTAAAATAACATTCATATGGGGTTAGTAGTATCCTGATTCTATTAAGAAATAATTTTAGCTTTTTGATGCACTTGCACTGGATCAGAACTTGATATAGATTGATACACCAAGTTCGGGAACTGGTGTTGAAAAAATAGTGTTTGATCATTTCTACTTGAGAAAACCCCCAGTTTTTTCTCAACCTCATTAATAACTCGCTCAACTTTCTGGAATTTTATTACCAAATCAATGGAGTGCTCCTCTTACAACATGAACCAAGTTCTTACATGCCATAAAGTCCTACTGACGTGAGATGGAACAAAAACTAAAAGTAGGAACGAGTAAATCCAACACACTGTCAGTCGCTTGCACTTACTTAAATATCAAAATTTATGTCCATCGACATTCATAAGCAAAAATTTTACATGATGAAGGATGACAATGAAGTCAAAGTGCAAGTGACATTGAATGCTACTTCTAGTTTCTTTATGTTTTGAAGCTAAATATCCTAAAGTCAAGAAGGCTAACGTAGCATCACAAATTAAATGTTAAAAATTAGGAGCCTTTCTTTGATCTAGTTTGTGCTTTCTAGTTACAACTGACTAGACATTTGTTGCATCAGGGTGGGAGTGCTGTGCTTCATAATTTGTTGCTGCAAAATCCAGACTGAAGGAGTACAGGTGTGCACAGTTTTCAAAATAACACTCCCATTATACATGGTGCAAAATTGGTTGCTGGAAACTGGCAGAAAAGCGGCGGGTGGAGGCAGTCAATACAGGAAATCACGCACAGGTGGATGATTGAGATATATCTCAAGTTTCCAAGATAAGAGTCCAATTTTAGGGTGTCTCAAGCATCCAGAAGGAATTACTACCGAATGAAGAATTCAGTAATCACAGTACACTTGAAATAAGGAAAGTATGAAAGTGAAGCCGACCGACTATTTATAGGCCTCGTGTGTTCTCAGCATTCCAGCAGTGACATGCTGTGTCAAGACAAACTCCCCAGTCCCATAATCTAGCCTCTAATTTTCACCAGCTGTAATAATCTCTCTCCAGATGCTGGGCTAAAAATACAAAGAGGAGGCCGGACAACTGCAGCACCTCCACATTAGAGACGAATTCCCAGGTGAAGGAAGTGTGTCTCCGAAGAAGCTGTTCAACTAAGACAACTGTACGGTTAATTATTGACAATTCTGACTAACTTAGCAAACAAATTTAGCCGGTCAAATATGGCAAGTGGGAGAACTCAGGGCTGTGAATTTCTTGCGTAAGGCTTTGAGTCATAAAGTACGACGTGGGGGCTTTTCAAGTATGTTTTTTTACAAAGCAGACTACAGGTCATCGGGCAGAGAGGAGTTCCCTGTTGTCAGAGATACGAGCATGACTCATATATGATGTAGAAAAGAAAAAAAAAGTGTCAGTTTTGTTGGAATTACAGCTATCAAAGCTTTTTTTTAATCATTCAACATGTGGACAACCTCAAAAAACCACAGAAGCAGGAAGTACAGGCAATAAAGGTACCGTTGTGTAGTATCTGTAAAACACAGGAAGAAGATGTAAACAGGAAATAGTTAAATATCCAAGAAAAATATGATTTGCCACCATTTTGATCCAAAAAACAGAGTCCTGCCGTACATCTGGTCCAAAAGTGGGTACCACCTTCTAACGGGGCAAGTAAATTGACAAACTTTTCAAACTAAAGGTTCACTTACTAAGTTTTTCCATAGCATCTCACAACCTTCCTTTACAGATTGTAATTCAGAGCTTATGTAATGGTTTAATAGATTCAAGCATTAAACATTTGGAACTGCTTTGGAGATCAGTTATAAATAAGAATTTCAACTGCACATCACAGTCTTCATCTATCATCTATCAATTGCAATTATTAACCATATTAATTTACGGTAAATCCCTTATGCCAAAGCAACTTTCTTAAAAGTCAGCTATTTAATTCCTATTTATGTTTATTTAAAATTAAAAGACTTGTAATAAACCCATTAATTACAACTGTTTAAACCATTTACAATGTATGCCTAATTAGAAACTGGTACTTCAAGGTTCATTTCAGGCTTCTTCCACGGTTGTCCTCAAGTCTAACATGGCTCATGATAAAATTTCTTTAAACTTCATTAATAAACTATACCATAACAAAAACAGAACACTGTCCAAAAAAATTACAGCCAGTACTAAAAATCAACAAGAAGATGCCAGAAATCTTAACAAATATACAATATCAATCACCATAATATTACTCATTTTTGGAGTGTAAATTGACAGCTTTGTACATGCAGCCCATCATTTGACTAATTCCCTTTCAAAAGACAGTGCCTCAAGCTTTAAAAGTGCAGCAGTGGGGGAGGGGGTTTCCCTTTAGACAACTGTGGCCTTGTAAAGGTCCGGGGTGCAGTCCTTGCCCTCGGGTGGGTTGCGGCCATTGTGGGGCATCTGGGCGTTCCTCATCTTGCTCTGGCACTGCCGCAGCTCGGCCACGTAGCCCTGGAAGCTCAGGCTGAGCTCCGAGTCCTCTCCCTGGGACGTTTCCAGGGTTCCCTCCTCCAGGTGTACCCCCTCCACATCCATCACCTCCTGGATCGTCTGCGCAGCGTCAGCTCTTTCGTTGGGTGATTTGGCGTTGGAGCTCGGGTTGTTTTTTCCATCTGCGCATGGGAGAAAGGAAAAAAAAAGGAAAAACGTAGGATGAGTTGATGTTGAGCATGACTAAAAGATTTCAGAACTGGAAACTTTGTCACCCATGGCGTGTTTGCACATGCATTAAATTCTACACTGCTTAAATGAACACATCAATTTAACATGTTTGTATAATCCAACATTTTTATAGTTGTGTAATCTGAGCAGCTGTTGTCGAGACAAACTGGATGACATAACCGCATCAGTTCAAACTTCATGAACTTGCCAAATCCTGGAAAGGAACTGAATGAAACTGGAACAGGACAAATTATATGAATTAACTGCCTCGTTGTCACATGTGGTCTGTCTCATTACTACCACTTCTGCTTGAGCTCAAATAATTAAGCGCTGCATTAGCTAATCAAACAGCCTGACCACAAGTTATTAAAGTATTAAAATCGCACCAGGGAGCTAAAAACTTTAGTTTCATGATCGCTAGTTACAGTGATAATGGCCAATAAACTCCCCACTCCTCATGTGAACCCTGTGGCCCTGCAGACTCTAAACAGAGGCCAGAGTGACTCAAACACAACACTTGAGCACTGGCTCTCCTGACTCCACTAACTGTGATTCACAGCTGTTCAGTGCAGATGTAAACACAGCCTGTACACTCCAGCAGCTGACCTTACACAGACACACACACACACCCCTCGGCCACAACGCTATGGTACGACACGAAGCACCAGGTGAACACGAAATGAGCCCAAATACTTTGCAACAACCGTCAGGATCTCGTGTGAAGTTCAAGGGTGCCGGCTTTTGTTTGACAATCAAGACATAACATTGATTAAAATCTGATATAACCGAAGCCGCAGGGATCCGAATCTACAGTTTTCCACAGGATGTGTGATGTATTGAAGCTGGAATGCAGAACTGCCAGATGACTCATTTTGATGAATTTGTGTTTGTTGAATTGAAACAATTTGTACTTTTACAGCCATGCATTGATTCATCCATCCACTATCCAACTGTGCTACTCTTGGATCCAAACCTAAAGATCGGGACCCCCCCCAGTGGGGTCTCAAGATAGGTCCAACAGTCATGAGATAAGAAATCTTCTTGGCAAATTCCTGTATCATCTTGAAGTAGTTTCTACTTGCTATTTTCTTATAAAATACTGGATAGATACCTTCTCTGGCTGACAAAATGCATGAAAAATCTATATATGTAAGGGTGCAAATCACCTTCTTTGCCTTATAAAACTATTTAACCTTTTCAAGGGGTCACAATTAACTTTTCTTATCTAAAAGGCTCATAGGTAGGACTGTACATTTTATCATCGTCCACTAATTGGCAGGAACCTTATCAATTAATAGTTTGGTCCATAAAATGTCAGATAATGGAATTATGTCATGATGGTTTAAACATGCCTGACTGTGCTGATACTTTTTCTGGAAGGACGTGAAAGCTGCACTGTCATACCTCCAATTCAGTATTGTTATATTAAATTATGCGGATTAATGTTTCATCTATTCCCATTTCATTTTCTAATTCACGCTTTCAGTGTTCACAGCCGTCTGACACAGCCTCGTCTCCTGTGGATAGTCTCTACGGCAGCCACGACAGCAGCTGGGGAGCTGTGACGGACACAGCTACAGTCCTCGCTGAGGCCGGCTGCCAAAGATCTGCATCGAGTCCCCCTTCTGACCGCCAGATGGATGATATGGCTGGCCTGGGGTCAACTGCTGCCAGCTTCGAGAGCTGACACAGAGACACGAGGAGGGAGAAAGTGAAGTGAGCCTGAAGGCAAACTGAGCCATATGGTTCCTCAGGTGTACCACTGAGTCATTAAAGAGCACTTTTTGCAGATAGCATCGCTATCGGGTAGATGTCCCATTTATTCCCAGGAATCCTTTTTATCTTCTCCATATGGGCCAAACCAGTCCTCTGAATCAGAACCTGACTCCTGACCCTGACTGCAGGGAGGGAAAGAAAAAAAAAGTCTCAGCTTACTGATTTAATAATTTCTATTATTTCTGTGCTGCTTTTTGTTTATGAAAAGACCAGCTTTTTTTTGACTTATCTACAGATTCCATACACTGATTTCAAACCAGTCATATGAGTGGAGTTACATTGTGTGATGTCGCCCCCTAGTGGATGTCCTAATCCCTACTGACCAAGTCCACGGACTCCACACCTGCCAGGCAGGGGAAAGTGATTATAGCCATGATTAACAAATGAGTGTGGTAACAGAGCAGCAGGTTTTTATTTCTGGTCTTCTGGATGCAGACCAGAGTCCCTCTGGATTTGATTTAAACAGCCTAATCAGGGGCTCATTTACACCTAAAATGCCAAGTGAATGCAGTAAACAACCTACAGGGCCAGAAATACTCTTGACATGGTGGACTGAGAGCCAAGATGCTAACGTTTAAACTAATGTCAGGGTGGAGAGATACCGCACTCTTGATAAAATTAATCGATGTGTGTGGTCTGTGCAGGAATCTTAATGTTTGTCCTCCATGCATTAATTAACTCGTATACTTTACTGACTTGTACGACTTTGTAATTAATTCCCAACATAGTAATATTTTACCAACATGGTCTCATTAGAAGAAGATTAAACAGTTGGACTTTTTCTTCTTCCTTTGCTACATGACTATTTTATTTGTGGTGGTGGAGAGTCTTGTCATATAAGCATCAAAAAGAACTGAGGAACACGTTGTTCCACCGCAGCAGCAATTATGTCTAATTCTTTGAGACAGCAGAGGGCGTCAGTTTAACAGTAATTCATGAAGTGGAGGGGGACGTCTGCAATGGCTGAAATAAGGCTGATTGAAACGTTGCAAGAAGAAACGTGCTGTTAAACTAAAGTTTCCTTGTTTCGACTGATGATGTTCAACTTATTTAGATGGTGTGTTGTCTCTAATACTCATATTTGAAGCCTGCAAGCATGATTTTCCACTTAAATTCACATGTAACAACTTCATAAGGTCTCTACAAAGTGGTAAAGTGTAGGTGTGTTGAGTTGCTGCATTCCCATATGTGCAGATCCCTCACAAGGTGGCAAACTGTGTCCAAAAAAAAAAATGGGTGTATCCAATCATTGCTATGTTTCTATTTTGGCTTGTGGGAGAAATAGTGAGGCAGGGAGAGATGGATGCAAACAAGTAGTGACAGTTTCTATCTGTAGCTCAGTCAACTCGTGGATAAGGTTACCATGGCGCCCGGTGGTGGAAAGAATCAGACTGCTGCACTTAGCAACCAGAAAAGAGGAGCGAGCCTGTGGAGGAGCTGAAAGGCTTCGATTCCTCCTCATCATCTTGTGTTCGTATCACCTTACAGTTAAGCCCGGCTGCTAATTTAAGGCGGTATAATGTCAGGAGGAAGATGTCTGCGTTCCTGCCGTGGAGCGCTTTTGTAGTGCAAGATACCCATCAGCTTTGTTGTGGGCAAACATGTTGATGCGGTTGTTATCTTCTCTTTCTGTAGAGTTCAGAGTCTTTCAAAGGAGGTTTCCTGGGATTTTTCTCTAAAGCTGAGAATCAGAGTGTGTTTCCTTTAATTTGTTATCTCAACACATGAAGCTTTTGGCCTTAGTTGATACATTTTTGACACCCCTGTAAGTGTCAAATCTACTGTAGGAAACACCATCACCGTTATAAATCACCGTTGATTGCTCACCTTAAAATCTCAGACGTACACAGTGGAAACAGTGACAAGCAAGGACATAAAATAGGAAATGAGACCCATCTGCTAATGATAAAGCTCCACACACTATGCGCCAAACAACAGCGAGCACTGAAGACACAAGTTTGACAAAAACGCAGACATCCACAACACAACGCAACCAAGAAGCGACCCCATCATGAAACAAAACACCAAAGCAGGCAGAACAAGCAGCGTTTAACAGGACCGCACCAACACACACCGCACCGAGCCAAAAAAAACCCACCGCACACACACACACACACACACACAAGCAGAGCAGCGACACCCTCAAAAACGAGCGCACACAACAAGAAAAGTACACAAAAGGAGTGGGAGCTGTTGAGAGGAGGAAGCCACAAGACAAAACGAGCCAGAGCTAAGGGAGAACGGGAGAAGGCATGCGGAGGCGGACGAGGAGGAGAGGTGGTGGTGGTGGTGGTGGAGGAGGAGGAGGAGGAGGAGGAGGGAGGGGAGGGGGAGGGGAGAGAGAGAACGGAGCTCACGGACGTGTAAAAAGACAAACAAGAGTGATTTCCAATTCTAACATTTATTAGATCTACTCAATCACAGGTACAGAGTTTATTGGCAGTGATTATCTACAACAGGCATCTGGAGAGGGGAATGAATGACCCAGATAAAGAATGACAGGCAATTCAACAATGTCACCAGCGCTAAGGAGCACTTGTCCTCCGATGACTAATTATTTTCACAGGTGCTGGAATTGCTACAGCAGCAGCTGACACTGTTAAATGACTCACCAGTTTTTTTTTTCGAGAGTTGCGTAAGAAACGAGAAAAAGCTTTGTGACACTGACATTGTTGAATTGCTCTTAACTAAAGGCGGTGGGATGGAGAGGAATACAATATTTGTTTTGCAATGAATGTTTAGCATTCGCCGTTTCCACACTGTAAAAACAATCAGGCTCGCTACCGTGTTTTCTAATTTTACTTATTGAATCCATGATGCCGGGAAACACAGCTGCTGATGTCATTTCTTTCAATTGTCGAGCTGTTCTGAATTAAAATCTTCAGTTACAACATTCACTGACTACAGTACTGTCAAATATTGATCGTTAATCTGTATGCATTATGCATATATTATTATTCAAACCCTTTGCAATCAGTTACATCAGCATTCTCATGCACCCCAAACTACAACATAAACTATTATATACCACTGGAATGAACAAATCCCTGTTATAACCCAACAATTTGTGGCGCAGGAAGTGACATCCAAGTTAACGTTACTCACTTGACAAAATATACACATCACTATATACATTTACATGCTTTGTTAAGTTTAATAAAACAAGTCAGTTGAAATGATTGGCAAACTGAGAGAGAGTCAATATCAATTTGTCATTAAAGTGCATCAGAGTCAGTGTAGAGGGAGTTATCATGGTGGTGGTCGGGTGTAGACCACTTGGGAGAGAGCGCACTCATGCACATACGACACACACGCAAACACATGGAGTACTGGTTTGTTACGCTGGAGAAATACCTGGAGTGGACTCCCCCTCTCCACCTGCGTCTTTAGACTGGGAGCAGGCTGGTGGTGGAGTGAAGTTGGCTTCCGGCAGGCTGCTTTCGAAGGACGGCATGGCGGGTGGTGACGGAGGCAGCAGGGTGCTGTTGGGGCTGTTAATGTCTCCCTCCCCCACGAGGGTCAGGTCGGTGTGGGCGTCCTCCTCCACGGTGCGCAGGGTTGGCCGGGCGTCTGAGTGCCGGGAGATGGGAGAGAGGTGGCTGCCAAAATTCGGGTGGCGCGGAGGGGGCAACAGGCACCGCCTTGACCCCGAGTGTCCATTGGCACTGGAGCTGAGGGAGGAGTCCAGGCTCTCAGAGCGAAGGCTGGAGGTGAGGGCCCCCCGTGAGGAGACGCCGTTCTCCCGGCTTTGTTTTAGGGAGTCAGGGGTGGAGCACACCAGGTCAGGTGGAGTGAGACGCAGGAAGTCGGGAAGCACCAGGTCGTCTTTGTTCAGGAGTCCACGCTGGTCGTTGGCACGGGTGCTCTGTGCCCGGCTCAGCAGCTCAAAGAATTCTGCAAAACAGATCAAACAAAGTTCCTTTGTTTCATCTTTCCAAATAGTTAAGAACCTGGAAGAGAAGGATTAGCTGGTGTTTAACATGCAGCATGGCAGCCTTCCACCTGACAGAGGAAATAACCCTTCAAAGCTGCAAAAGACAGCGGTTAGTCCCGACGCGAAGCAAAGCTAAGAAATCCACCATAAGTCAAAAAGAGAGAGAGAGGAAAAAAAAAGGGAAAAAGGGGATTTACCTTCAGCTTCATCTATATTAATCTTTTTCTGTTTTCTCTTTTCCCCTGGGAGTGCTGAGTCTGGTCCACTTGCTCTCACAGAAAAGTCCTTTGGTGTTGACCTCTCATCTCCCTGCAGATGCAACAATAACAATGCACTCTGTTAGGAGATGGAGGGATGCAGGAGGAGGGGGGAGTGGAGGGGTCGTATGGGGGGGGGGGGAGGCTAAGCACAGAGATGCCAAACATCCTACTGAGCAGAGTGTCCACTTTACTGAGGACCTGCATGTAAAGATGACTGGTCCATCTGTTTGCTCTGTGTCTTTTGTGACCTTGCTAGCATCTAGAGCAAGCGCTATCTGCCTACATATGGTGTAATAACACAAGCATGGAGAAATATGAGCGAGTGAGTCAGCAACAGGCAGTGTTAGGGCAAAAAAAAAAAAAGGAAATACACCAATTTAAAGCTCGTCAGAGTAAGTATGTGTTAATAAAGCTCTATGTGGGCCACTTTTTTACTATTCGGCACTATACCGAATGTTGCAGAAGAAGCGCAGCAATAGAAAAGGACACAATCACCACGTCTGGACTTGTAGGCAAAATGTATGAGATAAAGATGTCGTAAAGCACTTACGGTGGCGGAGAAACTCCTGGTTGGAGGGTGGCCTTTCAAAGAGGAAGACTTGGATTTGTCTGTTCAAAATTGAAAAGAGAGAGAGGTTTGCATGAAAAGACACCAATACTGCAAAACTTAAATATGTTTAGCAAAGGAATGAAAGAAGATGACATGATGCAGAGTTTGTGGTAAAATATCTGGAAACAGGTGTGTGGAAACTGTTGTTTACAGCTTCCAGTAGGAAAAATACTCTCTGATTTATGTTAAATCCAATAAAGCGCTAACTTTTTTATCACTTTGCAGTATTAACCATCATATATTCTGTGACGGTGTGTAAGATGTTGTTACCTTTGCTTGAAGCTGGGTCTGCTCGCTCCAACACGACTCGCAGGCCATCCAGACTCGATATGGGTGCACCCAGGTCCAAAGGTTCGGTTTCTCCACTCTAAAACAAAACACATATTTATTTGTAGCACGTTTGCATCAATGACTGTTGCGCAGAGGTTTAAATATGTTACTATTCCGATTAAAATATGGATGCTATTTGAGTTTAATTCATAAACCATCCTTCAGCTTTGGGTCTACTGTATAATACAGTTATAAAGGCTGAAAACCCACAAGACTAAAATAAATCATCTGGCAGGGCTTTAGGGGAGGAGTAAAGAGTCGGCATGTTTGAGGAGTGTCGTCATTCTTAATTATAGCCCTGGTGCTCCATCTTCAGAGGCTGGGCTGAGTCAGAACGCTAACCACCGTGTAGAGATGGAAAAGGATGCGGTTGCTTCCCTCCCTGAACCATGATACTCCACCCTGTGGCACTGTCACACACTGCACATGCTTCTTTCAGGACACACAGGAGCTTCAAAAAGGATTAAGGCATGGTAGCCACCAGGGACGACTTACAATTTTGGCCACAAGATCGCTGAGGTGGAGGCCATATTTGGCCACCACGGGACGCAGGACCTCAGTCACTGGTTTGGTAGGTTTGGCTTTTAACCCCACAGAGCGGTTAATGGGAACCAGGTCCAGTCTGAGGGAAAAGAGCATAAATGAATGAATGTTGGAGCTAACACAAAAAGTGATAATTAGAGGATATTTATAGATCCAAGCAAACTTTGATTGATCATTTATACCTAAACAAAGTTCGCTTCTCCAGTCTCAAGTCTCGGGAGCTGAGGGTCATGCAGTCTTGGTCCAACACCAAAGGCTATGAGGAAAAAACATGAAGGTAAATATAGCAGCACATTAAGATAAGACTCTCAAATGACTCCAAAGCCCTGATAACAAACCCAAACACTGCATACTGTGGCATCTTAACACAATAACTAAAGGACATTTTCCCTGCTTTGTTCTTTTAAATTTCCTTTTGTTATATTTAGCCGACTTTTTCTTTAACCCAAAATAATAAATATATTCAGTCACTTTTTGTTAATTTTACCAGCTTGTGCTTGATAATTTAAGATTTTTGCAAATTTCGGCACCACTTCAAATATTGAAAGACCTTGGTTTGTATGGATGAATGATTCTGTGGCTGAGACTCTGGATTATGTTTTTCAGTATGTTCAATTTCAAGCTTATTCAAACCTTAAAACACATAAAAGTAAAATTTAACATGTTTCTAGACCTTTAGGGCTTAATACAAACCCTTCATGTTTAAATCATAAGAGTAGTCATTCACCAAGGTTTGCTTTTTAATAAACAGAGGCTCGAGTCGATTCTTTAAAGAGGTGCTTGTAGCAGCGACCTGCCCCCCGACGCAATTCACCGAAAATGTTCTCAGCACTTGTCGGTAGTTTGTTGCCTGCGTCTGCCTCCCTCACCTTCTCCCCTCCCACCAGGAAGAGGTCGACAGCAGCGATGTTCACACTGATGCTGTGGCAGAGATCTTGAAGGACTTCCCTTATAGAGGCACCAGGCCGGAGAGTGATAGAGGAGCAGGAACCGTCAGGTAGCATCACGCTGCAGTGTTTGGGTGCACGTTCCCACACACTGACTGAGTGACGATTATCAGACTACACACACATGAAGGGGGAAAAAAAAGTAAAAGGTTTAATACACAACAGTTGCAGGGCTATGGCTTTCACATGTTAAGTACACATATAATCACTTGTAGCTGCGGCCACATTTGCCATCCATTAAAAAAAAAAAAAAAATGAGTGGGCTGACAAGTAAAATAAATAAATAAATAAATAAACAACTCTAGCCTATTATGATGGCTTCACCAGACACTGGGCTCTGTGTTGCCATGGTGATCTGTCCAGAGGAATCTTACCTCGATCTTGCCAGCAGAGCAGGAAGTGGCCATCTCCAGACTGGTACCGGACGACAAGGAGCCCTGGGACTCCCTCCGCCCATTACTGCCCCAGTAGTCTGCACAGAGCAGCACAGAGGATGATGAATTCATGCAGATAAGAGATATTTGCAGAGTGGTCACATCGAATGACACCCACAATATGCAGCAACGAGACAGTGTTGGGCTATAGCGTGACTAATAACAACGTTTCTGATTTCTGATTGTGGTTTTGTTGCTACAAAATGTTGGCAGGCAAAAAGGTGTATGTCACCAAACAGCAAATAGTAGGTGTTTCCTTCAATTTAAGTGTAACTACAGTCAGTGAAAGACATCTATGATAAAAGTCAAGTGAAAATTGTGTTCAATTCACACATGACTGACACATAATTGAGTCTAATTTTTGACTAAAAACTTAAGTGTACACAAAACGTCAACCTGTATGACTGCCTGGTCTTTCACAAGATTTTTTTAAACCAAAGAAAATGAGAATTGATCATTACTAATTTACCAAAAGGTGTGGTATGAAATTTTGGAGGACTATAGTCGATTGTACTAGAGACCTTGACATTTAACTACACAACCAACGTTTACAATGTAACACTATTTATATGTCTCCAGAATTGTTGATCTCACCTTTAACTAAGCTTAAAAATCTAAACAATAAAGGAAAATTTGATTTTTGTCAACAGCAGCCTTTAAATTAGGTATGTTCCATCATTTTATAGTTATATTGTTTGTTAGAACAATTTTAATCACAGATAAGAGGTTTTACATCCTCATTACAACATCACATTGATTTTTTGCCACCTTAATAACACTTACACTCAGTGGATAATAGTTCAGTGTCAGAAATGCAACAAGTTATGGGTTTAAATAGCTTTAAAAGTAAAATCAAAGCACTTTTCAGGTGCTTTCATGTTACCCAACCAAACCTTTGCAGTCTCTCAAAGACTTTATTACATCTAAATTGCTACAATAATTGCAACTGCAAAAAATATGGTTTATAAGAGTAAGAAATGTTTGCTCATTTTGATGGCAGATGATGAACGAGTATGACAAAGTGATATATAAATTAATAAATCAAATAAATCAAATATAGAAATTACTGGTTTAAATGAGCGATCGTGTAAATGAAACCTCAGGTTTTGATGAACTGTCAAAATTATGCATTTTTCAAATTCTCAAGGCTGTGTGCAAAGCCTGCGAGTCTGTTTTTACAAGTTTACCAGAAGTCAGAGTGTAACACTTTGATCACTGCAGGGCACTTGTGTTTCTACAAACCTCCCCCGCATGTAGCTCATTGCAACTCTGGAGCTGGCAGCTATTTGGTGCCTCATTCAAGGACACATCAGCATTTTGGAAGTTTGTGTGGTGCAGAAGTTTTGTGCTGCTGGTACTGTGTCTTGATGACCAGAAAGCTACAGGCTTGTTAATTAATTACTCACCGAGATTAATGTCTCCAATGTCCTTCTTCTTTGGGCCCTTCCCGAAGCTCCTGTTGCGGGACCAGGAGAAGAAGATGCCACGTTTCTTGTCTGCACTCTCATCCCTGCTGTCTTCGTTCAGCGACCTGCCTGACCTCTGCTTTCTGCCCTCCTGTTGGTCGGACAACAGAAAACAAAGATTTCACCTGCTGTCAACAACGTCACGCTATCGTGAAAAGTGCCTTATTAGCAGTCAAAAGCAACAGTGGCACCTTTTTAGGAGTGGAAAGTGTAGAGCGGTCAGAGCTGGCGCTGTGTTTCGAGGGCGCAGGACTGCAGGGAATCTGGTAGGGGTCCGGCAGGGGTCGGCCATCCACCTCAGCGCGCATGCACTCTTGGTAAAGGGAGGACTTGAGGAATCGGGAATAGCTGTCAAACTTCATCAGGTTGAAGATCTGTGGACATGGAGGAAAATAGTGGTGTTTTGTGAGTGATGGTGATGGAGAGGAGACATGTAGGGTCAAAATTAAGGGAGTGAGGGGAACAAAAAATGAAACACAGACAGCAACGAGGGAGCAGAGGCTCCTACCGTTAACATATGGTTACAGCTTATGTTATGACAGGTGTCTTAACAGTTGACTTTTTGTCATGTAAAGGCTGAAAATATACAAATCTGACTGCATGTCTATTTGTCAGTGTGTACAGTTTGCTCTCGATTCTCTGTGGGTGTATGCCAGTTTGTGTTTATCTCTCTGGTAAAGGCTCAGAGCCCTTTGGTAAACAAACCCAGATGGCTACTGAAAAAAAACCCAATATGCTTGTGCAAAGTGACTAAAGGCTAGATAAGTGCAAAAACCCCTATTGCAAACAGAATTCCCCCTATTAATAATACTGTGTAGAAATATGTCTTCATCTTCAGTGTGGAGACAAAACAAGTGAGTCATTTTACTCAGAGAAAGGCTGAATGAACCAACTTGCGGTGTCCCAAGATGAGCTTAGGGCTGCTGCTGTGTTGTTGCTACCTGTAGCTGCTGGGTCTTGAACATGTCAGGCCTTGGGGAGGTGAGGACGTCATCAGCCAGCTGGGCCTGGCTGTCGATGTTGACCGGCATGGTGGCCTTGCTGGACAGGAAGCAGTTGTAGATCTCTCCAGCTCGCTGCGACAGCTGCAGTAGAAAATATGTGGTATTGCAGAATGTCAAGAAAAACTGCAGAAAATTCTTTTTCAAATATCCATTTGCACGTTACTTATAGAAGCATCAAGATGTTTATTAATGTGTGCTCAGCATTTGGTAAAAATGGCTGTCAGCTGTGATTTAGAGTAGTGAAGGGTTGCAAGACTAATGTATCGTGTCAGAATAAATCAACAAGAGAGGGAATCAATCAGTCATATCTTGTTAAGGATTTGTCACTCAGTTAAATAAACACACAAATACACAGACACTAAAAGGTCTGATTTCTGACTTAACACAATCCTGAAAAATCCTGCTGTTTATATGCAGTGCAATGATCACTGAAATGCCAAAAACGGGGAGAAATAGTACAGAGTTTGGTTAGGATCTTGGAAAGAGAGAGTATAAATAACAAGGAATGTGAAATTCATGAAATGAAGCTAATGTCAGGTGAAGCTGTTTGGCTAAAAACGAGTGACATCGCGGGTCCCTCATCCTTAGATTTTCATCTGTAAATCAGAGCCATATTTGAGACTGAAAACAAACATCAGCCTTACATGCTGCTACATTTTTTTCATTACTTAATCCCCCCCTTTGGGCAATATCCAAAAATTCACAGTGGAACGCAGTAGAAACACACAGCAGCTCTGACTGCATCTGTCATACTGGGACCTTACCTGCTTTTTATCAGTTGCAGCGACATGACTGAAGTTCTCACAGGCCTGCCAGAACAAGATATTCTCCTCACTGAATTCTTTCTTGAGAAATTCCTGTAGAGACAAACAGTACAAGTTTCCTTATGACCTCAAACTGTTGATCACTTCCACCTCTTTCCGGTTCTTCTTCTTCTTCTGCTGCTGCTGTTGTTGTTGTTGTTGATACGAGTAGTGAGGAAAGAAATTACTGGGTGTAATGTTGTGAACAAGATTGGTGTTTGTGTAGGCGCAGGATGGTGTAGGCGAGTGCAGCTCTGTTCGGTGTAGAGGGAAGGTGAAGAGCGAGGTGGTTCTGGGATGCTAGAACTTAATGTTTGAGCCTTTTGAAGGTGTTGTGGGCTTAATTCAAAGACACATCTTTTATGTGGGAGGTACAGTAACATAAATGAGATGCCTGGACTCACTTGGTTGGACAGTGAGAACTGGTTCTGATCTTGAACCAGTTTCAAATCTACAGAAACCTGGGATTTTAAAGAGATGTGCTAACAAAAAAACCGGTGAATGTAATTTAATGCATGAAGGAATGTGGTCAAACATAATAACACATCTACTGCAGCATTGCACAGGAGAGAAGCATTTTTGAAATGGGGTGAAACGAGCCTAAAATTGGAGAGCATATTTTGAATCTATAATAAGTTTTAAATATTTTGCTTTCTCTACTTAAATGATGCACCATGATTTTTTAAAGAATCCAATCAAAACAGAACTCTTCAGCTCACCCACTTGATTTAAAATTTAAGACTTAAATCTGGATCACAAAGACTCTTAACGTTCACTTCATTTTGGGTTCAAGTCGGACAGAATTAATCAATTTGAGATTTTTTTTCCCCCTGTTCTTACCGAGAAGTAGCGCACACCAACTGAGTCCTGCAGGAGACGCTCGAAGCAGCCGGCCCAGCTGGCCACACGCTGCTCCGGGACCCCTCGATGGCTGCCTGCTCCTGGAAGACTGCCATTACTGTTCAGGCTGCTCTGACTGCAGCATCCCTGCAGCTGGACTCCACTATAGTCTGTAAGAGAGGAAAGTGAAATGCCAAGGTCAGAGGACTCTAAAGTTAAAGGGTAACACCAGCCAGAGGGAAATGTTAGAGCCTCTCTCATGTGTGCCCTTTCAACCTTCTAAATATTTCTGTGGATTTAAGCGTCTTTTTTATGTTTTCCTTTCTTTTGAAATTTTTGAGAAGGCAGACTAAAAGCTGTAATTTAATCCACAGAGGAGTAAAAAGCTTTTAAAAAGACTTTTCCAGACCCGTCTGAAGGAAAACATGGACTAAATACATCATGTATTAGTGCGCAGCTTCAAAAGGCATCACACAGGGAGGGAAGTCTATAGCTTTTTGTGAGAGTGTAAACAAGAAAGCAGGCAAAAACAACACAAGATAATTTTAAGATTAGAATAATTTAATTTATTCCTTATAATGAGTACTACATCTAAAACCGTCACTGCATTACCTTCAACAATTTTCTTTAATGTGCACATTTAACTGATGAAAATTTCAGAAAAAGGAAAAGACATTTTGGTTTAATGAAAGTTTTGATCCTGCAGGAATTAACTGAGAAAAGAACTTGTCATCTAAAAACAAGAGTACAAATAACAAGATGTGCCCTGACTGCATCAAACATAATAAAAATGTAGAAAAAGGTCAGACACTGATTAGACTATAAAATAAATGCCAAGGGATTTAAATAGACAGTGGCTTTTTACTGTAACCCCTCACAAGTGAACTTACATAGTAAGTAAGTTGTATGAAGTTAGTCCAAACCATGTTATGAGAGAAGTGTATAGCAGAATTAACAGGTTTGATTGTGTCCAAGAAAGAGGAGATGTCACTTTAGCCCCTTTAACACATCCTGGTTGAAGTGTTGTGTTGTTATTCTGCCTCAGTGTTCTATATAAAGGACCTAAAATGTAGAGCCATCCCTGAACCACCTTAAAGTTGGCAGCTGAAGTAGTGTAACACTGGAACAGGAAAGTTGGAAAATTTTTAACTGGAAAGCCCCTTAAGTCGGATTTCCGACTTGGAAAGTTGGGAGAACGTCACCAACCACGACCTCAAAACCCAACATTACTTCAATAATCCATGCATGAACAGTAGTGGAAGCTGTAGTAATGTGCTGTTTATCAGAACTTAAGTCATATGTGTCTCATCAAATCAGTCACACACACACAAAGTGCAGTCCAACTTCCATCTGTGGACGTGTTGCTACAGCAGTTGAATGTGCCGAATATCAAATATTTCCATGTTTATAGCTGTTTTTATTTCTAACAATAGCCAACTCTGCTAGATCAAACCTCACATCTCCTGACCTGGGAAAATTTGGTTTTCTGACTTAGTGGGCTAGACTGTGGTCAGCCAGGTTGTGACATCACCCAGACTTCCACAGAAATCTGAATGCATCATAACAGAGCCGACGACGTTCGTATAATATGGGGGAGGTGAAGCAACTACATGCAGATACTGTTTTGCCATGCAATCTAAAAAAAAGGCCCACTGAGGCAACATCACGTCACTGTGGTTTTGGCTCAGTGTGAAAAAGCAGGGCCAGCATACCCATGGGTCTTCTTTGAGGCAACACTGCAGGAATTCTATGTAAAAAAGGGGCATCGGTTGGTGGGAGAGGTTCAAAGAAGGGGTGGTACAGGAGGGAGTTAAATAAAAGAAAGAAAAAGAGACATGGCTGATTAGAGGGACACAAAGAGGGAGAGTGAGTGAGGATCCAGGAACTAAAGTGGGGGCTCTAGCCTGCGCTGTACCTGCTATCAAGGCAGCAGATGGCCACTTAAGAGCTGTGGGCAGAAAAGGCAGGAAGCGCAAAGTGAAAAAACAAAAAAACAAAAGGGTCACAGTGGGATTTGTTAGAGATACAAAGATTGTTGTCGTTCAGAGGACAGTCAATTGGCTGGCAATAGTAATTGGCATTAGGAGAGAGTTTATCTCTGCCGTTGGGAACAGCACAGTATAACATATCTTTCTTTTGCAAATATCCCCGCACAAGAATTAGAGTGGATTTTTAAAATAGGTGTGCAGTTCAGTTTGAAATTAAAGCTCTGTAAAAAAAAAGTACATGGCATCACTTTAAGCCTTACAGAGAGGTCTTTTGGAGTAAAATTAAAGTGGCCTTTACACGACCTTTTGAAACATACAAAATGTCCTAGTTTCTCTTAGCAATTACTGCAACTGAACCAGTGGACATGTCATTAAAATTTCATAGGCATTAGATGAAGGACGACAATCTGAGAAACTGGGAATTTTTCTTATTTGAAATAAGATCAAATAAGCGGCTTCCCCTGTGTCGTTGAAAGTCGCTGTCAAGCCACTTGTTTGGACTTGGTTTAATGTATTAGGACTGAGGCTCTGGGATCCTTGTTTACCACATTGTGTGCTGTGCGGTTAATGAGACGGCTTTAGAAAGCAAACAGCCGTGCATGTCTGATCCACATCCACAGTGAAAGGAGCGGAGCTGCGCTCCCCACCACAGCCTTGGTCAGCCTGTTAGCAAATGTTATTAAAACTGCTATGAAAGGGGAGACCAGACGGCACGCATGCTAGCCCCGACTGCAACCCAAAACACACTCAACAAACATCCTTTGTTAATGAGGCTTGCTGCCTACAGTGAGTACATCATCCTATTTCAGTCCCTTTATTAGACTATTTATTAGGCAGCAACAAAGTTCTGCATTGAGAGTTAAGCAGAAAATGAGAAATAAAAACTGCAGACACTAGAAAGGCTGGAAGGAACACTGCCGGCTGGACAAGATCAAAGCAATTTACTATGGTAGAAAAAAAGGCATCATTGAGAAAAAGGCATAAAAATCTTCTTAATCTTCTGATTTCTTTCGGTCTGAATAGTTTTGGATATTTGGTTCTTTTCTTAGTTTTCATATCAAAAGATCCTTTTTAAAACATTTTACAGAATAGTGCTTTTGAAAAGTTGGAATAAATGAATTGTACTCACCGCCATCTGAGGAAGCAGCAGACTGAAAGAGAACAAAGAGAGACATGAGTGAAAGGCTGCCCTCATGACCTCCTGTGTTGAGACTAGAGAAAGAAGACTGGGCTGATAGCAGTGTCTCTTCAGGCATCCCACTAGCTCTGAGGTGTGTGTCTGTGAGTGTGTGTGTGTGTGTGTGTGTGTGAGTCCTTGTGGTTTGTATGTCAGACTGTGCGTGCTACTGGTAAAAGGGCTGGATCTCGGGTCCTCACACGGGGCCATTAATTTGTTAAGTGGGTGGATCCCTCGGCCGCTACCACACACAGCTGTTCACACCTCCACAGCAGGACCCATCCCTCATTTTATATGATCCTCACAGCCCTGAATGTGTGCGCTCCTGCTGAACTGCAGCCGCAAAGATCAGAGCTCATCAAGGCTCGGCTCCTTGAGAGGCCATCACTAGCTTTAGCACTCCTCTTTTCATTTGCTAATTCAGGGAATGGATGGTTTACATATGCGTAGATGTCCCTGAATGAAAGGCAAACGGCACAAGCACCCCTGGTGGTCATGGAAACTTCACAGTGACAAACATTCATACAGAGATACTGATAAGTAAAGACTACAGCTTAGAAAAAACACCACATTTAACTGATATTTTGAGAGATCGACAAATCTTTTCTCATTAATCTGAAATCACTTCCTCTGCATTATACTTCTGTGAAACAGGTTAGAATAAATTTGGAAAGGCTAATGATGAGGGATTCGAAGCCCAAACTGTGGCTGTTTTCACGAAAATATATTTGAATGTAGAAGAGGATTTGAGAGGCGAATCTCCAGGCATGGTCCAAGAACACTTGAAAAATCAGTGCGTTGGAGGATTCATCTGAAAAAAGGGAGACTATTTCCAGAGGAGCATTTTCTGAGCTGCCAGTGTGAATATTCAAGGCTGATAATACGTCGAAACAAGGCTCCTACTGCCAGGCTGGTGCCTTGGTGTGATTCAGTGAAATTGCATGAAACTTGACTCTTTTACAATTTGACAGAATAATGGAAAGTAACAAAAAACCATCAACCAAATGAGGCTATTTTTGAAAGCAAACAATCAGGATATGATTTATTTCCTGACTGATTTTATTCATAGCATCATTCATAAATTCGCTTCGACTTGCCATTTAATTAACAGCTTTCAGCCCAAATAAATAAAACCATAATTCAAGTCCGAACATATTTTGAGCTAGCCATTCCTTTTTAGTATTTGTTATTGCCACCAGTTGTCTGAGGATGCAACTGCGGTCATAAGCACTGACGTGACGCTTCGTTCCATTTTGGGAGTGACCACATGTAAAAGCTCTATCAGACACAGACCACTAAACCACTAATTGTCTATCACAGCCTCTTTACAACTCTGCTGCCACTGCTGAAGTCCGTCCTATACAGTCAACACCCAAAAGCCAGCCCCTCTGTGGTGGTTAGCATGTGTACAGTAATCATGGGTGGGATGAGGACCAACGTGAAGCCAAAACAGAAGAGAGAGAGAGAGGGAGGGAAAAAAAAGAGAGAACACCCACTCCATCTGTCTGTCCTTTTGGGTCTAAAAGCAGCCGAACCTCAAACCTTAAATATATACAGTGTTGTGACTGTGGTTCACTTTAAAGCACAAGACAGACATCACAGTATGTGACGTCAATTTTGGTTTGAGCAAACAAAAGGTCCTCAGACTCAAACTTTGAGATTATGACTTTGAACTGGTGTTATGACCATTATTCATACTTTGGGAGTCGATGCTGCTTTTAAAAGCTATAAATGGTAAGGTTTTACTTTTTGAGTGACATATGATAGACATCTGCTTTTTGTAAGCAGGAAACTTCATCTTATTCGCAGACATGTGATAGGAGTGGGAGTATTACTATAATTATTATTGAAAGCTTTCTTGACACACACAGTCGATGTCCTACATTTTAAATGCTTCTGTCAGAGGAGAATTATGTTGATGACAAAGCCGTCATAAGTTGCGTAAGTAGGCTGAAATGTCTCAATGAATGGGTTCATTGCAAAATACAGAAACTAGTCTGGCCAACTGTGACACACCATTAATTAGATTTAATTCAAATTCGACCTATGTTCTTAAAAACAGGACGACCAACGACTATTTTATTTCTTAACTGATTCACTGATTATTTTTTTCAAATCACAGATTTCTCTAAATGACAGAAGATTGTCAAAAAAAGCTCAAAGTGACCTTTTCAAATTTGTTTTGTCAAACCAATATTTCAAAACCTAAAGATACTCATTTTAAAGTTGTATGAAACTCAGAAAAGTAGCAAATTTTCACATGTGACAATTTTTAAAAAATCAAAATATTTTTGTCTGCTTCATTCCTTTCAAACACCTGCTACAGTTAAAATTATTGGCTGTTACCTGTAGATAAACTAATGGACTGATGGAAAAAACCACTGACGCATTTTTCTAAAATAAAGTGACATTATGATGATGACCACGTGTCACACTTGTAAAGGTTGACCAGGAAGAGCTAGCAAATAGCACAAGGGTGTGTGTGTGTGTGTGTGTTTGTATGTGTGAGGCTACAGGGGACCACACACACACACACACACACAACTGTGTGCTCCTCAACTCATTATTGCTTCCTTGCCCTCAACACCTCCACAGTGAGGCGGAAGTGATGACCCAGGCACGCTGCCACTTCTTGTCCACACATTCCCTTTCTCTGTTGACACCTCTGGTGACGAGCTTGTCCACCATGGGTGGCTCTGCAGCACTATGGCACCCTCTTTGATCCTTTTCATATCAGGCTGAATTGCAGAGATCACATTTCTCAGCTAGAAACCCTCTAAAAAGCTGCTCACATTAGGCTGTTATCAACCAAATGGACAAAATCACAATTCAAGTCACAGCAAGTACCCTGGCTGCAAACACAGAGCAGGATTTGGCTCTCCAGTTGGAAACCGCTCCTCCGGCTTTACTGTTGTACAGCCCCCACGCCGTACAGTCTGGCATCCCGAGACACCACATGCTGAAAGAACGTAGATGAGCACACCAAGACAAATTCATCTGTGTGATCAGAAGTGAGCTACAGCGACAGAAACACACTTTGATCAGTGTGAAAACCTGTGTAAAGACAAACCACATTCCCACAAACTTTGATGTCACTAACAGCTCACGCAGAGCGTATTTCATGTCTTTTAAAAATGAATTCTTCTCTTTTTTTTTTGGACTTGCCAAGGCACGTTCCTTCCTTTTAAAACTGGGTTGACATGTACCCTGTTCCTCACTATTTTACCACAGTCGGATAAAAACTTCTTCCCCCAAACTTTCACACAAGTCAAGCGTCCCGAAAACAAACAGCCATGAGTCCCTGCCGCTTCAAACAGCTGTTCTGACTGGAAGAGAGGCGAGCGACAAAGAGGTAGATTAATGAGAAAAACAGCTGACTGAACAAAAGGAGTCTCCCTGCTTCACACAGAGGAGGAAGACGAGGCTCGCTCGGCAAACCACAGTTTACTTACAGTGTTGAAGTTCCAGGTCCGCTTGAAGGAAAGTCTCTTTTTGAGACTCATTGTTCTCTAGTCTGCTTCGCCAGCAGCACACAGACAGATTATGTGTGTGTATGCATGTGTATGTATGCGTGTGTGTGTGTGTGTGTGTGTGTATGTGTGTGTGTGAACGCATACCTGAACATTCCCCACCCAAAAACTCTGCTAACCATGTCTGTACAAGTCGGAGAGAGGGGAAGAGAGGGAGGGAGAGAGAGAGAGAGAGAGAGAGAGAGGAAGAAATCTGACAAGGTACTGGACAGAAAAAGAGAAGAGGAGGAGGAGAAGGAGGAGAAGAAGGGGGTGTTGGTGGTGGTGGTGGTGGGGGGGGGGGGGGGGTGTGAAGGAGGAAAGAAAGA
>JAQNCA010000020.1:3890561-3907884 GCA_029783725.1 Acanthurus tractus | reverse complement strand
AAATGTTGTTTACCTCAAGGTCATCAAGTGACCGTGCCAGGCTGAGACGTTTGGCAGAGCGGCGTTTAGAGGCCCGGCCAACACCTTTACCCCAAAACCTGGAGCCCTGAGAGAATAAAGAAGAGATAGCTGATCAATAAAACATAGACTAACATTGGATTATTAGTTGTATGCCTCTCTGGTTATCAGTTATGACCTTGCAATACCCCTGTGTGTGAATGTGAAATAATGCAATGTCGGGTTACAACACCGGGTTCATGATACTGTTTAAATCTGAAACTTTAGATAGTCTACTAACTTGACACATTTCCAGGCATAAGCTCTGCTTTTACATTAAATAGGAATATCAACAGTTCTCTAAAAGCATTCAGATTGGTCACATAAAGTTATCATGAACTACTACAAACCTTTTACAAAAGCATACTGTAGGTATCACCCCTCCCCCCGTTAACAGATCAGACAGAACCATTTCACCTCAAAAGGAAAATGCAGTTAAACCAGCCACCCGTATTCTTATAATTCAAGGGTCTAACTAGTGTTTGAACAAGAGTTTAAGAATTGCAGATAATTACTACTGCGTGGCATGGGCCCTACCCCATAATTTGCCTGGCTTCCTGTGCAAAATTGTCGTCTTTCTGATCTAATGCAAGCTGGGCACAAAGTCACAAAACACCTCTGATTTATAAACACAGCAACATGCTTGCTGAAATAAAGTTAAAAGCACATATAAATAAATAATAAAATTTTAAAACTACACATTTTGTAGCCAAACTATTTCAAATACATACTGGACCTGACCTAAAATGCCCTGAAAAGTGCCCTGAATTTAAATTAGAAAAAGATAAATTTGCAGCTACTTGCAAAAAAATTATAATTTTTATCTTAACTACTTCCTGAGAAAAAATGATTTGCAGAGACTGCATGCAGATCACTGATTTTCAAAGGAACTCATTTCCAAGACTACATGGGTACACAGGGCCATCTTGTGGGCAATGAGGACTGTAGCTCAAAAAAAACCAACAAAAAAAAACAGCTTCTTCTCTCCACATGCTGATGACAACAACTTCATTGACTTACTACGGGCGCTTTCTGAGTTTAATTCACACTCAGCACCAATTTGCCGTTAAAGTAGTACTATTGTATTTCATTCACAGCACCACTGAAAATAGGCTTTCTAACACCCCCTCGGTGTCTGGAAACTCAACTCCATGTGACCATTTAATACTTCCTGTGTCGCTGTGTTAAACATGAATGAAGTACAGAAACAGATGCTCTTGTCTCAGTATAAGCTTTCCTACAATGGAACTCTTTAACTGCATGTAAGGATTTCTCATTAACCCTTGGCCACAAAACTGCAAGGGTAAAGTCCATATATTTGGAAAAACAATGATTCATCTGAAAAGATCAGTCTTTAAGGTAAAAAAAACAAACAAACCATAACCTGAAAGGTATACATGATGATAGCTTTCACTCATAATTAAAACATCAAAGTGGCAATCTGTAATTATTTCGCATGTAATTTTTTAAACTAGTTCCCTTTATTTTTGTTTTTAAAGCAATGAACTGTAAATAACCAAACTGTTGTTGTTTATCTAAACCAGAATTTAGACTATTGCGTGTTGTCACAAGTTGGACTAAGCAGTCACCAGATAATAAACAGGATGTGTCCTGTTTTAAAGGCTGCATATTTCTGTTTTAAAATAAAAAAAAAATTAAATACCACTTACACTTCTTGTACTGCCATCTTTCCGCTGTTTCTCTCTCTGTTCAAGAAACCTTTTTGTCCATTCCTCTCTGGGTGGGAGCATCATGACCTCTGCTGACCGGTACCTGTCTGAGGGGATCTGGCTCATGGGAGGAGGCAGGTTGGTTAGGCTAACGCTGGAGGGCCAGTTGTTGTTGGACTTCACCTGAGGTTGAAGTTCGCAACTTGTGGCTTTTGGCCACTTTGGCTTTGAGAACCACCTTTGGCTATTTCTGAAATGATCTCCTAAGAAGTTTGTCTTTTTATCCAAAGGCAGAGGAGGTGGTGGGGGCTTAAACTGAAACTCTAGTCTGGGTGGAGGACCTCCATAGAGGCCAGTCAAACAGTCAGGGCCAGGTAGTGACTCTGAAAGGGAATGTATGCTGGCACTGGTCTGTAGATTAAGTTTTTGGCCATTCTTGGAGAGGTTTATGGGGGTGAGGTCTTCAGGATGAGGATAATCCCATGGACAGCTTGGGAGGTGGGCCCCAGGGTGGTTTCGGATTGCAGAAGGGAAATCCCTGTCCGCTCTCTCCTCAGGGGGGGACGCATTTCCAATTCCACTGTCGCCATTGCTGCTGGCGCTGCCTTGTTTACCAGTGCTGCCATTTTCCTTGGCTTGCTGCTGTGCCTCCATGTCTAGTTTGGCTCGAAGCCTCTCCACAGCTTCCCCCATGTCACTGTACAGGACTGTGACAAAGTGAAGAACATCTGGGGGAGTCTGAGGAAATTCCAGACAGCCCACAGCATCTGGATCTGGAGTGCAGTCGAAGCCAAAGCGTCCGGCAATGCCTATGTGGTCCATGTGGTTTCCCAGCTCTGGATCGATGAAGAAAACATGGCAGGAGGCCCGCAGAGGACCATTTTCTGGTACACGGCCATTAACTATATGTGCTGTAGTCACCAAGCAGAAAAAACGTGGGTCTTCAGCACACACAGCACCTAAAACCAGATTCTCAGTAGGAAAGGCTGCCAAAACAGCACCAGTGTCGTCACAAAGTCGGACACAGTCAAACATGATCTTCATCATCACCAGGGTATGGGTACTCTGCTCTGTTCCCAACTGTCGTATTCGCTCCCGAATGGCATTTAAACAGTCCTCCTCTGATTCTGATGTGTTTAAAATCAGCTCAGTGGAGCTCAAGTAGCCCACCACCAAGGTCATATTTAAAATACTCCAGTCTGGATTAGCTTCTTCTGTGTCTGTAAACACAGAGTCTGTGTCCCCCACTCTAGAATTTTCAAACTTTGACTTCTCAGATAAAGAGTTCCAGTGTTGTGACCACTGCGACATGTCAGGCTCTGACACCGGCCTCTGTTTGGTGGTAATAGCATGATTTGAATTGAAGGAGGAATTACTTGAATCATCTGAGATGGTGCGTAGGACGCCTGCCTTTTGGAAAATACCATTGTTCTGGCCTATCCCAAATTTGGCATCGTTAAGGATTGGGTTCCTCATGATTCGATTTTGAGCGTGCACCACCATCTGCAGGGGTCCTTTGCAGCTGCCAATCAACTGCACCACAGTCTCATGCAAAGCATTGGATACATCGGTTCCATTGATGGCCATGATGTGATCCCCCTGTTTGAGTCCCACCAGGTCAGCAGGACTTCCTTCAAGGATGCCACTCAGCAGACACGGCCTCTGTCCGGAAATAGTGAAGCCATATCCTGCTCGACCACGAATGACCTCCACACCCCTGAGCTCACCCACTGCATTCAAATCAAGACGCCTCCTCACGCCCTCAGGCTGTCCCTGTATCCTCATCTTTGTTGTAGGTTGCTGTGTGATCCGGTGTGTGGGAAAAAAAACACTTGCAGCTTGCCAACACTATTGTGCTGTTGTCATCCTACAGGAAAAACTAAATTAGAAAGTTGCTTGTTTGGAGTACATAAAATCATACAAATCACAAGAAAGCAAGAATTAACATATATGACTGCACAATAATTTAGCTGCTCACCAGCTTCTTAACACAAACATGTGGTGGTTAAATGCTTTAAAGCATTATACTAGCATGCAACTAATCATTACTTTTTCCATTGATTAACAAGCCCACCCTCTTGTCAATGAATTGAATACTTGTTTGGTCTTGTCAAAATAGTGAAAAACGACTAGTACAGTAACCCAGAGGCTGTTATGACTTAAGACTCTGAAGATATTTAATTTAGAGCCATTTGAGACTAAACAAAAAGGGGATCTTAGTTTTAAAAGGCTGTAAACAACTGGTGTGGGTTGTTTTTCTTCCAGGAACTTGGCGACCTAACAAACGTTAATAATTAGCCAAATCAGTCATCATCAAACCAAATAATTTAATATTTTTTCAACTCTATATTAATCAGTTGATTATTTCTAAGTCTACTAATATTATTCTTTTGTGCTCAAATAATACACTTTTTTTCTTGGGACCACTGGTAAAAAACAGAATTACAAAATAAAGAGTAAACGTCAGGGGATCCCCTAAGTCTTTTTTTTTTACATTTAACATTACTAAAGCAATTTATCAACCAAGTAAAACGCTGCTATCAATCTTATTTTAGCAATTATCTGTCAGAGATAGGACACACACAGCTTTTCTGTCCTATCACAGCTTGCAAATTACTCCCAGCTACCAACCCCCTCCTTCACCCACTCCCCCAAAACAGACTGCCAGCTGGCTCCCTTTTTACCAACAGCACTTAAATGACAACCAGGCTCTTTGGTTTCGGTCGACCACTGTTTTGATAATGTTCCAATACTTTACTCACCGCATAAGTTAAACATCCTCAATGACGGAAACGCCTGACAAATCCTAATGGCTATTTTATCTGTTCAATTCAGGGTTACGCTCGCATTTTTGTACGAAACTATCACCAAAACTAACGTAAACGATGACCTCAACAGGGCTGTTTGAGGACTTACTTTTTTTAAAATTACCTCTTCCAGGGGTGAAAACAAATTGAAAAAGTTTCCACTGTATTAATATTCACGTTAATAAAAGTCCGGAAGTTAACATTTATCATAATTTACGTCCATTTTTTTTCTTCAGTTATTCAAAACAATCTTTCCCTCGCCGTGATTCTGTAGTCCATATGGCAACGCGCGAGGGCAGCCAGAGCACCACCCTCCATTCACTCCTCGCGGACACCACAAAGCGTCTTTCATTGTAACCATGACAGCGTAACGTCTCTGGAACATGTGACGTCTCATTTTGGCCAATCACGACGTCTGTCACGTTCAATATTCAAACTAATGGAGTAACGCTATTGGCTGATACTGATGACAGTTGTCAGTCTGCATTTTGCGCTAATGTACGTAAATTTAAAAGCCCATGTTTCTTTATTTTTTGAAGAAAGAACAACAACATTTAAATATAGATAGACTTAAGTTTGAAATCAACAAAACTCTGTAATCCGTCTGTGTAAAACGTGTCACGAAGGAGCGCCTTAAATATTAAACAGCACGACAATATATTCAATAGCAATAAGTTTTTACTATAATTAAAAAAAATATTTAGCCTTACCCGTTCATGCTATAACTGTGTCGTCCATAAAGCATGCATGTGGATGGAATCGTCCTCTGTCTTCTCCACACTTGAGCAGCACTCAACTGAATAAGGTCTGTAAACAATATCTCTCCGGTCAAAGGGCTGCAACGGCTACACACGCTGTCACATGGTTTTTCCAACACAGGTGCAGCCCACGCCTTGCAGAGAGAAGGAAATAATAAGACACTATAATAGTAAAGATAAAAATGCAAATGCTGTTTGCTACATTGCGATTTGTTTTTTCTTTTTTTTTCCCATTTATTATTGAAAACATCAATTTCATAAATAGCAATATTTCATACTGAACATATATCTTATATAGAATGGTTTTGTTACATTTTCATTTTCATAAAGCAGTGACATGGAGTTGGGATAGTGTGCGATGGAACTAACTTAATCCCCAGTTTCTCCAAATCCTCTTAAAATGGGCCAAAAGGCAAAGACTTTAAGAGTGTGGCTCTATCAGGGCTTACCTTCTGTGTATTTTGCAATTTAATAATTACCCTGCAGTAAAAATAAAAAGACAAGAAACGATTATAGACTGTATGTTGTTTTATTCAGCAGAAATGCAAAAAAAGAACGGGGCATTTTTACATATTAAAGTATTAAAATCTCATGAAAAAAATATGCTTCCCTGTTTCTGTCAGGAAATTTGCATGTAAATCTAATCCTTAAAGCACAATGCCACTCAAGATTAAACACGACATACATTATTTGTTTTCCATTTCACAGTCCAATATGTGTGCAAGCAGAGATGTGGTCACAGTAATGCACAATCCAAAGTTGGTGGATATGAATAGAGGAATCAATCAACTGATAAACTCATCAGATTTTTAAAATTTCTTTTTATTTGCATCTAAATGAAATACACCTTGAACCGTTTCATCAATTGAAAGCAGGAAATGTGCGTTCATGTGTATTCCTTTGAGTACAAACAAGATACATTATGACTGCTTGCTGACAGCTTACAACTTTAATAACAGCCAGGATTATTATGCCTCTTCTCTTGGCTTATAATGCTACAAATTGCAATGTTTTGGCATCAGAATTTCTCAACTTGTAATTATCTTGGCACAGTAGAAAAATTGGTCTGTTTTTGCAGAGCTGTTGTTCTCACAGTGATTTTAATGGGGTACTTGACAAATTATCATGAAGATGATCTGACACAAATATCCTCACTATAAAAACTTAGATTGATATCTGTTTTACAGTTGTTGCTGAAGTGCCAACATTCTCATTACGTTTATTAACACGGTGATCTTCCAGCTGAGGACAATTTCAGAAGTCATTACATCATACTTTTGTACATCTCTATAAAACTGATAAGAGCTTCACTTTGACATTTGCAACACGATAAACCTTAACAATGATCAATGTAAAACTGAAATATGGACATATATGTTTGTTTTTTTGCTCCTACGATGATTATGATGTCTTCAAACAACCACAACCATCAAACTTCATGGCTTCCCTGGATCTTTGACACCACTCTGACCCCACGATGCTGACGGGGTGGAGGGAAGCTGGATCATTTTCTCCAGAAGGTTCATCATACGGTCCTGCAGCTGCAGACACTGGACCTGGAGGAGGTTCTGTTGGTGCATGGCTCTACGGACCTCCCTGCATGTCTCCTCTATGGCCCGGCTTGACCTCTTCTGTTGTTGCAACATGGCCTGCATTATACGTACTTTCTTTCTCTTCATGGACAGGTGCTTGTTGGCATGCCTTTTCCTGGCTGAAGTCGGGTGAGAGCTAGAGAACGAAGAGGCACCTATTAGACAAGATAGTGCCTTGCAAAAAAGTAGTTTCAAGGTTCATGAAGTTATTGTTTGTCTGCTTAAAATACTTAAGTCTTAAAAAAAGGAGACTGCATATTAAGTCAGAGCCTGGTTAAGACCAGATCTAAACAAAATTAAAACCACATCAACTGGGCAAGTAAGAAGTTAAAGCAATAGCAATAGCAAAAGCTAAAACTAGCAAAAAAAGAGCAAAATTAGCAAAATATTTCCAGGTGACTTTCTTTACCTAAGTCATTCAGGTTTTTTAGTATTCTATGTATGTTAAGTATGTAAATTTACCTAAAAATACAGCTTAATACCAAGCCAAACACTGAACAACATAGCTGCATTAAACTAAGAGAACCACATCTAGCCTAGTTTGTGCTTCAGCTTAAGTGTTATAATCGTTTTCATGTCTGTTACCAGTCTTTAAAATATATCTATTTCAATGAAAAAGAGTATGTTAATCCAAAAAAAAACAGGTTACAGCTAAACAAATAGTGAAGGGAAATTTAATAACATGCAACTAAGTTGCTCCTTGCAAGTATATAGCATAGCTTAGCTAATAGTAGCAGTAACCGCTATGTGAACTTTGTGAACATTTCTGCAGGAAATAATGACTTTGTGTGGTTCAGCTTCTTTTAAACCACATATAAAGAGAATTGTAAATGGTTATATTCATACTCAGTTCAAGGTAGACTAATTACTCCCAGATGCAGATGGAATGCCTCTTAAAAACCTGTTTTTTCGCTCGTATTTTCCTGAAGTTCTATAACTCATTTATTGTAAAATAGCTATGATATGACACAAGCAAGAAGAAACACATGAAAAAACATCACATAGTAAAGTATTATAGGGCCAGTATGTCAGTCCTGAAAAGGAACAACTTTGTGTATTCCTTCTCCTAAACAATGGAATACACTGGTTTGTTTATCAATCTGTTATAACCTTTATCAATAATACACATGTTGGCTACCCACACACCAACACATGTGTCTTGTCTAGTTCCTATTACCTGGAGCCCTGTGTGTGCTCGCTGTCAGAGCTTATAGAGTCCAGCTCTTGTTTTATCTCCATCTCATCTGAGGAGCCTGTGTACTCTGGCAGGAATCCCATCATCCCCTCCTCTGACAGGGACACCACGTTGTCTGTAGACTGGGAGGAAGTGGAGGGACCTGCAGCGGAGGCCTGAAACTCCAAAGAGTTTACTCGCCCGTTTTCCAGTGGTTTGGAGAGGATCTTCTCGATGGGTTTGTAATATGGCCAGTCTGGTGTCTCCCCACTATCACCGACTGTGGTTTTCAGGCGCCTGTTGGATTCAAAATAGGTGATTAGAGTCATGCAACAGCTGGATTTAGAGGTCATAACTCTGATTTGGATCTGCTGCACTTGCCTGTACTGAAAAGACATGTTGGTGATTTTCATCTTGATCTCCTCTTTAAAGCGCTGCTCTCCAGTCAGCTGGAAAAACCTCTGGGACATCTTCTCGTAAACCTTGGCGTTCCTCTTGCTTGTTTTCAGTTCGTTGTGGTGCTCCTCCCATACATACAGGAGCGCTTTCATTTCACCATCGGTCCAATTCGGGGCCCGCCTGTGCTTCTCACTGTGGCCTGGCATTAAGTAGCTAAAACCATCCTCTACTGCCATTTTTGAAATGGTTCCCTTGACCCTGTGCAGGCTGTGTTTTGCAAAAAGGAAAAAAAAAAAAAAGCTCTTTACAGGTTGAATTTGAAAGTCTTTTACTGGGTTTAATCTGCAGTGGAGGAGTGATCCATGCAAAAAAGGCACACACACACACACACACACACACCGTCCTGCCTGTGCCCTTCCCCCTTAGCCTAGCTGAAAGAGGACTCAAAATGGGGCCTAAGGCAGGAGAGGAATCCGGTTAAAAGCTTTTAGTGGCGTGTGATGTCACCGTGACATCAAGTTGCCGTGGCAACCGAGAGGGAGGCCCCTTCGTCTTCCCTCCCTCTCTCCTCACCACTCCCATCTGCTCTCCTTTCCCCTCCATGTTGCCTCCACTGGCAGCATAAAAAGCTTTTAGCTGAAAGGAGGCAGTGTGAGCGCATGATTGCTGGCAGTTTTTTGAAATATGAGCCTCTGGGGAGGAGGGCGAAAAAAAAAAAAAAGAAAAAAAGAAAAAAGGAAGAGCTGAGACCACGAGTATGTGTTTCCCTGGCAACAAGGCACTAGATTTGGTAGTCAGCCAACACACTGCTCCATTTAAAAGCTTTTAATAATAGACAAGTCATTTTGAGACTGGAAGAGGGAGGATTTGCTTCATGGAGAAGAGGAAAGCACCTCCAGCCTGCAGTTTAGAGCTTAAAGTCAAGCAAAAGCTCACCCCCTCCCTTAAAAAAAAACCCCAAAAACTGTCGCTTTAGGTGGAAACAAGAGGGGAGAGACATGAGACAAAATGGCAACATGTAAAGCTCAACCCCAGTCAGTGCTGCTATGGCATACGAAATGCTGACCGCTGTAATCAGCTTTCTATTCATCGCCGGGGTTGTAGACAATAGACCCCTGCAGGAAGGATTTCTAAGACCAATTGAAAAACCCCTCCCCCCTTCAGGTCTCAGCAAGGGCTGGATCTCTGTCTACCCCCCATCTCAAGCATCCTAATCCCCCATATTATGCATGCTTTTTCAACTTGTTGCTTATGCCCTTTTTTTTCCCTCTATCTGTTCCCATCTCTCTCCCAGGAACATTCATGCACCAAATCCCCACTTTCATTTATAGAAAGACTGTAAAATTCCACCCCCCCCCCAAAAAAAAATCCCCAAATCACTGATTCTCTGCAGCGTTTTGCCTCCTACTTTGTCTCTCTTATTTACTCATATTGGCTAAAAAAGAGCAGAAATGGCACACTGCATTAATACCAGTCATCCATCCTCACTTCATCTTTATTAGCGCCACTAGTTGCTGTCAGTCCAGCTTAACTGAGTGTCTGGCCTGATTAGACCCTTAACCCATCTGCTCCTCAGTGACCTGACAGGCGGCTGGTGCATTTTTATACCACACTTGGCAGCTTTGCCCAATCCATCACATCTGTCACTTATGAGAAATGTTAAGCTCCACTGTCGCAGAAATGGAGGAGCAAATGAAAGTTGGTGTTAGAAGGTTTTATTTTTGAACGCTTGTATTTCTCTGTCGCCTCCCACTGTGCATTTTAAAATGTGAAAAGCTCATGTTTACCATTTCATTATTTTTGCAGCTTTGTGATTTTTTTGGCAGTGATAAATTCTCACTCAGGATTAAAAAGGGTCGACATTTTTCCACCATAAAAGAATCAACTTGTTTTCTTAGACAAATCTAAAAAGTAAATATTTATCGTTCATGTTTAAATGAATATTTGCTTTTTTACAGTTCGACCTACTTCCCTATTAAAGCTGATCTTTAACTCTGTTTCTGTATTGTGACTGAATCCTCTTGTTGGGGGTCCAATATAATTGTGTTTAATTATCTCCGTACATTTCTTTTCATTCATTAAAGTAGAAGTAATCCAGACTACTAATCCAGGAGCCAGACTAATCTACAGATAAACTGGTCATGGACCACTCATGTCCAGAAGTTGAAGTCAGCGTGTAAAACAACACTGACCAGGGTCTATTTACCAAAAACACTTTACATATTTTTTTAATTTCATCTTGCTGATAGAAGAAATTTGACAAAGTTGTGTTTCCACAGTAGGTTTCATATTATCTAAACAACAAAAGAAGGACAGAGATCTATTATTGGCCATATTCAGTCAGCACTTGCAGAATAAACTTAATTATGAAAAACAAGCAGTACCTTTTAAATTCTGGTAAAAAGTGAAATTTTACTTTGTAACAAAAAACATATATTTTTAAAATATTTAATGAGATGTGTTTAAGTTTAAATTGAATGATTTAATGTGATTAATGTGACCATGTTATGTCGTGTTTATAGATTTAGAATCAGAAAATATCTGTAAAGGCTTTAGTGTCATTACAACCAACCAAACAGAATACAACATTCCCTTTAATTTAAAGCATGTAGGAGAAACTATGGTGGCCATCAAAATATCTAAAGGCCCTAATGTGATGTTTTATATTTGCCAATATGTCTCATTAAGTCCTACACACTCAGTACTTTGGGTAATTAAAAAGTTGGCACATTCATGGACTAAAAGCAACATTCTGCAATCAGCGTTACATAAGATGAAGAATCTCTTTGAACCTTAGAAAAACGTTTAATGCAAATTTGTGCACATAAAACACTTACATACAGTACAGTGCATACATAAAGTATCATAAAGTATAAATGCTCTTAATGTTGGCCTACATTAGTATGTCAGCACATACTGTTGTACATCTCATCTAACATACGTCATAAGAAACTGGTCCACAACAGACCAAATGCAAACCGACTGGACCACTTTGGCCAAAGCTGGATCTGCAACAAAAGATAGTCTTCTGCACCTGCTCATGGCAAGAAATAAAAATGGCAAAGAAAAAAAGAACAACAGATGACCACATTTTGTAGTGTGACTACAGCATTTGAGGCTGGTGTGTGTCCTACACGAAAAATATAGTAAATACAAGCTGTCCGGTTCGTTTTGAGACTAAGCAGAAAGCTCTGTGCAAATCTGAGCTCAGGCAGGAGGTCCAATCCTAGCTTCTTTTTTTCTTTTTTTTTTAATTTACTCCTCCTGGGGGTAAAAGGTATAATCCATAGTAGCTTTTCCTCTATCAGACCTTGACATAAACGCTGATACAAGAAGACATAGAAAGCTAATAAATGCACCCATGCTCTAAGGGCAGAACAGTTAAGGAATGTCAGTTTGTGAACCTATCAAATACAAAATATTGAAAAAAATGGGCTGGTAAATGGACGTATAAAGTGTCAGGCAAACTCCGGTACACCAGCAGCTAATCCTCATGTCACCTCATCCCACGTCTCAGTCTGTCACACCACACTCGGTTAACAACGCAAAGAAACACACCATATAAAACGAAACAAAAAAAATGTAAAATTAAAATATAAAAACATGGTCAAATGGAAACAATATCATATATTATATCAAGTATTCATAATATACAACAATACAATTTAATAAAAATCAAACCTAAAAAGGAATGTAGTTCTGGAAAAGTACCACTAGAGGTCAGCAAATATTCATGCTCAGATATCCAGTTATACACTTGAAATATTTATCTGCAGTGAAAAGTTTCTTCTGCTTGTGGACTAACACTTCGAAAAACTTACAGACCCCCGTTTCTCTTCTTCAGTTTCAGCTCGCTTCATTTCCACATAGCAGCAGTAGTAGTGGTAAACACTTCATCAATCAATTCAGCAAAAAAATCACTTTGTTACATTCTTGTTATGAAGTCTCACAGTATAAATGTTTTTTTTGTTGTTTTTTTTTTTAACCTAACACTGACTTGTATGTGCACAGTGGTCTCAAATGTCTCATGGAAAACATCTGCGATCTTGACACTGTTACTGCATCGGGAGAAAAAAAACGATTTCCCACATATCGAAACTGACTCATGCTGTCCTTAGAGAAATTTTATCCTCAGCAAATACCGTCAGAACAGTTTCTGCACTGTTCATGTAAAGAGTTTTCTTTTTGTTTTTGTTTTTTAAAGTGTTTCTTTTTTTCTAGTGTCTGGTGCTAAAAGTTCTCACTGTTTATTTTAAGATTTTGAAAATGATTCATTATTCATCCAGCTGAGGATCCCTTCCCAGCATCGTGTTTTTACAGACTCCAGCCTGGTTTCTCGTGTCTTCAGCGTCTTGAAATGTCTCTTTTTTCAGTCTCTGGGTAGACACTCCTCCTCGGTGATGCCCTGAGCTTTCAGCTCCTCCAGGACGTTGTCCAAGTGGCCGGGGTCGGGGTAACCGTGGCCCGTCAGGTTGGAGCCGAACTCCGTCTTGTGGTGCACTTCGTTCCAGATGACTGTATCTGACTCGCCGGTGGTGCTGGACGTACCCACAGAGAAAATGAGCCGGCGGTCCCACGCCACCAGAAGAAGCCTCAGAACCTTGATATTAAGAGAGAAAAGATGACACTTAATACACATGCTATCTAAGCTTGACATCAAGTACAGGCTGGATGATGAAGGTGTCTTGTTTACCTTGCGTCCCTTCTCGCTGTCAGGGAGGTAGCAGTGTCTGGGGAACCCACGGGCAGTGAAGGGTTTGCCTGGATTTGGGTGCTCTGGGCCCTAAACAGCATTGCAAAGTTCATTACCTCACCCGAGGAAAGCCAAGAATGCTTTCTGTGAGCAGAATTCAGAAGCTAGCTTAACATAAACGTGGATGGGATTTTACCTGGATGCCAGGAGGGATGTTATAAATGATCCGGATTGTTTTGCAGTCTGGGTGGCCGGGGAGCGAGTGGGGGATGACGTGGTACTCCATCTTGCCAGGGGGCTGGTTGCCGGTCTTGACTCCATAGATGGTCTTGCAGGTGGGGCACTGCAGGCTGCCGTCCTTGTTGCCATTGTTGTACATAGCAACGAGGCATTGGAGGTGGTACTGGTGGCCACACTGTGCCAGGCGGCCCACCGACTCGGCCCGGGAGATGCCCCCAACACCTGGACCTTTGTAGCCTGATGGTCCAGCCAGGGCCTCCATGCAGATGGTGCAGTCCTGGGATGGAAGAACAAGTATGTTTAATGTATTTTCCAATCTTTATGCACAGTTTAAAACATGTTTTATCTTTATGTTGGCCTTCTGTGTTTGTTTTTTTAACATATTTTTTATGTTTGGCAAGGTTATTGTTCTGTTTTTATGCAGCTCTGATAGTCCCTTCCTTCTGCTGGACAACCATGGGACCTTATTTCATGAAAAATGTATGTTACAGTCAACAGTGAGACAAATAACACTCCTGATGCTGTTTGAATTGTTCCATAAATTAAAGAAAATGTTTGCCATGTTTTGCTTTACTTATGTTCTCAATTTAAAAGATCATTCTATAAGAGGAGAAAGTCCCAGTTTGTTGAATGACAGTTATTTTTTTCTATTTTTTCCAGCAAGACCAACCCTTCCTCTTTTTTTTTTTTCCGAAATAAGGTCCAACAGGTTCCACCTGAAGGAGAGGGACTTGACTGAACTGACATCAAAGAGAAGAACTCACCTCCTCTGGGGGATTGCGAACTTTCTGAAGGTATCTCTTCACCACCTCCTCAGGGGTCTTGCCTACGACACAGAAACACAAAGCATGATGACTCCTTTGCCAACAGTATGTCAATATGCACCTGACGGGTGTGACTGCACATGGGTGGAAAAGCAAAACACACACAACCGTCGTCATTATCCAACCCACCTTTACGGGCCTGCTTCTTCGTGGTCTTGCGACAGCAGTGACCCAGACCGGGCACAGGCTTGATGTCGCTCTTGCTAACAGGTGGGGGATGAAGCACCAGCTTAGGAGGGCGAGTCAGGCAAACAGGAAGTCCTGCTGCACTCATCAGGATGCCTGTTATACCTGGATATGACCAGCAGAGGGGCGATTTGAGATATTGCATTAAGGGTTTACTCATTTTATGATAAGGACATTATCCATGAACCAAACTTATAAAGGCTGTACAGTGGATTTACTGCAATACAAGTCGAATGTGGGACTAAATATCATTGGGTGAGTCTGCATGATTGTAAAATAATGTTCAAACCAGCAAATAAGTAAGTAAACAAAAAAGAGCTGGACAATCTTTAATGAGTCAGGTGACGCTTCAAAGTCTCAAATGCAGAATTTTTTGAGCTGTTTTAAAGAACCGACTTCAGATCAATTTTAATGCAATGAAAAAGAAGCTGTTTGTGTCAGTTTATTTACCTGCCAGTGCAGGGTGCACCGGGCTCGATCCATTCAGGTTCTTCACTGGAACTGTCGGCACTCTGCAACACAAGAAAACTAACTTTTATTCATTTGTAACTGGCTGACACACTAAAAAAAAGCAGACTGGCCCCCTTAGCTCAGATCAATGTCATCCAGATCTGATGAGTCACCTTTAAACAGGTGTTATGACACACAGCCAGCCAGCCGCAGCATATGCTCGCTTTAGGTTCAACCCATGTCAGCGGGTTAAGGAGCTTTTGTCGAGTCATGCAATGAAACAAACAGACGTTGCCCATTACGATTTGACATACTGTCCTATAACTTGCCAGGCAGGACTTCTTGCTGTGTTTAAGGTTTAAGATTAAGTTCCATATGGCAGCAGAGATCAATTTTCAACGTGTATTTCCAGACTACAGACAGAACATCATATGGAGCAGGAAATTAAACGAAGATTTTCTTTTTCAGAGTCATTGAGCAAATACATTTCTAAATAAATTTCTGAAAAACAGTTATAAAAAAGTGGACTCCTGCATCTCACTTAAACCACAACATCCATGTCTCTTAAGAAAAAATTCTCATGGCATCATTAAAAGCTACCTGAAGTCTCTGTAAGCTTGTTTTATTTGTAGTTTGACCACAAGTCTGTAGCATAAAGTGGTTTACATCATGCTCTGAACCAAAACAAGTTCACTCCACATACTAAACTTATGGAACAATGTTAGCTTGTGTTACCTTTGATAAATATCACTGCCATCAGTGTTTTGCTCTGCAATAAATTTTGCAAGACATTAATAGGCAACACGATCATAATCATATAATTTAAGAAGTTGTGAAACAGAAACTTCCTGTAAAACTTCCCTAGTTGGCTGTTTTCATGATGACTATCATTTATTGTATTAGTTTTTTTGTAGTTAGAAATGTTATATTTGCACTATAGATGCACTATCTAATAAATATTTGCTACTTGCTTTTATTTTCAGAACATTTGAAGAGCAGACCAAGTCAGGTTCAAAATTGGGATGGTTTTTTGTCGACATATGAGAGTCAAAGATGTTTATGTATGTTAGATAAGCACTTATTTCCATAAATTCCCATAACAAACATATGAATTAAAATAAACATCTAATTTTTTTTTTTAGATATAGTCTCTCCATTAAAAAACTAACTTCTTTGTTTACTATATAGATACATGTTAGAGCCATTCATTTAAGATGTACTTGCCCTTATTTTACTGTTAAGTTACATGATGGCTAAACTGCATCCCTGCTCTTTTTACAGGAGAAACTCATGTATGAACAACATGGTAACAGTCAGTCCAGTCAGAAACTTATACTTACGGTCTGCCAGTCTTGATTACAGTCATTTTTCCTGCTTGAAAGCACTAAAAAACCTCAGAGACAACTCCGGGTATTCCAGCAATAATCTCCACTTGTTGTTGTTGTTGTGGTTGAGCAGTCGTGTGTCAGTGTCTCTGTCCCTGTCTCTCTCTTCTCTCTCAGCTTGTGTGCAGGTGTCAGGTCTCCTTCCTTCTTTTATGGGGCTAATCCACCTGCTCCCATCTGTTGACTGAACTCTGGTTGTAGGCCAGGGATTCGTCACAGGAGGGATTACCTGTCAGCGACCACGTCACGCTGCCAAGCCGCCATAAGGCTGACAGACCCGAGCACATATGACTGCATGCTAACACACCATCACCTGCCATCTTTGCGCCCTCACCTCCAGTTTGGGCCGGATGATTTTACCCCTGTGACGTGTCAGATCAGTCAAAGTCTTTTGTCCTTCAAACTCACTGTCTTCACTTTGACTAACTGAAAGGTTTACAACCTTTAGATTGAAGAGTGTGCTCCTTGCTAACAGCTTCTAAAGATGGCTAAAAACACACTGGTCACAGTCAAAGCAATTTATACTTAGAAATCATCAGATCATCAGATTCTTAAAGTTTTTTTATCATTATTATAAAATTTGGAACAGCCACTTTATGGACGATTTGCAATGGTCTTTTGTTTACCTTTTTATTTAGTCAATTAATAATCTTATCTGTCCATGTTTTGTCAATATTTAATGTATGTTTAATGTGAATTTCTGTCTTACTTTAATTTTGCCTTTCAGTCCCTTCTGTTGTTTTCTTAAATGGGAAAATTAGACTTTTATTCATAAAAAATGAACATGTATCATTAAGTTAAAGTGTGTCCTGTTTAACTTATATTTACAGTTATTTAATAAATGCGCACTTATGTATTTTAATAATTGTGTTTTTAATTTTTTTTCTGCTTTGTTTTTTTAAAATATTTTGATTCCATGCTCATGTTACATACATTTGTATGTTTTACCATTTATCATGTCTCTAACTATAGTCTCAAAACGAAATGATGAGAGGCAGATCGGTCTTATGACGAGTGCTTAACCTAAAAATAGTTCAAAGAAGGAGGGAGGCAGATGTCAGATAATAGTCCTTAAACCCAAAGTAAGG
>JAQNCA010000020.1:3857490-3867566 GCA_029783725.1 Acanthurus tractus | reverse complement strand
TTTTGTTCTAAGCTATTTAACTTACTTCAAATGGCAACCAGGTATGCTCTCCGTACTTAAAGCCATGATTGAAAAGGTGCTCACATCTACACTGGATGTGCTATGGGTTAATTTTAAAAGGTGATTTCTTTAATACACAATAATTCTTACCTGTAAATTTTTATTTCATTCAGCCCGACCGTAACCAATAAAGAGCTGCTCTGGCCACGGATGTTAGGCAGTTGGGTCTTCGTGGTAACCTGGCTCTTCAGCACCATCTAGTGTTTGATGTGGTACAAGAAAACATAATTATTTGTTTTCCATAAGGTTGTAGCGAGAAGTCGCATGGTAAAAAAAATAGCGGTTTTCAACAAGAGGGGGAACAACTAATATTCTCAAAAGCTGATTGTTCTGTATTAGACATAAGTGTCCCAGGTCCAAGTCGTACAACGTTTATGTACCAAGGTTCCTCTTCCATGCAACAGGTGGCTCCGTGGCGCAATGGATAGCGCATTGGACTTCTAGGCATAGATGTAGTGATTCAAAGGTTG
This sequence comes from Acanthurus tractus, assembly GCA_029783725.1. Lineage (NCBI taxonomy): Eukaryota > Metazoa > Chordata > Actinopteri > Acanthuriformes > Acanthuridae > Acanthurus > Acanthurus tractus. The sequence continues at coordinate 3,867,036 of JAQNCA010000020.1, read as the reverse complement.
TGGGTTCGAGTCCCACCGGAGTCGCATTTTTGCTCCGCGAAGAAAATGTTCCTTTAGTTTATTTATTTTATAAACTTATTCCTCGTCATAATATTAGCAATGTTTAGCTTTTTTTTCAGATTTTCTAATTAAATAGTCTGTTCGCTTTTAACAGCGCAACAGTTACAGACTTACAAAAAAAAAAAAGAATTTAAATTTTAACGTCACAGTTTGTGTGAACTTTTGCATTGGCTTTGTTTGGTAGGTCTGCATATATTGTTGACATAAACTATTTTTCAGCCAGATATACTACATCAAGTAGCAACCGTTAGCTAGAGCTAAGCAGTAGCAGAGCCTTCGGGAATGTGTTAACATTATTGGGCTGGATAAATAAAGATCAAATGGGCTTGAGTTTTTCTAAATAAAACCTTCTCTGTACAAGAATAGGATGAAATAAAGTATCTTAACCGTTATAAGCCGTTTCCTGTGATTTCGCTTACCTTAGTTCAGAATATGTATTTCAATGGCCTTTGACCAAACCAAACAATAAGACTTTTTTATTTGCCAATGACAATGTAAAATTCCTTTGCTTTGATTACAAAAAACACCGATTTCCTCAAAACGTTACGTTAGCTCGACACAGTCGATGGAATCAATGTAACTTAATACGTGTTTCTACACGACACCAAATAGTGTTGCACCGGGTGTAACCAACGAGCTAACGTTAGGCTAGTTAGGTGTAGCGAGCTAGCTTTAGGTTCTTGTCGGCGTACGCAGCTGTGAACTGAACAGTAAACACACGATTCTTGAAGGATACTAACAAAACTCGTCGATGTCACTTTGTCGTACATTCACACCGCTGTTGTCGCTGACGTCTTGTGTTAAGTGTTTTTCATCGGTAGCTGCTCCGTTTCGGTCAGTTAGCTATTTAGCCGTTTAGCTAGTTACAGTAGCGTATGGGTGTCAAAGTAAGCCGTGACTTCACCGGGTGTCTGGTTGCCTGATCTCACATTTCGGACACGTCAAGGTAAACACCGGCTAGTTTGGAAGTTAGCTAGTCGGCTAGCGATTGTTTAGCAGTAACGGTAGATCTCGCTTGCACCATTTTGTAAATATGCACACGTCAGCTGGTAAACTTCGAGCAAACAAGACCGTCGTTGATTCTTCACTCTAGCTTCTGTTCTAGCAATAAGTCGTTTTTAACGTGACTTTCTCTAGTCTTATTGAAGTTGTTTCACGTCCAGTGTGTGGCTTCGTTAACATTATTATCTAGCTTTAGCAATTTTCTGTCGCTGTCATTTGATTATCTTTGTTGTAAGGATTGTTCATTTCTTTCCCGAGGATTACATTCAGTCACAGTTTTTAAGACCTTGGCGCCCTTGTCACTGTATACAATTTAACTGCATTTATATCCAATTGAGAAAATGGTGTTTAAGATGTCAGCCTCTCTACCATACACCTCTTATTCTGATTTAACATGAGTTTTATTGGTAAAATGTGTCAGCTGTGACTCTGTATTGATCCATAGGTAAACTTTGACCTGACACATCACACCGAAAGATCTATATCAACCAATGATCAATAAGGGATCATATTACAGTTATATTACTGACTGTTTTATTACTGTCATAAAATTTGAGATTGATTAGTATGAAAGGGTGTCTGGAATAAACTACTATGTTAACCTGTTTATATTTTCTTGATTTATCCTTTGGGCAATGAAGTGTCAGAAAATAGTGAAACATGCCCCACTTCTCAAAGTACTGACACATTTAAAGGCCATGTGTTGAGTGACAAACAGTCAAAAATCTAAGGATATGCAGTTTGATATCACAAAAGATCAATATAACCTAGTACATTTGAGAGGGTTGCAGCAGTGAATTTGTGATAATTAAGTCCCAAGAATCAATAATCAAAATAGTCTTATTGCAATTTTGAAGAAATCTAACTGTATTTTTTCTGTTAAGGTTCCTCAAATCTGTGTCTTGATCTTGGGGGGTTGTGATGTCGGAGCCCAAGACCCCCACTCCCACTCCTGCTGGCGACACATACAAAGGATGGGTGTTTAAGTGGACAAATTACATCAAGGGTTATCAGCGGAGGTGGTTTGTCCTTAGCAATGGGTTGCTGTCATACTACAGGTATGCTTTCCTGTAGAAAAGGTCAAACTAAGGAAGGATAAAACACTGTCACCAAAAAAAATCCCCTTTGCATTGATTTTCAGTAACTTCTGTTAAATAACAACCATCTAGCTGTTAATAAGTGAGGGAAAAGCAACTTCTTCCTACTCATATCTATCTTTGCTGCTTTAGTAATATTTCCATTACATATTTAAGCCTGCCTGTAATGTTGTAAATCGCCTGCTAGTACATTTTTTGTGACGTATCAAACCCCTCTGACTGGCAGGACGCAGGCAGAGATGGGCCACACGTGTCGAGGCACAATCAACTTGGCCACTGCAACCATCACCGTGGACGACGCCTGCAACTTCGTCATCTCCAATGGCGGGGCACAGACATATCACCTGAAGGCCAGCTGCGAGGTTGAACGCCAGCGATGGATCACTGCCCTGGAACTCGCCAAAGCCAAGGCGGCCCGCATGCAGGCTGAGTCAGGTAAAACACACAAACACACCGCAGAGGAAAAAAGGTATTTGTGTTTTTGCTCTGTGAACTCGTTCTTCTTTCTTGATTAAAATCTTAAAAAAATATGGAGAAGCAATGAGAGTGGCCATGTGCAATTTCAAGCTGGTGTAATTTCCTCTCCTGTTGCTTTCATTATTAACAGATGACTCGGGGGACGACTTTTCTCCGTCATCCCCGCCGGCGGCACCTGGTCAGGGTGGTGGGTCACAGAATTCAGAGGTCCAATCTGCTCTCAGAACACTAGGCAGCAAAGTGGAGGATCTCAGCACATGCAACGACTTAATCTCAAAGCATGGCTCTGCCCTCCAGAGGTCAGGCTTTAACAACTTATGGCTCTGTTTTAACTTCACCTTGGAGTCGTCAGTCCCAATTAAATTAATTTGTCACATCTCATCTGTCTTAACTATGACATGAAGAGTGTGATACTAAAACATTTTAACATGCATTTATTAAGTTTAGAAAAGTTAAGGTGTTCTTTGCACCATTTACAAATTAAACAATCTTAAAAAATATTGATTCTGAGCCTTATGGCATTTCTCAATGTGAGTTGATGATATATTACCCCAACTGTTCATCCATGTTCTACATGTGTTCTGTATCTTTTATGTGTGTTTCAGGTCTTTATCAGAACTGGATAGTTTACGTTTAACTGGAGAAGCTGGGGATAAGATTCGTCAGGTGACAGAGAGGGCCACGCTGTTTCGCATCACGTCTAACGCTATGATCAATGTAAGTGTCTGCCGGAGTATCTACTGCTGCCCTCTTCTTGATCTTGTGTTCAATATCTTGCGAATCTGCACTCCCTGCAATCTATCCTCTGTACAAGCGAAACTAACTGGTCGGAGATTTTGGCTTTTAAAAATTTAAGTTGACCCTTTTCAATGCCCCCCCCCCCTCCAGGCGTGCCGAGACTTCCTCTCTCTGGCTCAGGCCCACAGCAAGAGATGGCAGAAGGCCCTTCAAGCAGAACGGGACCAGCGAGTGAGGCTGGAGGAGACTTTAGAGCAACTTGCCAAGCAGCACAACAACTTGGAGCGAGCCTTTAGAGGGGCTGCGAAGGCCAATGCCACCGCAGACAATAAAAGTAAGAGGTGACACTGAACACTTCCCGAGTCACAATTAGGATATGGTCTGTTGACTCCCAACTCTTTCCACTTCCCTCCTTCACTTGCCTTTTGAAAAATCAGCCCTTTTTTACTCTGGTTATCTGTATTTTACCATATTTATTATATAGATAAAAAGTATTCCCTGCATTTCCTTTTAGTCATCTAGAGACGACTCTTAGTTTTGACCCTTTCAAGGGATCTTGACAACTGCTTTCGTCGATTGTTTGAAGCTTAATCTGCAATTATTTAATCATCAAGTTATCATTTAAGAGCTTAGTTTAAGCAAATGTATCAAAGTTTACCTCTTTCTATCCAATCACCTCTAAGGATTTGTTGCAGTTCTTTGTTAAAATAAGGGATTCGATGACACCTCTGTTAAGTTTTAAGAAATTCTAACTATGAGAAACTATAAACCTAACTGTTTTTTAAGGTGCTGCTGGGCCAGTTAAAGGGGAGGCCAGTGACGAGGATGACGACAACGAATTCTTTGATGCCATGGAAGAAGCTCCCGAGTTTATCACTGTACCCGCAGATCCCCAGTTCCACAAGTCAGTCCACTTTCACATGTTAATTTCACCAAGTTTATATCGTCATCTTCCTCCTTCTTGCACAACACTTGTTCATTGAATTAGCTGCTATCAGTATAAACAATCTGCCCTATTTCCTCGTACATTCCACTGCCTTTCATCAGAGATCTTCCGGATAGATTATGTTTATCTTTCAATCTCTTACAGAAGGTCAAGCAGTAATATCAGCGGTTTCAACAGTGAAATGTGTCCTGATGATCAGTCGGTAGGTTTTGAAACGACTGGTTCACTGTTAACAACAAAAAATGTCTTGAATTGTATTTCATCGTCTTGTTTTTCACAATTTCATGCACAGATTTATTGTTAAGCTGCAACGAATCTGCACAGAGTAGTAGATTGTACTGAAGTCACGACAAATCAGATCACTCAATAGTCTTTTATTTCTAAAGGTTTTTATGCTGTTAATTGACAAAATATTCTGTCTGTTCAGCTTAATGAGGAGCCTCTAGCGATGAACCAGGAATCTCCCTCTCAGGAGTTAGTGCCCTTAAAGAACAGGCGGACACGCATTGCCGACAAACCCAACTACTCTCTCAATCTGTGGAGTATCATGAAGAACTGTATTGGCAAAGAGCTGTCCAAGATCCCTATGCCTGTGAGTATTTCCTGCAGAGCTTAACAACAGGAAGTTTCCTCTCAGCTGCTTTGTTAATGTCTTTTTTGAGGTGACAGCAAATATGTATAAAACAAGTCAAGCACAGTAATTTACAACCATTTCTTTGCCCAATAAAAGCATGCTACTGTCGTGTGGCTTTAGCCAAAACCCACATCCTCCTTGTACCTGCAATACTGGGTCAGCAACATTCTGTGCTAGCTATCTGTGGTCAAAATAGCTCTGTAGATGCGTATCTGCTGGAATACCACTTATCAAGCTGTGTTTGCTTGACAAACCTAAAGGAAATATTCTGGATATGCCTTTGCTCTTTTGTTTTGTTTTGTTGTTGTTAGAGGTTTCATATAAAACCTATTATTAGCACACAATACGAACAAGTTGCGTAAACTTTAGGCATCATGACTGATAAAAAGACTCAAAGATAATGAAACTTTAAAGGACTGCGGCTCCTGTGCTTATTAAAAATATTATCACATGCTATTAAAATGTTGTCTCAGTACAATAATTTTAATACAAAAATAAAATGTGCTGATTGTACAAACAAACGTAAAATATAAAGTGGAGCTGGACCTTTAAATTAGTAACCTGCAAATATATTTGTACTGTGGATGTTGGCCAACAAGTTTTTTAAAATCAGATCACCGTCACACAGTTTGAGGATTAAAAAGACTTTTACTCTGTTTGAAGCTCCACTCAGCATCTTGACCAGAATTTTAAAAAATAAATCCAGGGATATTTATAAAGTAAGTTTTGTTTAGATTATTTGTCTATGTTGTAAAAATGATCAAATCGCATGTCAGCCAACCTTTGGGAATGCCAGTAATGGTCAGGCCAGAATATTTCAGATTTCATATTACAAATTCTCTTTCTGGAAATAGTTTGATCTCTGTTCTATTTGGATCAGAGTATAAATGTGTTAATAAAAATAGAGGATAATATAATAGTAATTAAAAAGAAACCATAATAAGAATTATTCTGCTCTCTGCAGGTGAACTTCAACGAGCCCATTTCCATGCTGCAGCGCTTGTCGGAGGACCTCGAGTACCACGAGCTGCTGGACAAGGCCTCCAAGTGCCAGAGTTCGCTGGAGCAAATGTGCTACGTGGCTGCTTTCTCCGTGTCCTCCTACTCGACCACCGTCCACCGCACGGGCAAGCCCTTCAACCCTCTGCTGGGAGAGACGTACGAGCTGGACCGCCGGAGAGAGAGCGGCTACCGCTCCCTCTGTGAGCAGGTGAGGGGGGAAGAGATTCGCAGAAAGACTAAGGGCTTCGAACAAAGAAGTGAAACTGAACAAAGACTGAGATCTCAGGAAGGATGACTTGAGAAATCCTGTTGACGCAGCATTTTGAGAGTGTTTTTCTTCCTGTTATCTCTGTATTTAGGGATGTATGTTAAAGGGAACAAGTATCCACGAGTGTAAACTAATCGAGTCAGTAGTAGAAAAGGGTAGTTTAATGCTCCATTCGATGTGAAAATTGTAGATGTGGCATTTTTAAATGCAAATACAAGAAAAGTGAAAAAATATGCTATTTGATCACTTAAATTTGGTTCATAGCCTTGCATGGAAAGTGAAAAGGCACCTTTCAGAATAAGATGCAAAGTGAATAATTAAGGCGGAGATTGGGAAGGTTTCTTTGAAGTGTTTGCAGGACACAGAATTGAGTCTTAAAGCTGGAAAATTAGAATGGTCTCTGTTACAGAAAAACAAGAAGACGAGTCAGATTCAATATGTAATCCAAAAATTGTGCTTTGAGGCAGCACAGCCAAAGATTTTTTTATCACAGATATATTTAGACTGGTTTAACTCAGTCAAAAAGGCTTTAAATGAGATTGAACAAGAGGGAGTAACCATTAAATCCTATTCTAGATGAGTAATGTAATTGGATTAGAGATTTATAGCGAGGATTTTCAAGCGCTGCAGTGTAACAACAGGATCATTTTTTCTGTCTGTGCATGACATGTGAGACATATATATATATATATTTAAGGGAGAATCCAAAATTACATAGCAAAAGGACTCGAGGACCACGTTTTGAAAACCCCTGAGTTATGTTCTTCATTTGAATCCAGTTGGATGCCTTATGTGATCTTCACCTCTGTCACAGGTGAGTCATCACCCCCCTGCAGCAGCTCATCATGTGATTTCCGATCGCGGCTGGACTCTGAGACAGGAAATCACTGTCGCAAGCAAGTTTAGGGGCAAATACCTCTCCATCATGCCTTTAGGTAAGAGACCGATTCCCAACATACGAAGAGTGCTAGTTTGATTATGAAGCACGTGGAGGGTGACGTGCAAATGTTCCTGTTGGACAACACAAGTGACTAATTTTAGTGTTATGAAAGATTGGGGAGTACATGAATGTAACTGGTCACACCCTGGCCTTAAGGAAGACTGGGCATCATTAGAGACACTTGAATAGTTTTCTTTTGTTTAGTGACGTAGATTTGTTCTTTTTCTGTCTGCGTGTCCTCTCTCCTGCCAGGCACAATTCATGCAATCTTCGAGAAGGGCAACAATCACTACACATGGAAGAAGGTTACCACAACAGTGCACAACATCATTGTGGGAAAACTATGGATTGATCAGGTGAGACTGACAGAGTTAAAGCAAGAAGAGATGTTAAAATATCGCTTTGAATAAACGAAAGGATCCCTAGGTAGCTACCAGTAATGATATAAATGTAAGTGCACTTTTGAAGTTTTTCAATAGAACTTATAGTAGATGATGAAACAAAGCAATAAAAGAAATGGGTGTAAGAAATGGAGTAAAGTAAACATAGGTTGTTTTCTTTACTTTGTAATCACATAATAATAACAGTCATTGTTCTTTTGTAGCCTTATAATGAGCCTTCAGTAGCTATAGAGAGAGTGAATCCTTTATTGTTTAGTCTACATTGTCGCACTGTTTATACAGAAGCTCTGAACGGTCAAACCAAACACTGGCTCTACCTTCTACCTTGGCACAAATTTCTCTGCCACCGTAGATTCTTCTTCATAATTGTAAGGGAAGGATGAGCGAAGGGATATTCAGTCAAATGCAATGTGCTGTTTGCTAGATCAGAAGACACCGCTAAAGCCTACACACTTGACCTTAAAATTTAGAAAATGTGAATTTATTGGAAATGATCCTGAAAGACCAAATACAGTTAAAATAACCGGATAAATATGTAAATTTTTGGGTTGAATTGGAAAAAATAACCCTCCAAAGAGTCAAGATGTTCCATTATAGTGGTTCAAAAATCCTACACATGCAGTTTATGTCAGTGACAATACAGAAATATTTATCATCACATTTCCAGCCACAAACTGAAGGTTAAACTTTAAAAAAATGTTTTAGAAAATGTCTTTACAGTGTTAGGGATTATCCACAAACACTCATGTTCTATCTTTCTGACAGTCGGGAGAGATAGACGTAGTAAACCACACTACAGGAGACCGCTGCCACCTGAAGTTTGCTCCCTACAGCTACTTCTCCAGAGATGTGGCCAGGAAGGTGAGAAAAATGCAGAGATCTTTGTCTTTATCATCAGAAACAGTTTTTTTTACATTCTGTGTTGCACATAAGAGTACCTCTTTTTACCTTTTTTACAATTTTACTTGTGAACAAATATCTGACACGAACCGTGTTGTTTTCAACCAAGCTACATTTTCACGGTTATACTGTTCTGCTCCTCCACCCTGCGATCGGTCTGTTCTGCTTCATGGGTCAATAAGCTTTACATTCTCTTTACCGGTTCTGCTTACTTTCTCTTTCCTTTCTCACAGGTGACAGGTGTGGTGATGGACAAAGATGGGAAGGCACACTATGTGCTATCAGGCACATGGGACGAGAAGATGGAATTTTCACGGGTGATGCAGAGCAGCCGAGGAGGGGAGAACGGCACCGAGGGCAAACAGAAGACTGTCTATCAAACCCTCAAAGCGAGAGAAGTTTGGAGGAGGAACCCATTACCGTAAGTACTATAATTGCATGACCGTATAAACCTGAGTCATGCACTCAGTCTATAAATAACAACCATTGTTAGTTGTTATTTTTTGTTAGTCATTGACGGGAAAGACAAATAATCTGACCTCCACTATACATACTTTCTCTTATGTGACTGCATTTCCTGGTTCGTTGTCCAGAACCAGGTTTTGTCCAACCTGGTTCCAGACAACAAACCAGGAAACCAGTCCAGGTGCTGTTTTGTCCGATATATGTTGCAGGATTAGCATCAATACATTATTGTCTTCCTTCTGTGACGGACTGAGACGAGCTGAACAGGCAGCAGTGGTCCAGCAAGACATCATCACTAGTAGTAATAGTTACTAGTTGCTAATAGTTACGATATATGACTCTTATTTTTCTTACTACTACGCAAAGTACATTGTCCTTTGTACTCGGATCAGCTCTTTGTGTTTTTGCAAGTTTATGATTTTGCCTCCTGATAAAACAGCACGCATGACTACTTTTTTACAAAAGTAACAATAAACTTTAGATTTTGAGCACCTTGCATTCATAAGTTACGGCTTGAACACTTATCATCTGAAGAGAAATAAACAAAGGTTTTGGAACACACGTTTTAAAATGAAAGGAAACCAAACAATTCAGTAAAATGAGCGAGAGGCAGCGA
>JAQNCA010000020.1:3825671-3841389 GCA_029783725.1 Acanthurus tractus | reverse complement strand
ATGTTGGACTTCTGTTGTGTTTGTCATTGTGACTTTCATTGTGGACAGTATGATGTTGATGTGCATGTTAGTGTTGCAGATCTTGATGAGGACCCTTCATTCAAAGATGACCCAAATAAGCTCACCAGTAAACCTGAGAGAAAGATGTACGCTGAACTTGCTACCTTTCCATAACAAGTATTAGTCAAAAATGTCCCTTTATATTAAAACGTCCATTATGATCGATGTTGAATAGTTAGCTATAACTGTTTTTATTTTATAATTTCTATAAAATGCTTCATCTCTCAATCCCCTAGGGAAAAATCAAAGCGGGCGAAGTTACAACACAAGGAGGTCAAGAAAGAGGAGTCAGAAAAGGAGGAAGACGGAAGTAACCTCAACAAAAAAGAATCAGCCAAGGTTGCTGTGCAGATTGAAAACAGAGTGGGCGATGACACCGAGCCGCCCAGGAAGTAAGTGAAGTATTTGTTTGATCATATAAAGCCCAACAAATACATAACATACTAATCAACCGCCTGGAAACGGATCAAAACAACCTATTATTCAATTAAAAGGGCTCTGCTATGATTGTCATTGATGCCTTGTATCTGTTTTTTGCAAATTATGTCAAATCAAATTGTGCCCTGCCTAGATTCGTCACTCTAATTGAAGAGGTCAAATAACTTGCAATCTATTTCAGGAGAGGGAGGCAACAGAAAGATGACAAAGCTCCTCGACTGCCCAAAAGAAGGTGACTGTCTTAATGAAAGCAATTTTATTATTCACTGTTGATTACTCATAATTTTTGGATCAAGTCCAGTTCTTATGAAGTTTTCTTTTTTTTTTTCTGTTTTCATAGGAAAAAGCCCCCAGTGCAGTATGTTCGCTGTGAAATCGAGGGCTGTGGTACTATCTTGGCCCATCCACGCTATCTACAGGTTTGCCATCGCCTAACCCAACTGTAACCATGGCAATCTGAGATAATATTTGGAAAGACATTGTCTCATATTTGGAGCTGTGTAATTGCCCTATTAACAGGTAGCCATAGAAAATAATGTGCCAAACAAACCGTGCTAGATTGATTGACTTTTTGAAGCAACAGATGTTGGGTGTGTTCAGGTAATTAAAATTGTTTCACATTGGTATTGAATGGCAATTCACATTTTAACTAGGTCATCGTTTTTCATTCTTCTCTTCATTTTAGCACCACATAAAATACCAGCACTTGCTAAAAAAGAAGTATGTGTGTGATTACCCATCTTGTGGACGCTTGTTTCGCCTGCAGAAGCAGCTGCTGCGCCATGCCAAACATCATACAGGTGACGACACTACAGTGTTTAGACTGGCGCTATACCTTATATTTATTTGCATTTGATGATAACAACAATTTATTTGTTTCAATTTTTAAGCTCCTTGAAAGCTCTGGTAGCACAACAAAAACAATCACAACATTTTCTTTTCTTCATCTGCCTTTTAGATCAAAGAGACTATATCTGTGAGTATTGTGCTCGAGCCTTCAAGAGCTCCCATAACCTGGTTGTACACAGGATGATTCACACAGGAGAGAAGCCGATACAGTGAGTAGGCACATGATTTAGTGGTGTCTTGTCGCAGCTTTAAACTTAAGTCTGGCTTGTGCTAAGTGTCACAAGAATAAACATGCATTGTATAAGTTCAGTTTCATTTCTTAAGAAATAATCCAGTTAAAATAAGCCTGACAGTTGACTTTAATATCTCCTGGTATCTCCTATGGTCTTGACTATAGTTTGCATGAAAGTATTCAACTATTCACCCCATTGTATTTGTCTGCTAGCTGTGGTTTGTAGTTACCTTGCAGATGAAGATATAAAAAGAATTAATTATAGGCATTTAAAATACAGTGCATCGTTACAAAGTTAATCAAGCTACATATTAGAAAATAAAGTAGCTAGAATCAGTCTCATCTGAGTCTGCAAAATGTTTAAATGCTGCATATTAGTTCATCAGTAATAATAATAAATCAGATCTACATAGAACAATGAAATTACTCTTAACAATGACTGAGTACAACTTCTTTCTAACTGAAAGTAAATTTTACTCATAGTAATTTATTCATCATAAATGTAGGACTTTTTCTTGTAGTTTTTTCTGGTAGTAATATTTTTACCCAAGTCACTCATCTAATTTCTTCATCTACTATTGGTTTAGAGGAAAATTGGAGTGGCAAAGGTAAGTCTTGTGAATAAGTATGTAGTTTAACAGTGATGTGCTCTTTGTCCCCATCTTGTGGCAGGTGTGAAATTTGTGGCTTCACCTGTCGTCAGAAGTCCTCCTTAAACTGGCACATGAAGAAGCATGATGTACAAGCCTCCTACCAGTTCTCTTGCTCCATTTGTGGCAAAAAGTTTGAGAAAAAGGACTCAGTTGTCGCCCACAAGGCCAAGAGTCATCCAGAGGTGCTCATAGCTGAGGCCCTGGCAGCTAACGGTGGCTCTGTAATAAGCAGTCCCACCACAAATCCAGAGACTGTCCCAGCGCTCACCCAGCCTACCCAGCCTGACCAACCCCTTGTCAGCCAGAGGAGCCAGGGAGCCGCAAGTGATACTCTCACTCCTTTGCAGCAGGTGGTGCTCCCACTCAATCCACAGACACAGGTTGATGCATCTCAAGGCCAGTTCCCCCAGTTGCCCAGTAATCATGCGGTGCAGGTGGCACATCAGCAGCAGGCACCCACCTTGCTGCACCTCACCGCTGCTTCTCCTGCTCACCCTTCCAACACCAGCCATCCTCAAATCATTCAGTTCTCCAACCTCCCCGTCAGCACCGTCTCATCCATGCCCACTGCAGACCCCCAGAGCACCCTCCTCACCCTGAGCTCCGTCACCATGCTGACCTCCACAGCCTCCCTGACTTCCCAGCAGGCTATGCAGTGGGAGAGGGAGGCTCATGAGGATGTTCAGCTGCCTGGGGAGGGAGAGCTGTGGAACAGGGTGGTGGTGGGTGGCTGTAATCCAGGTGGAGGGGAAATGATGTGGGAGGGTAACAGTGAGAGGAGGAAAGAAGATGAGGGTATTGTTTGGGAGAGAGAAGGAGAAAGGCAGATTCTATTACAGTGTGCCGAGGTGCATGGAGATAGTTTAATATAGATAGAAGGCAGCTATACAGGCTGAACAGAAACTTTAATGTACATTAAGCTGAAGGGAGACACATATTAGTTAAAAGTTTTGATTTAAGAAAGGAACATAAGACTGAAGGACCTGTGAAAAGTTTCTAAGCTGACATTACAAATATTTGAAAAAACAGATTTCATGTTTAGCAAAATCATAAATAGTGTATCGCTTTAGAGAGCTACTCTACATCAGGGAGTATAATTTCATAAAAATATAGATTACAACACTTCTCTTACCTCTGTATAACAATGTAATGAATTTTTAGTCTGGACTGTCAGACAGGTCTGAATTTTTTTGCTTTCTGTAGAGGTTTTGATAGAAAAAGAGAAACCTCTAGTAGAATCTATTGGTTTTTACATTTTTTTCAAAGATCTTTTCTTTACTCAATAAGGCAACGGGTGCTTTTCACTGCAGATGTTTTGAATTGTTACAGTTGTAAAAGCACAGGTGTTACTTTTCACATTTACAGCAGCTCCCTTCTATTCAAAAGTCCCAGTCAGTCATTACAGTGTGATAGCGAGAAAGCGCACACAAAACTGAACGTTGATTTCCTCTTGTGACATGTTAAAATCACAAGTGTGAGTGCATTGGTCTTAAGTGGTTTTACTGGTATAAACGAGGGAGTTAGAGATCTTGAAAGCAAAGAGACCAGAGATAACAAACCAAATCAGAGAAAGCTTCATAATTGCTGATTTCAGACACTATTTCTGGACACACAGCAACCTTGATTATTCTTGCTTAAGTGCAATAGGACCAACAAACATGGTTTTCAAATATGGATCAAATAAATAAATAAGGTTTTGTCAATGCTGGTTTGCTATCAAATCCTCATAACAGATGATGACACTTAAACAGATCCTTTAAGGGTGAAAAATAACAAGCTTTGTTGACATGCAAGAAAAAGTGCATAAAATAACACATTAATAACACATTAAAGTAAGTAGGCAAGTACATAAAAGTGTCACATGCCACACTGGCAGCAGTATTATAATGAAAATAATTTTTGTCAGCAATTTTCTTTTGAAGCAGAGATGATAAAATATACCTCTGTACACTGCCACTACTACTGAGCATTTGTAATCTCACAATGTTAATTTATCAGAAAATGTATTCAGAATAACTATAATAAAGAAATTATGTTCTGAATTCTTTATTATTTTTGACTTGTTCTTTGAACTAGATACATTTTTAAGGTAATTATGTATCAAGGAATTGTAAAATTAACATTGACTTAGCCAAATAGCTCCAAGAGCATTTATCTGAAAATTCTGGATAAGTTTTTGTCAAAATGTATGTTACAATAGTCATATATATCTAACACTTTGTGTAATACTGATAAACTGTGTGACAAGTGTGTAGAGATAGATAGATGGATGAATAGATAGTGAATTCACAGAAAGGGCATTTACAAGGGAAATGAACAACAAATGTGTGCAGAATATAATATATCATTTAATTACATAATTTCCTCAATTTTGTCCTGCTAAATATTGTTTAACATTCAATTGCTTTTTTAGCCCCAAGCTTTTGAATGAATTGAATTGATTATTCTCACATTGTTGACAGCAGTTGCTAGGGTGGTGTATTTTATGAAAACACCAACAGTAAAATAAAAAAGTACAAAATGTATTTTCCTGAAATGTTGATCAGAAAAAAAATTGTCAAATAATCAAATTACTAAATATTACGTTTACTAAACAGGTTGTGTCCAAAACTATGCGATGTCATAAAAATATAAATTTACATTAATCTTAAAAAATGCAAGACACATCTAACCCTCAAATTGCAGAATTTTTTGAAGTTTTTATAAAAAAAACTCCTCAGTATTGTAATGGTTAAAAAAATAATCATAATCTCCATGTGGTTTCCCGCAGTAGCTTTAAGCGGCTGGAAAAAAAAAATGCTCTCTATACAGAGTTTTTATTATTTGCGGACGGATGGGTGGGCCACATGGTGACGTTTTTGAGGCGAAAAAAAAAAAACGGTTCTCCTGTGCGTCCCCCTAAAAACGCCCCTGTGGCTTGCGGAACCAATTAAATCCCCAACCTCGGTGCGTGCATGCCAACATGAACGCCGACATAAACACGCTTCATTGACACTCGCCGCGAGGATCTCCGGTTCTCTTCCAACACCGAAAAAACTGGAAAGATTTCCTCGTGTGGGAAAAAAAACAACAACAACAACAACAAAACAAAAACAAAAACAAAACCAAACAGAAAAAAAAAAAAAAAACGTTGTTTCGGTGCCAAACACTGACGACGTTGGGGGCGTCTCACTTCCACCGCTCGGTGTTTTATCCAGCTCGCTGCTGACCCACCTATTTTAAAAACAGGGCTGGAGTGCAAATGGCAGAGCAGGAGGAGCAGAAGCAGATAACCGCGCTGGACGCGCCGGTGCCTGGCCGGTCGCAGACGGGGAGAGCCGTGGCTCTTGCCCGGCTATTGCATCACGAATGTACTCAACTGCTCCAGCTATACGTGAGTTATCAGTTTACACACCCGTTATGCTTTCCTCTTACCCGTCAGGCATTGGGTTACACTTTGTGTTGCATTTACGTTGCCCCGAAGGCAGCTAGCTACCTGTCGCTTTTTGAATTATACACGCCTTTAACTGTGTGTAAATCAGCATTCACTCCTGTGAAAGTGTGCTCTTGTGTGTGTGTTTTTTTTGAAAGGCATGCTGTGGTGCAGAGTGTAATCACACTAAAAGTCGCCCACCACACCACCTCCCCCATCCCCCAGGGGTTGTCTAATGGATAGAATGTATTGGATTCCCCCCCCCACCCGGCTGTAAAACCTCTGTGCTCATCTTCCTCTTAGAACACCTTTTAATTGATCAATATTTTCTTATGGCTGTCGCTTTGACTCAAATTCGTAACTGATCTAACGTAGAATGTAAGACACGGTAGTGCAAGACCGGTAGTGCCATACATCTGTCTGCTTTAGCACTCAGCGTCCAGTGTAAAAATGTGTTTTATGTGCCCTTTCAGAAAGAGAAGGAGACCTTCTTGGCGGACCACACCCCAGATGGCGGGCGCATCGTGTCCCTGTCCTCTGAGACGGACGGGCCTAGCACGGAGCAGCAGGTGCAGTTGCTGCATTCAGCTCTGCGGCAGTGCCTTGGGCTCCTCCACTGTGTCATCCAGAAGGAAGAGGAGGAATGGGGTGAGCTGGAGGGGGCCTACGAGACCATGAGGAAGAGCGTTCGGTTCCGGCTTGAGCACTTGCTCCACAGCACCAAAGATCTGGCAGAGACCGAGGACACGACCCTGGAAGTCACCCCAGACCACAAGTGCACTGAGGTACATTATGAGTCAAAGCTAGTTGATAAGGATAAATCACGAGCAATTTCTTAGCTCTTAGGAGCTTTTTAGCATCTTTAAGCTCATTGTTTTGGGGATTTTAGACCTGTTTTATTTTTGGAGGGTTCACCATTTGGACGTAAAGAAGAGGATAGCAACTAAAGGACAGATATATAGACTGAGGTGGCTGCAAAGACCACAACAAAGCTATAAGGTTATTATAAGGACTGTTAATGCTGAAGTATTTAAGCCATACTTTCCGTGCTGTTTATGGATTGTCTCTGCTGCCTTTAAGGAGATAATTTAGTCATTGCAGGTTTAATGTTTTTACTTTGTGTGAAATTCTCATTTAGAAGTCACATGCAACATATTGATCTAGAAATGATTGAATAGTCTATTAACTTGTTTTGCTTATTTTTCGTCTCACTTGTAATGTAAATCACTGAAACTTGATAGTAACTGGAAAGTTAAAGCGTACTCTCAACATAAACAGTGTTTTACTTTAGTTTTTTCCATCCACCTATAACATTTTCTTCTTCTTTTGTGCTGTATCTGGGTATAATAAAAGGCAGTCCATGTTAACTTGCCCTCTTTTGTGCAGGAAACCGATGGCGCTGGGGGAAGTTTCGGGCTCAAAATGTGGACCTATCGAGTGCTACAGGAGCTAATCCACTGGGCTGACCATGCTGCGCAGACCCTCCACATTTTACACTCAGAGAGAGAAGGAACAGAAGAGATCTGATTGTCTTTGTTTCAGTCCAAAAATGCCTATGAATGAACTCACACGACACTAACAGCCAGCTTTCTTGTTTATGTATACCAAATAAAAAAAAATCAAGCGGTGTGTAATATACCACGTGTACGCTAGAGGTTAAAAAAACCGTGTCGCTTAACTAAAATCACAGCTAAGCTCCTTTGACAAAGCCCAGCAGACAGCTTTTGCCAGACATTGGTATTTCCACAGCAAGTGCTAAAATGACCTCCAGTTTGCAACAGTTGCTTTTTCCTTTGACAAAGAAGTGAGTGCAGACTGTTAACTGTATAAAGGTTGGTTCACTTTTTGAAGTGACAAAGTTAGACTGTTTGAAAAGTGGGTTTTTTTTTTTTGTATACAATGTGTAATTTATTTTATTTTAATGTATTTACCTTTGATGACTCCTCGTGTGCCGTTCATAACACTCCAAAACCTACTAACTGCTAGAATATAGCCAAAAAATATGTGTCTGATAAAACTGTGACTGATGTGCAGCTGAATCTGTAGCCATGTACCGTTTTAATAGGTCACTGAAGTAACACTTTATTAACATATATTATCTTAATAATTCCTAATCCAATTCCTTGTTCTTTATGTATTGACTGAATGCCTGTATTGTTTATGGTTTGGAACAATCTGTGATCAACAAGTGTCATGTCTGCTGCTCTGGTCACTAAGTTCTCTCCTGATGTTGTACTTGAATGTGCTGCTACACTGTTCACTAATTTCAACTATAAGACGTGAAAAGTGGATCTTAGATCTTCTTCCTTTGGAAGCAGAAAGGAGATCTGAGAGCCATGATTTTAGACTAATAGTTTACAGTAGATTGTAGTGGCTGTAGCCAAAAGTATCAAACACTCTGCACCACCACGACTTCATTGTAGTGGTAAACGTGTGATGCAGCATAGACTCACTGAGTGAATGAGCTGTGACTGCCAGACTTACTGGTAAGGTGAATTTCTTAATGCCAGGCTTTTCCTTTATCTCTGTGATGAATAACTGAATGTGCATTGAAGATTAAAACCCAGTTTTAACCTGTGTTTCTCATTGTGTTTTTCACTGTGCTGCTGTTTTTTCAAAGATAGTCATTGAAAAAAACCCCATATTTTTCAGTTTATTTATTTGTTTACATTGTATGCACAATGTCCCAAGTTTCCTATGAATTTCCATTGATTTTTTAAAATAATCTTAAACAAATTCAATTTAAATAGAGATAATTGGTTTGCTTATAGTTACATAATATCTTTTACGGCTATTGCAGTTTAGAGTGTCTTTTTGTGAACATAAGGTAAATGTGGTGGCCAATTCAAAGTATTTCTTTTTCTTTCTTCCATGATTAAATAGCAATTCTGTCAAGGAATTTCCCTTTAAATCAAAACCAAGTCAGCTTTTCTTTCCAGGAAACTTTCCAAGACATTTATAAGAAAATTACAAATAATTACAATCACAAATAAAGCTCTGCCAATTTTTTTCCCCTCTGGCATTATTGGAACCCTTTATGTAGAAATTTGTAGGAGCGGTAACCTCTCCCTTCTTAACTAACTGTGCCTGCACATTTGATGAAGATGAGAAAATACAAAAATGACCTTAAGGCACAGTTATGACACCAAGTATTTAATGCATTTGTTAATAAATTATAAAACTATAAATTATGAATTAACCCTCTTAGAAAATAAATATTTCTGTTGTAACTGTGTTACACAAGAAGCAGAAAGTAGCTTTGTGCATCTTCTCAAATATTGTACTAAAGTGCAGTTCAGAGGTATGATAGTTGTTTAGTTCCATTTTATGCTACCTTATTTTTATTTTCTACATGTCTTTAGCATTTTTCTCTCCACTACATTTATGTAACAGCTGTAATTACTAATAGCTTTTAAGACAAAGATGTTGCATATTAAATGTATAAAATTAAAGAGTACCTCAAATTGTGTATGATAAAACCTTTGGTTTCAGACAGAATGGCTTGTGACCCCTTATGTAAAGAGTTTAGTTTGGGGCTCCTTGTCACATGTGAGACATAAATAGTTCCAGTCAATATATATATTTTTTTGTCTTTTTTTGCCCTTTCAATCATCTTACAACCCTTCACATTCATCCTGTGTCTCTTCTTAAGAAATCCAAGCCTAATGGGTTAGGGGGCACTGGGATAAACTACCTAGTGGTATGTTAAGAAGCTGAAACTGGCTGCTTTACAACCAGTCACGACAATAAATACTAATGTACTGTAGTAGAAGAGTTATGATCGAATGAAGGTTATGTAGAATTAAGAATACAGGCCTTTAACTGGATTTGTGAGGAACCTTGAAAGGGCCCAGTATCCAGAGGACCTCAAACAAAACCTTAACCAGCGTTTTTTTATGCTGGTTTTCACGCTTACTTATTTTCCAGGCAGTGATTTGATCGCTCCTCCACGCCTTCACAAATAGCCACGATACTGATTTCAATCAGTGCGCACAGTAAATCTGACTCTTCGGTCTGTAGGTCTTTATTTTCCTCAGAGGTGAGTGCACCCCATTTTACCATTAGAACCCCATAGGATGTTGTGCACATGCGCGTTGTGCAATCTACCGGAGCGAGAGAGGTAGGGAAGGCAGTCCTAATGGCGGAGACTGTACGCTCGCCTTTTGACTACCGGGAACCACCGACCCTCGACAGCGACGGGGATGGGAGCAAACCGCCGCCGCCGAGGGGGTGAGTGAGCGCAGATTGCCTCCGGTTTGTCGCCGCGCGGGGTTGTTTTCACCGGGGATTTGTGAACAAAAATGCCCGAGGCGCACGCGCTACGAGCGTGCACGTCCAATTAGTTAACGTTAGAAGCCTTTATTCGCGTGCATGATTTCAGCGTTGAATTGCAAAAATATAGGAGCGAGGGGAGTGAATATTGTTTGGTTTTTGTTTGCAGCTGCCGTGTCCTTTACGGCTGCGCATTCCCCTGCCCGCCTAAGTTCGCGTTTAATTGCTAACCTTTCATTTTTAATGTTTTGACGGGACGTGGTTTCAACGTTAGCTGCTGGAAGCTAATAGGCTAGCCGTGGTTTTAGCATTCATGTTAGCATGCACCCAGCGGGAATCATCAGTAATGATTGCAGCTGACCAGTGATCTGCTCTATTGTCGATAATATCTGTCACGTCAGATATTTTACTGTATAACCCGAAAAAATAATATTCAACCAACCGCCTGTGGTGCTATTATTATGCACTGCTTGACTGCTCAGCTGGTGCAGATCATGACTCGTGGCTTGTTTGGCTTTGAGTAAACAAAGTTGGTGACCATCAGCAATATGCATCTTAAAATAGTTGACTGTCACCAGGCTCAGTGAAATAGGTAAGCTTTGTTGTGGTAGTAGGTCTCCTGGATATGTATTTTAATAGTTTGATCTGAGTGGTAAAAGGGGTGGGGCCGTTTCCAATATTTAGATTAGAAATCATAATGATCACCGAGGTAGCAGAAACCTTGTCTTTACATGGACCCCCAGTTTACAGTTTATCTGTGTCTCCTCAGTCATTACTACCGATCACCACATCAAATAAGTGTCTGATATACACTTGGATTTCCAGGATTGTCATTTAGAAATTTACCTTAGTATATTCCTAAATTGTGGCAAGTAATGACAAGGATGATGGTCAGAGAAATAAATACATTTTAAATAACTGAACTGTGTCATCTTCACTTGAGCTTAATATGTCTGAAAAGGGCATAGGTCAGTAGTAAGATAAGTACACATACAAACATGTATTTTTAATGTTAATCACCATAAGTCACCCCAATTTCCATAACTGTAAATTTGGCAATATTAGTTTACAAGCTAATTTCTTACTATTTAGGCTAAATTAAGACTAGATTAATCTTAATATTTTTCAGGAGCCTGTTCAGTTGAGGAATTAACTAACACTTGAAATTAAAAGATCACCTGTAGTTGATTTGTGTACATCTCGTTTGTCTTTATATATTTTCCAGGGCTTGCTTTTCCTCTGATTTGCTCTTTGTGCCCGAACCAGCAATATATGTAGGTTGTGCAAAAATCCAAATTTCCAAGTGTCTTTGTTTTGATTGCTTGATCAATCAAAGTCATTTACATTTTTGTGCCATCACCACTGCTGCAACCATCACTAGTTAACAAGTTCAGAGCCTTATTGTTGTGGATGAGTCACCAACCTTAAAGAAATGTTACGTGAACAGATGCAAGTGCTCCTCTACCATATGTATCAAATGCTCGGCTCATTTCAGCTTTCCTCCATTCACATGTTGACTGGAGCACTGTCTTGAGCTCTGCTTTGTCAGGATGTATGGTTACGCTAAATGAAGTTATGGATTTGTTTTTACAGCCGCGTGTGTGGGAGAAAAAGGAAGGGGACACCTGTGAAGGTGTGTGACCGAGCGTATGTAACAGAAGATGAGGAGGAGGAGAGCATGTCAGAACACAGCTACAGCCCTGGTATATTTAGAAACACACACAGACACACACGCATTTTGCCACCTGCTGTTTGTTTTTTTATCAGTAGATTTATAAGTACCTTGCTTAAATTAGCAGTGTGTTGTAGTGAGGAAATCCACCTTCCATCTTTTAAACATAAGGCATAAATAGTCCATTCTGTTGCAGGTGATAGCCAGTATCCAGAGGGCGCAGAAGATCGCCTCCCTCCACCAGGCAGCCCCTACTACCTGCCTGATCCTTCTCAGCTCTGGTAAGGAGGATCCTTGCCATGGCAACTGTGCAAAGATGCTTCTCTTGCCTGGGAATCCATATATCTTACATCACTTTATGTTTTACAGTGTGCCAGAGTTGGGGGAAGAGGGAGCAAGTGGTGTTCGTGGACCTGTTCTCTTCCATCCACCACCAAACTGCCGGATTCGAGAAGTTCATTGTGGGACTCAGGTGCGGTTGGTTGTCATAGCAATCCGAGACATCGCCAAAGGGGAGGAGATCACAGTTGACTACAGCCTGACGGACTGGGGCGAGAATGCAATGGTGAGCCACTAACTTTGTGGTAACTTGAATAAAGTGGACAAGGAATGCTTCAAGGATAAGTTAGGTGGTGTTCTATATTTTTCTTACACGACACATTGAATTTAAGGCCAAAACTAGCAATTAAATTATCCTCCTAACAAATGTTGTCTCTGCCACCAAGACCTTAATAAAGCTTATTATATATATATCCCACATACACTGCTACTGCTAAAACTAGTCACACACTCTAAGAAAATTGTCCCCTGCAAATGCATTGTTAATGACAAAACTTAGTTTGCTCTTTAGGGCGTTTTTTTCCTTTCCTCATCTCTATTAAATAACCATAGTTGAGAGATGAGTGCAGCAAAAGTCCCTGGCCAGTTTTGAATAAAAAATATTGTTAAACAGACACATTGTTGCCACTTAAGATTTCATTTGAAATGAATGTAGAGCCTGTTCATATAGCAACATGAAGAGCTAAAAGTGTTTATTTTAATTTTTAATTAATTAATTAATTATTTAAATTTTTATTTTGAAATCTCTCTAATCAGGAAGAAGAGGCTGGCCCCCACCCCCTGTCCCTCTCCGTCTCTGATTACCTTACCCCCTCCTGGTCATTGTCACCCTCATCTTCCCCACTTACCCACTCTGAGCCCAGTGACTCAGACCGAGAGGAGGACGAAGAGGAGGAAGATGACGATGATGATGACGATGACGAAGAAGAGGAAATTGAGGAGATAAGAGGCCGAATGCTCCGGCGTCGCAAGAAACGCAAGCTCCCCGCGGTGGTCAACTCGAAGAAAAAAAGCGCGCCTACCTCTTCCAGAGGACCCGGGCGTCCCTGCTCATCCTTTTCTCGGCCAGCACCCGTCGCGACCCCTGCCAGATCCCAGTCCCAGTCCGCAGTCGGCACCCTGGCACCCCCGACCACCAACATCAACAACAACATTAACATAAACATTGGCAGCTCTAGCGGTGCAACAGTGAGCAGGCGGCAGCACTGCCCATACTGCGGACGCCACTATCGCTCTCTTGCACGCCACCTAGAGAAGCACCACGCCAACCAGCCAGAGGTCCGAACAGCCATGGAGCTGGCACACCTGCACACTCACAACTCTTCAAATGGCAACGCAGCACACCCTCACCAGTCTTCAACCTCCACCTCTGCTCCGCACAGTCATTCCTTTGCTGTCCCCCAGCCCTCCGCCTCCAACCCTGCTCCACCCTCTCTCTTCGCCAGGGAGAGGGAATCGCCGGCGACACGCTCAAGCACAGGTGGCGTCTCGTTCTCTCTCTCACTTTCACCGCCTTCTTCAGCTCAGCCTGCAGCCGCCAAGAAAGGACCAAGCTTACCGGTGCCCACCACGAAGCGATCGGTCCCCACACCCCCGATAGTGACACGAGTAAAAAGTCCATCACCGCCTCCCCCAGCTACACCCAGAAGGGGTCGTAGGCTGAAAAAAGAAAAGCATGAAGAGCAACAAAAGGTGGAGGTGGAAAGCTCAAGAAGTCAAGAAGAGCTGGTTCCACCTCCTACTCCAGAGCCAGATGTAGATCCAGATGAAGATCTGGAGCTGAGTGCAGAAGGAGAAGATGACGCCCCAGAGGAGAAGAATGGAGAGATTGTAAGGTGTGGTTGAATTATTGTGTTTTTATTCGTCCTGTTGTTTCAAAAACACTTTTCAGTCTTAGGGATTTAGTGGTGATGTTTGGGGTTTTGGTGGTCCTTTGTGATATTAACTGCAATTTTCTCTCTGTTTTTTGTTTTCAACCCCCACAGACATCACATGTCTCCGCTGCTCTCTTCCCTCTCCTGTTTGATCGTCTACCTCCGCCGCCAGCAGCACTCCTCTTTCCTTTCTCTCACCCGTTCTCCCCACTCCGCTGAGGCCTGGCGGCTGCTCTGCCATTCCAGCCTCTCTCTGCTCATCCTCTACAACCGCCACCGGGAATGTGAAGTGGCCAAGCTTTCTATCCAGGATTACCGCAACCGAATCACCCCCCAGGCCAACTCCAGCAACAGCACCCCAACTGGCATGGAATCCCTCCTGTCCCGCTTCGAGCACCAGGTCCTCTGTCACCTCCCACGGGCTGGTGTTTTGGGCAAGCGCGGCCGCATCCAGCCGCTTATATTCCCACCACACTGTGAGTCCTGTTTGGACCTACTCCTTCAAACCAGTCCCAATGTGGGTGTCGACCCAGAGAGCCCCTATGTCTTCTCCCGACCCTACCACTCTCCTGCCACCCCGCTGAGGGGCACGGACCTTCTGAGAAACCTGGCACGAGCCAGCGGGGCCAAGAACCCTGGAGCACTGACAGCGACACGTGTGCGGCGGCAGGTAGCAATACTTACTCAACTGCTACTACTAGAGGAGGGTGATAGCCAGGGTGCTGCTATCAAACGGCTGGAGGACTTCCTGGAACGAGAGTACCATGTGACCCAGAACTGCTCGGCAATCCTACGGGATCCAGCACTGATGGGTCGTGTGGGTCGTGTTGTTCTTTATGGAGAGAGGGAAGGTGTGCTTTTCAGAGGGATGAGCCTGCAGCACATCTGCCTCGAACTGGATGGTAAGGAGTTAAAACATGTACTTTACTGTCTTTGGTAGAGAATATTTAAGCCACTTGGTCCAAGCAGCAGGTATTTCAGGCATGCAGAGTTTAATTTAGTGAAGGTTCTGCCTCTAAAAACCTTCTCAAGGTTGAATTCCCAGCATCTGTTTTTGAGCAATACAAAATACCAAAGTTCTCTGTTTTCATTTTATTGGAAATAACATTATTTTGAAGAGGTACCAGTAATATATATTGCACTCCAAGTGGAATGTCAGCCTTTTCAATTGCTTGAAAGGAAAAAAAGGATATTTGGGTTGCATAGAATTCATTTCTATGAGTTTTTTTGCAGACATCTCATTGGAAAACATCTAAAAGATAGTTCAAAATAAAAGGATACCATTAGATAATGTGTGTGTGTGTAAGTTTTGGGGTTTTTTTGAATGTTAGTGTGAGACTTTGGTGAACTTCAAGCACTTTATGCTGGGTCATCTTTTGGCCTCAGAGTAAAATTTTTCTGGAGTCTGGTTGCCATTAACCAGCTCCAGGAGGTCACTGTGCCCAGCCAAGAAAAAGTCTGGCACCCAACCACTTGTAAAACCCCATCGTTTTTCTTGTAACACTTCATTTCTTGCACTGATAAAATAAATAAGATATGATGTGTTAATTACTTTGCTCAAGAGGTGCTTGTAATGTTTTTTTTTTCTTACCTGTTCACAAAGCCATGCTGTTTGTTTGCAGTATTTATGCAGAGCTAAACAGTTTCTGGTTGCAGCATCATATTTAGCATACTAACAAAAGAGCAGTATCAGACTTTTCATCTTGCTCTCATTTATATGACAATGTGAAAGAAGAATCTGATCAAAGATGAGCTGGATTAAATGAGGAGGTCAGGAGACAGCAGATGTCTTAAGCAGAGGCATTTATTGCAAAACTCAACGTTGAGGAGATCAGTACGAGCAACATCCACATGCAATCACGAGTATTGCCACCACCAATCTGAGCTTGTCCTGTGTGTAAGATGTTTTTAAGTCTT
>JAQNCA010000020.1:3806236-3820102 GCA_029783725.1 Acanthurus tractus | reverse complement strand
CTCCTGAGCCAAAATACTCAGATCTGACACTTTTGATTAGAGTACCCAGAGTTTATAATACCTATAATTACCTATCGTAAACTTTTAGTGCCATGTTGTGCAAGAGTAATAAGTGATGTGTTCAGTATGACTCTTTGGCCTCTCTTACCCTCCTTGGTACCACCAACTTGACTGTCCTCAGTTTTCTTCCCTGAAACATTAAGAACATTTTCAGATTTCATTGCTTTATCTTGATCATCCATGACATCACTTGAAGCTTTAATTAATCCTTTTAATGTATTTCTTTCTTCTTATTATAATTTTCTACAACAAATATCCATCACAAATTAAACATGTACCTCTTTTTTTGAAGTATAGATATCCAAGTGCAGCTAACACAGCTATGAGGAGGAGAACGAAGGCCACCCATCCAGCTACTGCTGAGGATCCAGACGCTGAAAAAAAGTAACAAAGGAAAAAAATCTTTACTTTTTTTGTCTGCTGTTTCACAAATGCAAATAATCCTGTTTACTCTGATTACCAGCTTGAGGAGCACTCATTAGGTGAACTCTAGCCTTCATCCCCTCTTCACCAGGGGGACCTACTGAGCAGGAAACATCAGAGGTGCTGGGGACAAGAACCCAGCTGTGGACTGAGAAGAGACCAGAAGAGTCTTTGCTGAACTTCGGGTCTTTTGGATTCAGAACTTTCTTTTGACTGGACCAGCGCAGACTCGGTTGTGGATACCAGCCTTCAGACACACAGCTCACATTCACCATGTTATCTTCTTGCCAAACTGGTGACAAAAGAGGTTGAGTTCCCGTTCCTCGAAGGCGGATTCATGGAAGAAGATGAAAAACGTGTGATTTAAGGTGACTAGACAGATTTTTAAACCATCCTTTAAACTTGAGTGTTTTCCCAACTTTCATAATACTCACCTGTCACAATAAGCTGAACACTTGCACGGTCATAAACCTTATTTCCACTGACATAACAAGTGAAATGTCCTGCATCCTGAAGTGTGGTATTTAGCAGCTTCAGACTGACATCGCCTGTCGTCAGCCCTTGAGATTCTGCATCCTTTGAGCCAAACATCACTCTGCCTTTGTATGAAGCTTCCTGAGATGTGTCCTTTAGTGTTTTATCCTGGTAAAGCATGACTAGGGAATTGTCATTATCATCCCCGTGGTACCAACATATCTCCAGACTCTCTGCATTTTGTGGTGGATTGAGCCAGCATGGTAGTGTCGCTGTTTGACCACGCTGCACCGAGATAGGAGAGCTGACCAAGACCACAAGGCTTTCTGGAACTGTGAGACAGGCAACATGAATGTTGGAAATTTAGTCAGTTTTTGTGATTTTTCTGAAATTTGATAACAATTCACTCAAGTGCCACTTAGTATCGTATAGTTGTGCTGACCATAGATGCACATTTACCTCTCCAATGACTCTTTCATGTATTGCTTTGAACAGAACCTCATGTATCACCTACATTACACATATTATACCTGTGCTGTACTATACACTTTAAAAGTAAGTTCTTCTATGTAAACAAGGTACAGTGTAATATAGAAAAAAGTTAACCATAAAAAACTGACCATAAAAACTGATTGAAAAAATGTTAAAATTGGTGAGAAACACTGGCATGACGAAAATCTCAGTCATGGAAAAGATGTGAGGATGTAGCCTGTGGACAAAGAGACTTACCAGGACCAGAACCACACAACGAGGAAAGAGCAGCCGCGAGGCATGCGTACAACATGTGGGAGCCTATAAAACAGGGGAAATACCGCACATGAACCGCAAGTTGTTTGGGCAGGTAATTAACCTGCAACTCTAAGTTAAGTCAACAGCCTGCAATTCTGATTTAAACCACAGATTAAAGCCGTTTAATAACAGTATTTTTGCGTCAAATACAGCTTTTATTTTTTACTTTGACCTACCCATTTTAGTGCCCCGCAGCGCAAAATCTCCGTCGCGCAACTCGACGTCTAATCCATAAATTCAGATATTGGGACGTAATTCAGTTGTAGATGAGCAGATTTGAAATCAGTTTCGGCTTTTAATTGGAATATCCTTGTGGATTTGTCTCGGGATCGTCTTTGTTGTGCGCATCGGATTTGAATAATACTTTCACTTTTGACGGAAACCCTCAGGTGTCTCTCTCCTTTGGGAAGAAGCCAATGTCCAATATGATGCGGATCTTATTCTTAGCCTACATAACATTTAGAAAGAAAGCTTAAATGAAATCTCTTTAAGAAAGCTGAAAGAGACTTCATACGCACTTCATTTAATGCACTTCAAATGTTTGTCCGACAAAATCAAAAGATAGAGCCTTACCCCACAGTCTAGACTTTTTTCTCCGTGAACACACACTGAGTGCCATTCTGTGTGTTTGTGTTTTGTTCCTTGTATCATTCACATTCATATTTCCACATCCCTCTTTTTAGAGTTAAAGAGTTTAATTTAATTAGCAAATATGAGATAATGAAAGACATGATCACATGAAGCTAAGACGAAAAATACAATATATTAAAATATGAATGGTGAAGCCACACTGACGGTTGTCAGTGCAAATAAGGTTCAGATAATTCAGTTTTGTATTTTTGTGCTGAAATCATGGATGAACAATGTTATTTGATGTGGCAATAGATGCGCAAATAGAACCGCGAGTGTTTGTGTGGTTTGTGAATTCTCACGTGAGAGCGGTGCGTCAAGATCAAGATATATTTTTAACACACCAAAGTGCCCGGATGTTACGTGTTCACCTTCACAACAAATGCATGTAATTAGATGCAGATGACAAATATCCGATAAGGCTTTAAGGGTGTTCAATATTTATAATTGAATCTAATTAGTCAGGTAGAGTACGAGGAGTTCATTTTGATCTTTAAAGGAAAAAAATAACGGATTTATTTCTCATTAATATTATTTTGAAAAATTCAGGCGGAAATAGCTATTTTAACTATATCACATTTGACAGAAGTAAAGTCTCTCTGTCTCTGGTACCATAGTCCAGTTTTGTGAGATTTTTTGTGGCATACTTACGTTATTTTACTGCTTACTCCGCTTAACATAATGTGTGGTGCTGTTTTGGTAAACTTACATTTAAGAATTTGAAATGTTATGCTAGTTTGCTAGCGCTAGCTGATGTTTGCTAGCTCTTCGGAGGAGTTTCAGTTAGCGTTAGCAATGCAGTTCATTAACCCTCGGCGACTGGCGACTTAGCAAACTTGTTTCGGCGTAAACGCGACATATCTCAAGTTTGCGGCAGCGTCATAGTTTTGTGTTGTTGCTGTTATTAGCAAAAATGTCTCGACTCGTTGACCCTGACGATACCACTCCATTGCTTCGCGATGATGCAAGCAGGTGAGTGCAGAGTTCAGTGGCCATTGACTAGCCTCAGTAACCTTATGTTTACAAAGCGAACTTTAAAAGTGCATTGTTTACTTACAGCCTGCTGAAGCCGTAGTATTACTTACCATGTACTTTTATGTAAAGCTTTATGATCCATACAGTACGTTACGTTAAACCGTTTGGGTCCAATTTATCTGCTATTTAATGAGCCTGTCATGTGACTCTGTATTTCTAACCTCAAGTCATCTACAACTTACTGTCTTGTTATATTGTCTGTGTTCAGTGAAGACTCGCAGGACGAAGATTACAAGAGTCGGTGGAGGTCTATCCGAGTCATGTACTTCACCATGTTTCTCAGCAGTGTAGGTGAGGATGCACACAAGCTTTGACTCTAAACTTGGAGATTGTGGACCTTGTGAAACTTGGCCAAGGTTTCGACAGGCTGTGTATGTGTCGAAGAGTGGAAAAAAATACATCTAACAAATCAAATAATAAAAAATATGGGAAACAAAACATATTTACTCTTTTTATTTAGGTTATGAGTATTAATATTCAGTCACAGAACCACTTTTAATATTAAGCGGCCAAAAACTACTCACTAACACATAAATTAAGATTTGACTGCAAGTGAAGAATCTGTGTTTTATGTCCCCTTTCAGGTTTCACTATCGTCATCACATCACTGTGGCCCTATTTGCAAAAAGTATGTATAGCTTGACATTTCCTTTGTAAAAGATTGTTGGCTGATACCACTGATTTCAGTTACGCATTTAGGCACTTTTTGATGATCAGAATCAGTCTAGGCATGGTAAAAAGGAAGTGAAAGAAGCAAAGAAGTCCATTTTGGTTACTTTATTTTGATATGGCAGAAGAACTGTATTTTCTCTGTTAATTGGCTAAAGTTTTGAATAAAGCAATTCAAAACAACAGAGCAAGTCTACATACTATGTGTGCAGCATGGAGAACTGCAAACTTTCATTTTGCTGGGCAGCCCTGTCTTGCACAAGGACAAGTAAATTACCTTGATACCTTAATAATCTGTCAAATGTAACTGCATGCATCAATAGGATATTTAACTGCTTAATATGAGTGAATTGTCTTAATAATCATAATGGCATGCTAAGAGAACTGCAGGGACCTTGGTAAAATCATACTAATATTGTCATGTTATTTATGTTTTTTTATTTTTGGTTGTGTTTCTTATAGATTGATGTTGACGCTGATGCCAGCTTCCTTGGATGGGTGGTGGCAGCGTACAGTCTTGCTCAGATGTTGGCCTCACCCATGTTTGGCCTTTGGTCCAACTATCGGCCACGCAGGGAGCCATTGGTGTGCTCCATCTTTATCAACCTGTCGGCCAATATCTACTACGCATATGCATACTTACCCAAAACCAATAACAAGTTCCACATGCTCATGTCCAGAGCCTTTGTGGGCTTTGGAGCAGGTGATTTGTGAGGGTCTGAATATTGAATATCTTTGAATAACCTGTACATCTCACTTAATACCATGTCACACAACTCCCAACATTAGCTTTGGCCTTTTCATGGCAGGTAACGTTGCTGTGGTGAGGTCTTATGTTGCTGGAGCTACATCTCTGAAGGAAAGGACCAGTGCCATGGCTAACATGAGTGCCTGTCAGGCGCTGGGTTTCATCCTGGGACCAGGTAAAACTGGCTATATTTTGTTTTTTTTATGTAAACCAGGCCGGTATGGAGAGCAATGATGCAAGTGTAGTATGTGACGTGGAGCAAAGAAACAAGAAAAAATAAATGGGTTTATTGTTTTTAACTTTTTAATGTTGTTGTGTGTTTTAGCTCTGCAGGCATGTCTGTCAGTCATTGGTGAGAATGGTGTCACAATCAAGTTCATAGACCTGCAGCTGAACATGTACACTGCTCCTGCTCTCCTGGCCGCAGCTTTTGGCATCGTCAACATCCTGCTGGTTATTTTAGTGCTGAGGTAAGACTTTCCCTGCATGTATATACAGATTGTCACCTTATGTATTTTTAAATATAAGCCTGAAAAGTCCATTGTGTAGGATTTTTTGGCATCTGGTCATAGAGTTGCAGATTGCAACCAGCTCTCACAGAGAAGACCCTACCGTCACTTTTAATCTTTGGAAAGGACCAATATTGCATTGTTTTTTGATTAGCTAAGATATCTGTTGTGATTTTCTTCAACAGAGAGCACCGTGTTGATGATGATGGAAGACTAATTCGGGCCATCAACTACACAGCAGAGGGTATTTACTGTTCTACTACCCTTTTGTTATTCTTTTTTTTTTAAACTTTTTCTTCAAGGTTGGCTGCAGAGGCCCTGCTAATGTGAGCTACATTGAGTGATAATAATTGCAGTGGACATGACATTCCCAGGAATGAGATTATGAGGCAGCAATGGGTCCGCGCTTTTGTTACTAATAATTATGAGAATGTTAGACATACTCAAAAATACTGAGAAGACATTCTCAAAATTACAGTGAAGACAAGAAAAGATTCACAGTATTTATAGTTGCCATTGCAGGACATTGATCTTTGTTGTTTTGGTTTGAGCCTTTCTTATAGTCTTATCTTTTCTGTAGATCGAGTTGACATTAATGAAGAACCTGAGGGCTCCATTGATCAGGTAGCAGTCCTGACTTCCAATCTCCTCTTCTTCGTCGTCATGTTCATCTTTGCTGTCTTTGAGACGTATGTATTTACTTATTTACTTACAGACTACTTCAGAAGTCATATTAGAATATAACCAAAAAATGTATGCTACTTTACCTTTGTCCTTATACCCAGTTGTATGAAGTTCTAAAAATGTATCTGCATATATTATGTGAAATGTTTCAGAATAGCCACCCCTTTGTCCATGGACATGTTTGCTTGGACAAGGAAAGAAGCTGTGTTATACAATGGCATCATCATCTGTTGCATTGGATTTGAATCCATATTGGTGTTCATAGTTGTTAAAGTGGCTTCTAAAAGGTATCCTCCCTCACACTTCTATAGATGTGATCAGAAATATGTTTTGGCTTCAATGACTATGGTTATTGAAGGTGAATGTTTATTTCGTTCCAGAGTCGGGGATCGTCCTGTGTTGCTAGCAGGCCTGGCTATTATATTCTGTGGATTCTTTATTCTGCTTCCATGGGGAAATCATTACCCTAAAATCCAGTGGGCAGGTATGCACTGTGTTACTTGCACATATTGTTTGTCTTTTTCTGACTTTTTTCTGACATATTTTTTTTCTTGACTTTTTCTGCTTCTTCTGATAGTTTTCGCATTTTTTTAAACAAAATTTTACTATTTCAATGTAGGGATATTAACATTTTTGTATGTAGTGTTGCCAATTCATCTGGCTGCTGAAACACAGCAGAAATCGATTTAATGACAGTGTCTGGCTGAGAATTCAATCGCTTGTATTCTGCTTTTCTTTTTAAAATAGACCTCAAAAACAACTCTTTGGTCAGACAGATTTCTGAAGTCACGCTAACCTCAAACAGCTCTTTGGAGCCAACAGGCTGCCCGTATGAACAGACCTGGTGCCAGTATACTCCTGCCATCCACCTGGCCCAGTATATCTCATCTGACATCCTAATCGGGGTGGGATACCCAGCCTGCAACGTGATGTCCTACACTCTGTATTCCAAAATCCTTGGACCAAAACCTCAGGTATAAAAATGCAGTGTGTTTTGTATACAGCATAAATGGTCAGGCTGCTTTTAATTAATTAAATTCCGATTAACTTAGTTTTTTTTAAACCCAGAATGTGTATGTTCATTGCTTTCCTGCAGGGTATATACATGGGCTGGTTGACAGCCTCAGGGAGCGGGGCTCGGACATTGGGACCAGTCTTCGTCTCCCATGTCTATACCATCCTCGGACCCCGCTGGGCCTTCAGCCTCATCTGTGGTATGGTGGTATTGGCCATCATCCTCCTCATCTCTCTTTACCACAGGCTCATTGCTTTTTCTGTGCGCCATGGAAGGATTGTAGAATAACAAGTGAAGATTACCACTGGAGAGACTAATGGAAGTTTCCTACTTTTGATCTCAAAGACTTTTAACAGCTGTGTTGCTGTTGCTTTAAAGGTACTAACTGGTAAGCTTTTGAGAGTTTCTGACTCAGGGTTGACCTTAAAATTCTAAGTTGAAGTGATAAGGCCAGGTTATTTTTTGTGACTTGACCAAGGACAGCTGCTTTGCAAGTTAAAAGGGAGCCAGGACTGCAGCCGCACTTCAGCTGTCTCATCGTCAAAGAAGCCATGTGACACCTTTTTTTAAAAATAATTTTGTGTAACATTTCTTAATTTTAGTTGGGTCCATAATATCAAAACAAACACTAAGTACTTTTTACTGAAAGCTGGAACTTATTGTAAATGCATTGTTGGCTTAAAATGTTCAAATTAACCATAACATTTTAAAATATAACATGTTTATAAAGACAGATTACTTGAGCAAAGTCTTTGTAAAACCTGAAAAGTTTTTCACAGTTATTTTGCAATAGATTTTACTGTTCAATTATGAAATCTAGGTGCATGTGGACTTTGCAGTCTGATCAAATTGTCTGGTATAAGCTTTTACCAACATGTAAATGTACTTACTGCTGAATTATTTTTGATTCATTCGCTTTTACATTCACCGTTTTTAATTTAATGATTGAGCTTGTTAATACGATTTTCTGTCAAGTGAAAAGTATGGAAGATGTATTACCATGCGATAACTGTTGTCCTGCAAGAAATGACACTTGATAAAGATGCAGATACTACATAAATGGTTTAGGTGAGGAATTTTGGGTAAAACATTTCCACCCTCAGATTTTTAAAGAGAGAGACGCTTGAACTGATAATATAATTATTTTATTTTATATTCTAATTTTTTTTTCCTAATTCTCTTCACCTCAGTTTGTGGATGTGTAAAAACTACTGGTTGTTGTCTCTCTAATATAATTTAGACAGTGATGCCTGAACTTATGGATGCTCAAGATTGATTAAGCGACACCTTGAAGAAATAATGTTATTTTAAAATTTCATTGTCATTTTTTGATCCGTTTTTTTTGCCACTTTTCAAAGGGGTGTTTACTGATAAAGCAATTGAACCCAGAAAAGATTATTCATCCTTCAAGTGCTGGATGCAATTTAGCACAATGCCTTTATTGATCCTCAGGAGCAATTTAAATGTTACATCACATAGGAGATAGCATGTTAAAACTGTAACAGCTTAAACCATATTAAAAATCTTTATATAGAAAATTATACTCACCCCTTTCTCTTTTTCGATCTCTGTCATCATAAACTCGTTTATTCTGTGTTTATTTTTTGTGGAGAAAGAGGGGTGACTCCAGCCCGCTCCAAAAAATCCTTAAAAATAATGAATCACCACGTACTACAGGATGTCACAAAAGAGGGAGCGATGCATTACTTCACAAGACAAAAGTAGAAGAAACGACTGTGGATGAGAAAGTGGTTAGGAATACGCTTCAGGCTACAGTAAAATGTAATGCCTCAGAGGCTGGGTTGTGTACTGTTGCTTAGTAATTCATGATCACTTCCGGGTTTGCAAACTTCGCCCATTCACGCGATACAGAGCGTGTAGAGCGTGCGTAAAAACATGCACGCTACAAAGTTGGGCTCTGTCATCATTAGCGTTAATTTCATCCAAGTGTGTGTATGAGAGAGATTTTCCGGAATATACGAATATATTAGGCTTTTGGAGGCCTTGCATTACTAAAATGAATATATACAACGAGGAGACAGGTATTGTTATAAATATTTGCTTCTTTTACAAAGTTCGCGGCGACTTCAGCTAACAAGCTAGTTGTTTACGCAAAATAGTTCGCCTTAAATGGAAGAATCGCCCACTAACTACAGATAAACTATCGTTAAACCTTGTTGATTTAATTTAACGTCGATACTGCAATATTTTACACATTTTTTTCTTCGTCTTTTTCAGAGTTTAACGTGACACACATCCCAATGTTTGTGAGTATCTTTTTGATTAATCTTTTTGGCTTTTAATTCACCGAAGATTGGCGGAAGCGCCCATTTGTTTGCTCTCAGCTTTCAGGCGGCGATAATGTCGCTAACGTGGATAACTTACGATACTGCTCTCAGAGGCATGTAGCCGCACTGTAGCAGCAGCTGGTGTGTGTTTTATTCTTAAAATGTAGTAATACAGTCAGGCACAATACTTACCAGTCTTGCCGATTAATGTGTTTTGAGACAACCTTACTTTGAACAAAGCACGTACGCATTTCCTGTCAATAATCTGGCGTTTGGAAGTGCGTTGTGTTTAAGGCTAACGTTGCATCTGATGATACAAAGCAATCGTTTAACGGTAGCGCTATTTAAAGATAAGATGCGAGGTGTCATTGCAACATCACCATGTCTCTGACTCTCATACTGGTTTCTAAATACTGACATAACGTTACTCGGGCTCAACGCTAGAATGATCAGGTCAGCGTTAAACTTGTTGCTCAATGTAAATACACTTGTGTTTACTTGCAACACATTTTGGTCAGAACGCATAAAAGATATAACTTAGAAACACTAAAACTTTCTGTGTTGATTTATACATTGTTTACACTGGAAAGCGCCATCTTCTCTCTTTTGAGATGCTGTTAAAATGTACAGGTTCCACTCTTTCCACTGTGACCTCTCGCACAATTTGCTGCCTGATTGTTGCTTGCATTCTCTCCTCTATACATTGCTGGGAAGAGCACCCGATGTAAGCGATATTAGAAATCAACCTTCAAAGTATAACTTTACAACATCAAAAGCATTCAGGAATTTAGATCACACCCATTTGATTACTCCAGATCCAGTGAGTCAGCCTATTCTGGTTAAAGGAAAGTGAAACTAACAGATGCAGGGTTTCAGTATCAGTAAACTCACTGCAACTTGAAGTCAAAATCTTGGCTTGGGAACACAGGCAACTCAGTATGCAGGGCTTTTTCAAGGCTGAAGGCGTAGAGCTTATTTCATGGTCATGAGAAACTATGCAGGACTGACATCAAGTCTCTCTCTTTCTTTTGTCTAGCAAAGGGTTGTGGATATGTATCAGGGACGGCCTGATTTTCAGGAGATATTAAGGCTTGGTATTCTTGGTAAGAATATATCACATTTCTCACACACACACAAACAGGTGTGTTTTGAGTGTTTTTATTTGTGAAATTGCATTTATTTAATATAGATATTGCACATTTGCTTTTCATTACAGTTCAAACTGTTAAACTCTTCTTTTCTCTTCTTTTTAGCTAATATGGGCTACGGTGAGGAACTAGATGCTCCAGATGATGATAATTACAAATATGACCCTTGGGTGCACGATCATAACAATTCCCATCGATACCCAAGGCCTTCTGACAGAAATAATGATAGAGGATTAAGAGGGAACTATACAAGGTCACCCGGCTCTGCTTACCGGCCTCCACAGAATTACTACACTTTAGCAAGTGACCCTCTTCCCCCACCTTCTGTAAAAGCTCA
The DNA here is from genome assembly GCA_029783725.1 of Acanthurus tractus. NCBI lineage: Eukaryota > Metazoa > Chordata > Actinopteri > Acanthuriformes > Acanthuridae > Acanthurus > Acanthurus tractus. Next base: position 3,809,293 of record JAQNCA010000020.1, on the reverse strand, counting down.
GGCAAAGGAGAGCGTGAGTCAACTTATCTTTGTAACTCTTGTCAAGTGAGATGACCTGTGATATGAAGTAATGCTGCAAAGATCAAATAGTTGAAATCTATGCATTTCCTTTTCCTTTTTTTAAATTTTGGAACTCAAGGATACTGAGAGAAGAGCCCAGTTATTACAAGAAGCGAAAAAAAGCAAAGAAAAGGCTGAAAAGAAGAGGCTTAAGAAACAGGTAAATTCTGCAAACTCCAAAATGAATTTCATAGAAATAAGTGAATGTCAGATTTTCTGAATTCAAATGTATGCGTTTTCATTTTTGTCCATCAGAAACAGAAGCAAAGAAAACAGCTTGCAAAGTTAGAGAAGGAAAAACAGAACCCCGCAAAACCTGAAGAGGTAGTGAGCATTTATGTGCAAAGCCCTTTGAAGTATTGCAGAGGTTAATCGATGTGCACATTTTTATTCTTTCAACATGTTTTGTTCCTGTTTTATAGGAAAAAAATGACGGCCAGAAATCCACAGCAGATGAGAGTAAACCAGTTAATGATAAATCCAATTCCACTGTTAAAGACTTGGCTTCAGCAAAAGATACAGAAAGCAGTGACAGCAGTGAAGTCGAATCCAGCGATGAAGATAGTGACACCAAGAATGACTTCAGTGACTCTGAGGTATTGATGTGCTCATCTTGAAATACATACTTTTATGACTGAGACATTAATGGCTTTAATCTCATTATCGTTTGGAAATTGTTATATCATGATATAGCTTCAGTGTTGTGTCTCCTGGTTTCTGAGGCTGCATCGCAGTGAAATGGTGTAATTTTCTAAAATTATTGAACCGCTGAAATAGTTCCTGTATTTGCCTTTGCCTATTTAGTTACTATATACATATACAGACAACTGTTTATTAAAAATCTCTTTGCATGAAAGTACCAATAATCATCTAGTTGCATAGTTTGGTCCTTTCAGTATCAAGTGAACTGTCACTAAATGAACTAAATTCCAATTTACATGGTTAGCTGTTGGAAGGAAATACCTGTTTTAAATGTCAACAAATCATTTTGTCCTCCTTCTTTAATTTGGCTGTCAAAAGGCACAAAAAAAATCATTATGTTTTTTTACTATTCCTTGACTTAAGGGGAGAGACTTAAGCGTGAGAATTAAGTACTGATTTAACTACTGAGGAAGGTGACAAATTCTTTGTTTTGTGCGTGTTTATTTTTAAGGAACTGGATATGACAAGTACTTTTGTGAGTAAAGCTGCACTTATAGCCAGGCGGAAATTGGAGAAGAATTCAAGGCCTGAAAATAAGGAGAAAAAGAAGACTCCGGTTAAAGAAGACCCTAAAACCGTCCCTAACAAACAAAACGAAGACCCAAAGGCTGAAAAAAAGGTGAGGTGTCTCGCTCAGTCAGATGCTGAACAGAAATGACAAACGACTGCTTTTACAATGAATACAGATTGAGTGTTGTTCAATTACTTTCAAGTTTGCCTTTTGGCGCGTGGGATAAGGTTGCTTATCTCTTTTCTCTCTTGTGTAAACAGGATCCTCCCTCCCCTGCCAACCCCACTGTCGAAGATAATATAAAAACAAGTACTGATCTTGCAAGTGAGTTTTGTCCATCTCATGCGCACAAATCTCATCTAGCTGGGCCGATCATGATGAAAGTATTAAATATTTATTCATATGGAAATGATCTTTTGAATGAGAGTTTACCTTTTCTTTGTTTCCCTACAGATATAGGAAATAGGTATGCGAGTGCTGGAGACTTTTATATGGCCGTGAAGTATTTTACCAATGCGATTAAACACAACCCTACAGAGTTTAAGTAAGAACTTGTTTCTTCATCCTATTCAAAGCAAATTCACCGGTTTCTGTGCAACCACTTTGACAGTATTTTTTTTTTTTTTTATGACGCAGGTTGTTCGGCAATCGTTCCTTCTGTTTTGAAAAGATGCAAGAATATGTGAAGGCGCTTATCGACGCAGAATTGTCTCTCACCATGTGTCCGGGCTGGGTCAAAGGTCTGTTTAGGAAGGGCAGAGCTTTGGCAGGATTAAAGGTTAGTGATCTCCAGAAAACTCTGCACCGGCCATGTTTTTCCTCTGGTTAGGTCACTGCTTAATGCCTGACATATGGGATGTTTGTGGGAGGACAGAACAAACCGAAATCGAGCCAGTATGTACACTCTTTTGCAACAGTATTACCCAATCTTTAATCAGCATCTGGCTCAGTTATAAAAAACATGAAACACAGCCATGAGCTTGGAGTGCTTGGCCTTGTTTCCTAACAAGCAGATATTCTTCTCATCAAGGCAAACTGATGTACTGTTTTGGTTTCTTTTACATTCTGATCATTTGTGGTAATTGATGAGCCAGTGTTTGATGTTGACTTTTCAGTCCCACACTGAACTGTGACCACAGAGCTATTTTATGTGCTTAAGTGTCACCATAACACCCATGAATATATTCAACCTCTTACCAGCGTCTGTGTCTGTATCCTGTGAGTCAGTCATTCGTCCACAGTGTTTACATTGTCTCGTTTAGCCCCGGTGTTGCAGGTTGAAATGACTTTATAATCACTCCGGCCTTGTGGCGACACCGTGGAATTAATTCCAAGTGTCATTGAGCTGCGGAGGCTCACATTATTTACTCAGACTTGTTTTGACTAGATGTTGCTGTAAACATTAATAACTGAGCTGATTAGTCCAGCAGCCTGACAGTCAAGGAGCTGAACTTTGATTTAGTCCTTTTTTTTTCTCTCTCTCTCTCTCTCTGTCTCCACTCTCTTTTTCCTCCAGAGGTATGACGAAGCTGCCGAGGCTTTCAGAGAAGTACTCAAAGTGGACAGTTCGTGTGCGGAAGCTGCCCAGGAACTGATGCGAGTGCAGATTACACAGCTAATGGTGTGTAGCAGAAACACGTGTTGGCGTGTAGTCAAACTGGTGGTGGAGGCAGCTGGGAAAATGAAGTCATTGCAGACAAACTTATAAAAGTCCAGGTCAAAATTCTGTTGGTGAATAATTACATGTGTTTTGTTTTAGGGTTACGGTTTCACTCGGGAGCAGA
>JAQNCA010000020.1:3758323-3771692 GCA_029783725.1 Acanthurus tractus | reverse complement strand
CGAAAATAAATAAATAAAATAAAATAAAATAAAATATCAAATTTACATGGAACCCCAGCTTCCAGTGCTTGAAATTGCTTTCTGCACCATGCCTAATCACTGAAAAAGGGGATGATCCAACTGAGCGTCTGCGATTCGTGTGGGAGAAGGAAATTTGGATCAACTTTGCACTGGAGCTGTGTTGGTTAATCTACTGAACATCAAAGGGGAGAAAGGGGGAGGGGAGGGAGTGAAAAGAGGGGAATTCATCACGTGGGCTTGATTGGAAATCCAAAGGGGGGGACTCTGGTCCCTCTGTAATCGCCTGTAATCTCCTGTTGGGTTGTATGTGGCCTGAGAGGAGTGGAGAAGCAGACTATTACCCATCTCCTGCTGATGGGAGGCCCTGATAGTGCACTGCTGGAGGACGACAGGAAATGAGACGGAGGAGGTGGAGGAGAAAAGAAGCAGACAAGTCGTCGGGGTAATGTCTCCTCTCCAGGTACAAATATAAAGTAAAATCAAAGTATCAAGTTGGACCTGAGAGGGAAGTTTGTCTTTGTTGTTAATGAATTGATCATAACTTTCCCAGGATGGTGGAATCAATATCAGCTCGTCCGCAGTTTTTGGGGTGATTGTTCCACATGAGAGCTTTTCCTCCTGGTTCATCAGCGTTACAGAGTATTGATCACAGGCAAGTTGGAGCTGTTTTAGGGGAGCAAAGGGAGCAACTTACCTTTCTGGACTGGATCTCGTTCACGTAAAGGGGCAGAAGAAACTCAGAGATCCCCTCCAGGCGAATCCCGTCCTGGTTCAGCTGCAGATTTCCCATCCCATCCTGAAACACAACGGTGATGACTGTCAGTGATGTTGCCATGAGCAGCGCCAATTGTCCTGATTTGATACGAGGTGTTATAAAAAAAAAAAAAAAAAAAAAAATTAAACCCTGTAGTCACTGGAAGGGACTCTGCGAGTGACTACAGGATTTAATTTTAGGGACGAGCAGGAGCTGCTGCCGGTGGACAGGCGGCAGCGGCTGAGTGACGGGAGAGAAGTAGGACATGACATCGAGGTGACAATGCCACAGACACTCAGTGGTGTTGGGTTGACAGGCTGCATGCAGTGGGAGGCAGACTGAGGAGAAGCAGGCTAATGTGGCAGCTGTGGATGTGAATGTTGAGGAGACTCAAGAAAATGACAGAGGAAAACATCAGATGGTCGTGCAGATTCAGAGAAGTTGGTTAAATATTGATGTGTACATCATTTTAATATTACTTATAGTGGTAGTTATCATGGTAGTAGTAGTAATAATAAAATTAAAAACGTATTTGTGAGCTTACATAAAGGGACTAAATGGAGTAAAGTATCAAATCAGCCCACCAGATAGATATCATAATCCACATTAAATATCAACGTTTTCTTATCAATGTCATCACTAAACTCAAAATCCAATCTTTCCTCATCCAGTTGCATCACACAGTAAAAGTAGGACACCGACTCTATTACCTTACACAAAAACTGTTCCCGGTGAGATTTTAATTTTTGGAAAAACAAGAGCAATGAGATCCGCATCAGATAACTTAAGTTTAGATATCAGAATTAATATTGGGGATAACACAGTTATTTTGCATTGAAATAACTGAATTATCCTGGCAGAGACCAGCCTTGAAGCACAACAATGGCTTAGCTCCTTTGCAACAATGCATGTACACTCTTTTGACAATATTTCACAACACAAGCTGATGTGTTGAATTTATTTCCACCGCTGGGCCGGGCGGCGTCAGGTTCTCATTCATTTCTGTGCGATATGAGAATCAATAAGTGGACATTTGACTCGTTGTTTTGTGATCCATCACCCTGAGCATCAAGTCTGTGTTGACTTTTGTTGACATTTGATTGCAGTCTGGTGCTGCAGCTGAAGTAAAGATGTATTTGAGGAAGAAAACGGCGGTAAATTACCTCATAATTCCACTGCAACTTTGACACACATCAGAGCAGACTTAATGTCCACTGCGATTATTTTCACAACTCAATTAAGTGTCTGATCATTTATTTTCATATTTTACAGACATTAACGAAGGGCAGAGACCGCTTGGACAGCAGGAAAAATACAGCCAACCATGTAAAACTGCAGCACGGTTTGACAAACACTTTGTTGTGATGTGGAGTCCAGGTGCTTTGTTTTAAATGGGCAAAAATACGCACAACTGCTACTTTAAATTTATACTTCTGGTGATGATTCACCCACACCAACAGACCCTTTTTCACAGCAGATGTTTTGGCTTGTCCCAGGAGCGGAAGCACAGATGTAACAGGCAACAATAAAAAAAGGCTTCACTTCATTAAGGTGAGCTGGTTTCAGGGTCCTGACTCACTGTGAGACTTTATGGAACTGAGCCATTGTGAACAAAATCTACCTCACCTGTGCTTTTCCTGACCAGTCAAAATATATGGCTTGAAAAAAGGGCCTATAACTGCTAAAAGAGCCCATAAAATGGCATTTAAAACTCTCTGGAAACAGTGCATCTTCAGTGGGGAACCTCATGCTGCATCAGCATGTATGTAACTGAAAAGTCTAATAAAACCAAAAAAGAAAAAAACAACTTTTCAACAACTTTCACCTCTGCCTGTACGATCAGGCCGGTTGAACTGGTTGAATTCATGCTGACCATTTAAATAATATAAAATCGAAGCATGATTCTGCAACTTCACTGCACATTTATCATCTCATATTTAATTTTTTTTCAGGGCTTGATGGTGCTGGTAGATACGTCGGTGGGAAATTTGATAAAGTTATGCCTTGCCACGCCACAATCGGCACAGCTAAGTTTGAGGGCAGCTTTGTTGAGGATGTGTGCGTGAACAGATGGGACCTGGATGGAGACGGTGTATTACGGAGGCGGAGTACAGTGAGGAGAGCTCCGTTATACACGCTGGTGGAGAGTCTGGCTTCAGGACACACGGGAGGACAAAGCCAAAAGGAGCGGAGGAGGTGGGCGGGGCGGCGTGGACTTCTTTGTGTGTCAGCAGCCAGACGTTAAAGTCACTCCGCTGCTAAAGTGGAGGTGATGTGGTGGGTGTGAAGGCCGCAGTCACTCAGTCAGACGAGTGGGTGTGCGGCAGGGAAAAAAAAAAAACAAAAAAAAAAAAACAGGAGGGCGTTACAAGAGTCCAGTCGTGACGCACTGATGGCCTGGATGAGTTCCTCAGCATCGGCGGCGGAGAGAAATGGACAGACACGTGTGATGTTGCTGAGGTGGAAAAAAAACGACAGCGGGTCGATTTTTTAGCTTTTTGTGAGTTTTGAAAGAAAAGTACAGTGCTGAAGACATCACACAAGGTTAGGCTTTTGTCCTCAACAAACACGCTTTTTCAGGAGTTTTAGGAGGAAAAAGCCTATGTGACTGATATTTCAATACCACTGAGGAAGTCAAGAGGAACATTCACATACATTTGCATGTGAAATGTAGCAACAAAGACTGGAAACAGGCATGAAAGAAATGGTTGATTGGTGAGCATGAATTAGATGTGAAGGCGGCGTTTAAAGCACCCGAATAACATCAAAGACTTATGATTATTGTTACTTTGCTGTCTCTTTGCATGATACCTTAAAGAAACACATTCAGATTAACAAAACAATTTATCACCATTTAATTAAGTGATATTGATTCAATAGGCAAATGGATTTTTATGCCACGAACACTGAAGCGACTGACTGATATAAAGCAGAACTCTGCTGATTTTGCACAGAAAAAGGTCAGTTTCTGGGTCGCGACCCTGTGGAAAAACAGTTGTGTAATGTCTTCTGTGGGTCTGACGGAGCTTTCTCAGGTCTGCGAAAAATATCCCCGGGGAGTTTTTGTAATGTGGGCATTGGGTGCATTCATGCAATGTGGGCAGAATGAAAAGCACAAGAGAAACAACCCTTAACTCTGACTTGGGTGTGATCATGCATTATTCCAAGGTGGTTTGCTCGGGTGGTAACCTTGTAGTCACACCAGATAAATAGCCCAAATCAGCTATTTTGTGTGTGTGTGTGTGTGTGTGTGTGTGTTTGTGCTACCTGTTTGTTGCAGTTTGCTGCCAAACAAAACCAGACTGAAACAGTGTAGAGCTCCAGCAGAATTAACTGAATCGATTGTTTAAGCGTTGATATTGGATTTTATTTCGATGTAGCTGTCGGTGGAGTCGAGTGTAGATATTGTCTGTGACAAATATTCCAAATGCATCCGACTCTGAGTTAGAGGGCGGGTGCTGACGTCAGTGTTTACTCCCACTTGACTGTTCATTAATTGCATTTTGAGCTACTGTAGAGATTTTAGATAATAATGAGATGATAAAATTAGATAACGGTTTTAGACATTTTCAAGGTAATGAAAAGCCTGCAATTGTTATTTTCAAATGGTTCTACCCTAATGAAAACACACTTATGAATATTATATTTCATTCCTGTCTTATTTTACGAATAAATGCTGCTTAATCCCACACACTGGAGATTTTTAGATTTTTTAAAAAAACAACTAACTCACTGGAATGCCCTGTTAAGCTATTTCTGACTTGACAGACTCTCACAAAGGGTGTTGCAGCTCTTCCAGTTTGGAGAAAGCGAACACTGATGCTTTCAGGCAGCAGCCATCATCAGGGACTGTGTGTGTGTGTGTGTTGTCTCAGGACAGGTGATCACACACCTGTCTTGCCAAAAAAAAATGGTGAGCTGGTGACTTCTGGTGTTGCCTTGGCAGCTTTTTCTTTTTTTGGGGGTGACAAAAAAAAAAAAAAAAGTTCTCATTGCCAGCAGTGGCTTAAAAAAACACCCGACAATAATACCAATACAACTGGGTGTAGTTTGGCACGTGTTCCTCTTATTGAGCTGCCTGAGTCCTGAGAGATGGGAAGCAGCGGAGTACATTTTCTGGAGCAACACCAACAGCACTGATAAGGTCTTTTACTCACGACACAGATTGATGGGAGCCGAAGGAGTAGAGGAGTGATAGTAAGAGTCGGGGGACGCATCCGTCACAGAAGGGGTGGGGTGGGTTGCTGCCATCTCCAGTTTGTCGACAAAATGGTAAATTGTGTGCATTGTCCCTGGAAATGTCACAGGAGCTCGCAGCATCTGCCTGTTTGGTTTTGGTTCGAGATTAACACACAGCCTGCGCTGCGGCCGCTGCCGCTGCCAAGTCTTCTCTAATTCTTTATCAAATCCAGATGAGACAAAGTACACAACATGAGAGACGACGCCCGAGACACATTTCGAAACCAGCCTGCGTGAATAACACTGAGGCATTTTTGTATTCAGGTCAACAGAGACGAAAGACAAAAAAAACGTACTTGACCCACTATTGCAATGTAAAATTAATGCGATCTGACAAACTCCTCTTTAACCTTTGAGAGAGAGAATGAGGCAGGGTAGCGGACTGACATTGATATTTTCATTATTAAACACAGCCCAGCACTGCAATTACATTCTGTACATAAGCTGCAATTTTGCCTCATTTTCATCATTCTGTTAATACTTCAAATCCATGAGAACACAGTGTAAGACTAATTATTTTTTCTCTCCTACCATTTCAAGTCCTGTTGCAGACTTGATGCCAAGCACTCATTTAAGTTCCTCTCCGGATGCATTTTAAGTGTATAAAAATATTTTGCGATGATTAATATTTAGTCAAACAAGGCTTTTACGACATAAATAATAAAATAAAAGCTCTGAAAAGTGGCTGAAAGCGAATTTACTCATTACTACTACTACTATCTTTCACGGGCGTCCTGTTTTGCATAGTGCAGCTGCTGCTCGAGCCAGGAGGACCAGTGAAAGAGCAGTGTGTGTCAAGATGGCTAACATTAGCATTCGAGGGAACAAGGAGCTATTCAGACACACATGTTTGAGCCTCGGACTCAGGTTCGTCGTCCATTATGCACCACAAACAGGAAGCAAGTTATTTTAGATAATGCCGTGCCTGCACTCACCACTGAGAAATCCATGACCTTTATGATCCAGACGGTGAGGGCCAGGTTAACTATCATGGTGACCAGGAGCAGCAGCAGGAAGAAGTAGATGCATCTCTTCCTCCAGCCGTACAGACCCACAGGGTACACGGCATCACAGCCTGGTCGCTGGAGGTGCAGGGACTGGGACGCGAGGATAAACTGCTCCTGGGTAATCTGGGGGGGAAAAAAAACACAGGTCATTCGTTTAGCCGGCTGTGGAGAATATAGGCCTGTTCGGTCCGCGGAGGCAATCACAAACTTTAAGTGGTTTTACTTTGCGTGCGTGCGTGCGCCACTTAAAAAAAAAAGACTTTGGGATGAAGCATGACTGTAATTCCACATGTTTGATTGAAAGTGGCGCTGCTACATGAAGAATAAAAAGGTGAGAGCGGTATTATTACGGCCTGAACCACCCATGCTAGCTAATTAAAAGGGATGGGGGGGGGGGGGTACTTTTATCAATCTGCGATACAGTAGGAGCAAGTGATGCATGATAATTATCTGTGCTGATAAAGTATCTGCCGATGAGAGGAAATTAATTTTTATGAGCTATTTTTCTGGCTGTGATGGAAAAGGTGAAACTGACTGATTGAAAATTGCCGTTAATGTAAAGCCAAAACGCCTTTTATCGACTCGACAAACACAGCAATTTCGAAGTCCAATGCAGTAGATGGTGGCAGTCACTTGAAATGTTTTGATTGACGATGAGAAGAAGTAGGAAAAGGAAAAAGAAGAACAGCACCCTGCAGTCACGCTGGTGACGTCAAACTTCTGCACCTGAGCAGAGCCACACATTGTGTCCTACAGAGCAAAACAGGTCATTCCTGCAGCAGATGTTCTTTCAATATCTGGTTGTTGGTATCTGCTGTCAAAACTCCTGATCATGCATCCATTTTGAGTTTTTTTTGTTTTTAAATTCTGAATAAGATTGCTGAGAAATATTAAACTTCTCTGTTGTGTGCAGCTTTTGTCATGGCATATCTGGGTACATCGGGCCTTACAAACTTTCAGAAATGGAACCAGCGGCGGAGTGATCCATCAAACCCTGTGCCTAAAAGACAAGGTCACTTGGGTCACTTTAGTTTATTAAAAGATTAAACCAAATCAGAGAGCTCAAAGCCAAAAGGGCAGCTTGTTTCCTTTCACTGCGGGGAAGGGGGATCATCAGTCAAGATTCAATGATTACGAGTTAGCCATCAGCATTGGGAACACCTGGCCCGGAGTGGGAGAGCTCCGAAACAGCACGTTTGCACTCCTTTGTTAAGTCGATAAACTGAAATCTGCAGCCAAAACCGGATACTAATGAGCAAATCATGGCAATTAATGTAAGTTACAGTCCTGAAAACAAGGTCCTTGACGCTGCGGCTTGTATTTATGTTCTCCTCGATGGAAATTCATTTGTACGGATTAATAACATGTCACAGCTTTGTTTACAAATGGTAATTACTTGTTGACATTTTGTAGAACTGGGTCTCGGTGTTCACAAAAGAAAAGTGCCATGAGTGACAGCTTCCTGCAGCCGACCTGTTCACCACCACCACCGCCCCCCCCCCCCCTCTCCGGCTCTGATCTTTTTTTTTCATTACTAATGTTTTCACATGTCGCGTTCAGCAGGCGGCTTTGAACTGAGGACGTGAAACTGAAGGAGACACTTTTCCGCAGACGGTCGGTCCATGACTCCCGTTAAGCACATCTGTGAAGTCCACTATGAAATTTCACATTAAGAACAAATTACTGGCCCGCCTATTTTTTTTTTCCCACTCAGCACTAATGAAAAAAAAAACAGGAGGCGGATTATGGGACACAGGATCAATTTCGTGCCAGAGAAATGTTCTCCACTCGAACCGAGTGCCTGCCAGCCTGCTGAGAAGCTGCTACACGCGAGCTCTGATCTGAGATCAGAGAGGATGATGTCTGTCAAGTGCGGTCGTCCAGCCGAGGGCGAGCGCTTGCTGTTCTCCAGCCGATCGTGACTGCGGGCTGACAGTGTGAAACTCCCAATCACAGGGTGTGATGCTCGCTCGGCTCTGAGCTGCTGTTGGGATGAACTCATACTGAAGCAGCTCGCCATCCCACTCTCTTGCATAGATGATGAATAAAGCAAAAGGGTGTGTGTGCTCGTACAAAACAAGATAATATGTCCAGCAGCAGCAGCAGCAGCAGCAGCAGGGGAATGTTTTATTACGTCCAATTATGTCAACCGCTTTTTAAAACTTCCCCACACTTCCAAGCAGCAGCCGTTAATTTATCCTGCTGCTATAAAATGCTTTAATTGCACAAAACACACATCTATAGTTAACACGCTTTATGCAGAGTTTTCCTCAGAAGAGTAATGTATGCATAACACAGTCTGGGGCTCACATACGTTATTCACACTCAGCATGTCATTAGCAAAGAACACTGATGGCAGGTATCATTAGACTGTATGTTTTCCTGACAGGCTCTCATTAACCGTGGCAGAGAAAGCAAAGACTCTTTAGCTCAGCCAGCTAATGACTCTTTCCGAGAGGAAACTCTTGATGGAGGTGCGAGTAGTTGGAAGAAGCTGCGTCTTTTTGCTCCTGTTTACCTCATCAGTTTAGATAAAGTTGACTCGCTTACAGAAGCAGCGACGTAACAAAGACGGTTTGCTTTTAACAACCAGGACACAGAATCTTAGCCTTTTTTAGCGCTGCGATAGATCAATACCTCTTACACGGGTGAGCGGTTGATGAGTTTTGTTTGGTTATAAAACCACAGACACTGCTTTCGGTTTTCTAAAAATTGTGCAACAGTGTTTATAAGGCAGTGTGTGCAGCATAAAAAAGGCTGGTGCCAGAAATAAGCATTCATCCTTCAGGCTGTCCAGGAATTCATAGAAACACCTGCATTTGCAGACATTTATCAAACGCAGAAGCCTTTACTTTGCGTTGGCAATGATTACTTTGGTTTTGGATTCATCTAAAAATTGTATTCTTGATTAATCTCTTAATCAGTCAGAAAAACTGGAAGAGAGTAATATATCCCAGAGGACTGACATCAAATGTTTTGTTTAGTCCAGCCAACAACCCTTTAAACAAATTACTTTTCTATCACGTAAAAAGAAAATAAGCCAATGTCCTTATCTGAGGAGTTGGAGGTGGCCAGTGTTTAAGGTTTCTGTTTGTGAATTTACTTAAACAATCAGTGGACATTCAGTGCATATCAACTACCTGTATGTTGAATGACTGATTACGAAACTCATATTCACAATCAATTAATCAAATTGTTAAATCATTTTTAAGGTAAAAGAATGAAATATTCCCTAACTCCAGCTTACCAAATGTGATGATTTGCTGTCACATGTGATAACAAACTAAATATCAGTGGATATCTGTGTTGGTTTTGCAAAATAAGCTATTTTAAATACACTGAATTGGATTCTGGGAAATTGTAATGGTCATCCTCTGACTATTTTTGACATAAAATAGACAAAACAACGGAGAACACATTGTCATAAAGCCCTTATAAAGTCTGTGCACTGAAGCCTGCATTTTCAAATCTTTCCTATTATTGACGTCAACCCCTCTAAGGGCAGAGCATTAAAAACACAGGGTAACACACACACACACACACACACACACACACACACACAGCATCGAACGACGGCTTTTTTCAGCTCACAACTTAACTCACTGTTTAAGTGACTGTTTTCTTGGATGAGCAGTTTAGGTCAGCGGTGGCAGATGTCTCACAAATGGATGTTGTGACTTTGCAGCAAATACAAATGACCCATATCGCTGGCCTAGAAATGTCACTGATTCCAATTTAACCGGCGATGCAGCTGAGGGACAAGAGCGCCGTGAGAGGCGGTTACACTTAAGCTGAATATCAACTCTCGACGCAGTGTCACAGGAGAGTTTCTTTACAACGGCAACTTTGCACATTGTTGAAGGATGCCTTTCACAACATATTCAGCGAAACCAAACACTCGACTTCGAGACGGTGCCAAGATCCGTACAGTAAACTGGAAACAGAGATGCACAAAACTTCTGCAAACATCCAAATAACAGAGGAAAAACAGTTTCAAATCAGGCTTTTTTTTTTTTTGCCCACAGCAATGCCCCTGCTGGACAGATTCAGTCTATTTTCAATCCTCTGTTGCTAGGGGAAACTTCAGCACTTGTAATTTCTATGGCAACCCACTGTTCCCAACGCTAGTGGATCCTGTGATTTCTTTGCAGGAGTTTTTAATGCATATATTACCCTGGTCGAGTCATGCCTCCTAAAGCTCAGTTATTCACAGAGTAAATGGAGGGAGTGCATGGCGGCTGGCGTTTTGTCAATCTGTCATTTCAGCATGCCAGTCACAGCTGACCCCGACAAACAGGCAGGGCCGGACGGCTCGAGATGTCCGGCTGACTTCTGAGAAACAAAATACTGTTCACGCAGCGAGCGGTGCCGGCACGACACACCACATTAAATCCCATTTATCAGTTCACGCTGGTTTCAGTAGGCCTGACAATTAACATTTTATGTGCAAAGGCACTGACGAGCAGCAGAGAGACTGCAGAAACAGTCCAGATCATGATTAGAAAAAATGAGCAGTGGTCAGTTAAAGGTCACAGTGGGGACAGATGGACTTAGCTTGTGATACAACAATCTGGGGCCCGACAATTGATAAATAAATGTGTTCCCAAACTTTAAGACCCCTCAAGTGATAACCAAGCTTGTAAACCTTGTTAACATATCATTTTATGGAAATATTTATAGAAATTTACATATCACAACTGATAAAACTCCTTTCAGCTCCAGTAAAACATGGAGTATCAAAGGACAGGTAGAGTTACTTATCAGTATTTTGCAAGTTAAATTTCACATTTTTTAAAAACAAACTGCAAAGACATGTTCTGTATTTGGTTGTCAAATTGTGACAAACACTTTTATAGAGAGGGCTTTTTGAATTTTTAAGCTGAAGTGGAGGCTTTTGTAGAGTCCCATCCATGCTAAGAATGCTAAGATGCTAGGAAAAAAACAGGGGTGAATGGAGGGAGTTGCAGTCTGCAACCTAACCGCTAGATGCCGCTAAATCCTACACACTTAAACTGGTGTATATACCCAAGACTGGGAGCCATTAGTTTAGTTCAAACAAATACACTCCTGTACACTGACGTAAGTGGGATGTCATTCACCCTGTTTTCTGTTTCTCAGATGCCTTCTGCTAACTGCAGATGTTCAATTATTATCTTACAAAAAAAGGATTAAATCCTCATACATATTGCTTGAAAAATTCTATGGTGGTTTCAGAAGATTAGCTGAATGTTTTAACACAACTTGCATCTTCAACCACCCCAAAAAAAAAAAATGAAGATCTCCACTTCCTTCCTCCAAAAAACAGCATTAAAAGCAAAACACGTTTAGGGAAAGGAAAGAGAAGAATACTGATGTGTGAGAGAAAAGTTAAATTTACTGCAAAAAATCTCCACATTTTAACAACCTAACTGGTAACTCCACAATAAAAGATACACATTGATTCATACAACATGAGTTTTTCTTGTAGCTGAAAAAAAATGGGGTAAAAGGTCTCTTTCTCAACAATCCATAATAACAAAATAAAGGCATATTTTCTCCCATATTTTCTGTTTTAAGATTTAGTTAAGAGATTGTTTTACTCTTTAAGTTTAAGTCCAAGCTACATGTAAGCAAATGACACTCTGCTCCTAACTGAGTAAATGTGCTCATGGATTGTTCATCATTTGGTTGAATATGTCCAACACTTGTTATTCAAAATTATGCTTTGCACTCGGGCTGAAACACCAACCATATGCATGAAAACTGGGACTGAGGAAAAAAATTCAGCACTCAAAAACTTCCACTCAGAGAAAGTGCAAAGACCATTTTTCTCTACGCTCAGACAAGCAAGATAAGAATACTTTCTCCAGTCCAACAATTATTCTGCAATCCTCATCCAAAAAAAATAAAAAATAAAAAAGAGGCTTGTTTAGGCGCAGTTGTGCAGCTCTATCTATGATGAAACTATCAAAATATGTTCTGGTACGCTTGAGACAAATGTCAACAGATAGTCACGAACAGATGGGTCTGAAATCAACTCAAAGCTACGGACTGTACCACCTACAGTCCTGATTACATGTAGTTTCTATTAATAGAAAAACACCCACGCGGTAACTTGCTTCTCTAAGGAACAATGAGCTTTAAAAAATTTGCTATCTCTGTAGATCATGCAGCGTGCCAGAGTCTTTGTTGATTTGTTGCAGAACCAGATTTATCTTTTCCACATGCTTCTTCTTCTTCATCGGTCCCTTTCAAGTTTTGGCTGAGATCTGTGTCACTTTCCTCTCTGCTGAGGGTGGGAGGGGGGAGAGAGAGAGAAAGAAGGGGGTCCCTCAGAGCTTTGACTACAGACGGTACAGCTGGATCCAGCCAAAGCCAGCAATTACGCAGCAGTCCCTTCCCACTGCCAGCACGCCTCATCTTCACCAATTAGCGTAGAGGGTGATATTCTACATGCTGTTTTGATCAAACAGTGACATGCTGCAGAGGCAGCAAAATGCAGCTGAGAAGCCCCCTAATGAAAGAAAATGAGACGTTATTAATGCTTGATCATGTTAATCAGCAAATCGCCCAGCGCTCGCTCACTCAGCGGTGCCACTGGAGCCCCACAGGGCCGCCTCAGCTGGAGGTAAGAAAACATCTGAGGTGCAGTGATGACTGTAAAAAGCCTGTGCTCATCCGTCCATGTGTAGGACCGCTTGCACAATCGCTGAGGCAGCATCGGGGGGGGGAAAAAAAAAGAGATGGACACGATCATGTTACAAACTTGACAAACTGTATTAAAGCACCTGTTCATTTAGCTCCTGCAGGCTTTTTAGTTTGACAGAAAAGCCCAATCAGAGAAACAGGAAGGCCCTGATGCACAGATGCAACCGGGGGAAAGCCAATTATATTTCTCAAATGTGTAAGTCAATGCATTGATGTAACCATTTCACATTTTGTTGACGTGACAATCAAGCATGCGAGTGAGGATGCTGCTGTCAATAGCTGCTCTGCTTGGATGTGAAATCCAATTTTTGTGTCTCCATCATCTCCCGTGGGGGTTACAATAGCAGTGGAGCTCGTCACTGGCTTTATCTTTTCCTGCGTGGTTGCCCTTTATGGATGGGTGGCGGCGCACTTCCATCCTCTGAGAGCAACAAGGTAACCGTGCTGAAAGTGAGGGAGCTGTTGGGGGGGGGGGGATCAAAGATCTCAAATAAAAAGTCCAGCACCAGGAAAAGGTCTCAGCTGTTCAATCAGAGCTCAGAGTCAACACGACTGAACATCACACACACTGTTTGAAGGCGCGTTTCTCAGAGAGAATTTCCTTTTTGCCGTTGCACGCTCTTCCTTTTGATGACACTTTCATGAAAAAATATTTGCGCTC
>JAQNCA010000020.1:3723738-3747210 GCA_029783725.1 Acanthurus tractus | reverse complement strand
ATGTCATGAGCTTTTTCCATTACAAGTCCAAAAAACTAACTTGTCCAAATTTTGCTTACTGACAAAAGAACTAATGTTGGACCCATCGGCCTCAGATGTTCTTTGTGTTCACTGGTTGATGGCAAATGCAAGCTAAATTCAAATGTTGTACGTGGGAACATTAAACCTACTAAACATCAGCAAAGTAACACTAGCAAAGGTGCTGTAAGAGGGCCTCCTAAAAGAATCTGATGAAAGCAGGAAGCTACAAAATGCACATACAGCATGATGGAAGAGGGAAAAAGAACCTAGATAATAAAAAACAAACAACGATAACTTAAAATCCACTGGTTCTGACGTATTAACATGATTTTTATGTGACACAAAAGGTTAGGTAAAGAGATGTTTGGTTGTGAAGAGGGTACTGAAAAAAGACCGAGCAAGCTAAAAGGAGAGCACCGAGCCTCTCATGGCCAATTAGAGCAGGTCAATCTGACCACAAATTGCTCATTGGTGATCTTAGAAGAGGATCAAAGGGCACTGAGCATAAGGAGGAATACTGTGTACTAGCAAGTCAAAGGAATGGAATGGCCTGGCCCCAAGCCCAATGAAAGCCACTTACCTCACATCACTCTTAAGGGGGAAGTACATCGCTCTGCCAAACCCAGAGCTGCTGTCATGTCTGCCAGCAGGTCTGCTTGTTTTTACAGATGACCTCTACATGGATCGCAACATTGTTCTCGCTGCCCTTATTGTGGTTATTACGGAGGAGTTAGTGACTGTGAAGAAAAGTGATGATGTGTTCGCTTTGATATCGAGTCGCCAGAATGCAAAAGGAAAAAAAAAAAGTGAAAGGATGAAGAGACAAGACAGTACATCATCTTTGAGTCATCTTACTGAGGGGATGGCAAGAACGGCAGGGGCTCTCCCTTGGGGATCCGCTACTGGTCAATACATTGGCATTGTGTCATGATAGATTCTTTTTTTGGTGCTCATATCACGCTGGCCTTTTAGCTATGAGTCAGTGATCCAGAGGACAATATTGGATAATCTGATTTATTGTCTCAATCTTCAGTCCTGCCTCTGTTTTTAAGCAGATGTTTGTGAAGTGTGGTTGAAATGTTTATTATCCGAGCAACAGAAGATCTTTGGTCCTCAAACCAAATGTTAAACATTTTGACATCCACTTTCTTGCCAAGAGGTAGATAAGAAGATTTAAACCAATTTAGCGCCGGTAACACTGTGCAAAATTCTGTATTACAGGGTCATTATGGGATCGCACGACTGGTTGCTCATGTTGGTTGGCACACGTTAAAAGTTTAAGTCAGGCAAAGAGGCTGTATTATGTGTAGCTCTGGTTGTGTTTATGCTATTTAGAGGTTGATTTGTACAATTAACACTTGGAGGCATTGCTGAAACTATAGTTTTTATAGTACTATAAACATTTCACAGTGGTGTTATTGTGAACTATAGTTTCCATGATGGGCAGACCAACCTCCTCAGCCTCCTCCTGAGCTGCTCTTCATTATCAGAGTGTCGCTGGGCAAGAAGGAGATTATATGCTGGGTATCTGCAAGGCCGTTAACACAACCTCCTTCTTATTAAAATCAAGGAATAGTGTTCCTCTTTGCGCTTATCATGTTTTCTAAGCCTGCTGTGTTTGAGGAAGCAACATGCCCTGAGGACACTCAGCCTGTCTGCTCTCCAAATTTGATTAATTTAAAGAAATACAAACAGACAGAAGCCTCTTTTTTCCCCAAAAGTAAATGATAATGGGTGCAGTCGGACCTTTCTCCAACCCTGTCACAGCGCTGTGGAGACGGGGCTGACTATGCAAGACTAGACAGTGCCGGGCTAGCTCATCTTTATGCTAAGCTAACCTAACTGACTGTAACTTCTTATTTAGCATACGGACGTGAAATTGCTGTGGATCTTCTTATCAAACAGTCTGCGAGAAAGCAGAGAGGCATATTTCCCAAAATGCCACAAACTATTTCCTTCTACCACACGATATTAACATGCATGTTCTCTCTCGTGTTTCCCTGTCAATTCAAACTAAAACAACAAGGCTTCCTCAACCCGTCCAGCCGTCACTGTTGTGTTTTCTTAGAATCGGAGTCTCTGGATAACACAAAAGATGTCTTCATGTGAGGCTGGACCATGTCAAAGCTTGCTGACATGTTACCCAGGACACCATGACCACACTGTCTCCTAGCTCCCCGCCTCATCCCCCTTCATGTGTGTGTCTCTGTGTGTGTTTTTTTTTTTTTTTTTGTAGGGGGGCCACCCTCCCTCTCTCCGAGCATCAGACCACACAGCTCAGCCCTGAGACCTGTCAAACACAGCTGGGACATCTCTCCCCCTTCTCCCCCCTTTTCCTCTCCTCCTCCTTCCTACCTCTCCTCCCCCTCCTCGCTCCCCAGACTCCAGCAGGAGGCTTTGATACAGGGGTGTTGAGCAGCGAGGGAAACATTTCCATTTTTATCTGCTTCGAAGACTCCAGGACCCTCCTCTCTCTCTCTCTCTCTCTCTCCTCATCCCAAACTGCTTCTCATCAGCATAAAACAGTCTGCCATTTCCCTTCTTCATTGTGTATGCTTCAGATGTACTGTAATTGATATAGACATGATCTGGGAGGGGGAAAGAGCAGAAATCTCCAAGACCGATCCACGATGACTGTTTTTTTTTTTTTCCCATTCTTTTGTTGCTTTTGAGGTGCAAGTTCAGCAAAAACGACTCACTCTGTTTTGTGCACTGGCTGTCATAAAAAGCGAGCGTCTGTCCTGTGCAATAAATGTCACGCAACATATAGTCAAAGTCTCCAGTGCCGAGGGACTGTCAGCTCTTGAACTTTTCAACGCGAAATACAAAGTGAGGCAGTTGCTCAAAATAAATGTTTTGAAACAAGGGAGCATTCAAGGCTGCCTTGTCACCTGATCGCCGCTTTTAAGGCTGTTTTACACCCTGTGCTGCAGACAATAATAGGTGTGCCAGTAAACTTTTTAGTGTTTGCTCATCTTCTCCGCTGCTGAGATATCACTTCCATGGCTCCAGGGTTTGACTCTCCCCCCCACACTAGGGTCATAAATCAAATATTCTTGAGTGAGCTCACAGTGGATGATGGTGCAAGCTGTTATCAAGTTCAAATCTTTGTGTAATTTACAAGTGTTGTCTCCTGTGCCTCTTTACATGCACACCCTGCCACAGTCGTGGTAAATCTTGGCAGAAATGGGTTGAATCGGTGTCTGATGATGAGAAACATTTGCACTGAAACTGCAGAATGGGCCTTCACTCATGGGCCTTGAAATTATAAACCAAGACCCATGTGAAATTTATTAAACAGTCAGGTTGATAATTGTCTGTGTCTTCTGCTCTTTGTGTCTTCCCAGATGATGGATTGTGCTGAGTGCTAGATTTCAAGAGGTTGAGATGGAGAAAGAGGAAAATACTCCTGAGTGTGCAGGGTTACAAGGTGTCTCGTGATACCAAACTGGTGGTTTGTAACGAAGCTTGGTTAAAGGTTAATCATCCAGCAGATTAAGAAATGGAAAAATGAGTGACTCTTTAAATACTTAGGTAAGTAAAAGTGGGTGACGGATAGCTTTCCAAAGGTTTGCCATGTCTTAAGTGTCCCAAATACAAACACTTAAAATCACTGATTACAAAACCTTGAAAAAAAAAACAAAAATTTGAGTTATGATTTACTTTATTAGTTAAGTCAAAGTTACCATTTTACGGTGGTTATTTCTTCAATTATTTGATTAAATTACCACCAACATCATACCAGGCTGTAAAAAATGCAGTGTAAATACAATAAAGACTAATCATACATGAAAAGCAGTGTATAATCATCAGTTTATACATTGGACATTTCTTATACAATTACCACGTACAAAAACAAGAATCACAGATAAAGGAAAATTACACATTACGCTATGTTGAGATGCTAGCTGATTTTAATCTGCAGTGCATGAGGAGATAGAAAGTTACATTAGACCATAAGAATAAAAAAAATAAACCATTTGCATTACATCTCTATGTGACAGCTATGTTTGAACTTTAGCACTTAAAAATGGCATGACTTTGCAAAGATTGAGCTCATGACGATGGAGAGGTGGTTGAGATAGCATTTAGATGCTAATTTAAAAAGTATAATTAAATTGTTTAAAAATTAAAAACCAAATTCTTGTAGGACTATGGTTGAGGAGATCAGACTTTTTCTTCTTCTGTGACGAATTTTGGCTACTTTTCACACATACTCCATAGGTAGCCCATGTATAGGGATAAAAAAAAAAAGAAGTGAAATAATCGCATGAGAGTAAGAGATCAAACAAATATAAAACACCACACTGGGATAAATAAAATAACACACAGCTGATCGGTGATTGGCACTGATTTTCCACTGTCGCTCTCTACAGCACTTGACAAAACTTGTTAACAGCACCACCGGCAGCAACAGCAGCAGCAGCAGCAGCAGCAGCAGACGGTGCATCCCACTCTTTACCCCACCCTGAACCCCTCCCTCCCTCCCTCCCTCCACCCTCCACCCCTCCCTCCCTCACGCGGAGATGAGGAGAGAAGTTTGCCTGCGGCGCAGTCCGGCGAACATTTACTGTATTTCATTTGGGGAAGAGCGAGAGCCTCCGGAGAAGCTTTCCAGGGAATGCCGAGGAATATCTGACAGCACAGAAAACAGCTGACTTTTTTTTCTCCCGTCTTTTGACCAAAATAATTCAAGAACAAAAAAAAATAAATAAATAAAAAAAAAAAAATCTTTACTTATCATTGATGTCGCTGAAGTAGCGGGAAGCTCGGGTCAGTAGTAGGGACAGCGGCCGCACGCGGACTGTTTTGTCTGTTGTCGCTGGGTGCTTTTTTTTTTTTTTTCTTCCCCCCAAAAAAAAGATTAAAGTCCTGGAGAAGAAGAGCGGAACGAAACAGAAACGAAAGGCGACACGAGAAGAGGAAGAAGAAGAAGAAGAAGAAGAAGAGGGAGAAGACAGTCCGACTGAACGCGAAAAAAGACTCCGACTCAGAATGAATAATAACAACAAAATCGAGAAAGAAAACGAGCAGAGTGAATTCACCAACCACGAAGAGGAGGTATGTGTCCGCACGCGAGCACCTACCTGCTCTCTGCTGCTGTGGCTGTTTCATTTGAACACGAGAGCTCGTTACCGAAAAACCACATTTTATACAGCGATTCGTGCTAAATCCGCTGTGCTAAGAACTTATTTTAGCTACTTTATCACCTGTAATCTCACTGTAATATTCCTATCGTGGTCCTGTAGATGTTTCAAGTGTAAAAGCCTGTCCTAAATGATTTTTTTAAAAGCTTTTTTTCTGCGTAAAAGTTACCAGTCTTGCCGTTGTATTACGCAATTAGGCGCAAGGCTAAATATGTATCATCTAGTTTTCCTAAAGGCAGCACTCTTTTTAATCCATTTCGCACCTGTCATTCGTGTTTTTTACGGCATATAATCCATACTATCCCTCCTCCTTTTATTTTTTTTTTTAACACGCCTCCTGCTGCATCCTTGTCAAAGTTAAGGTCAGCCTCGTCCTCTCTCGTTTTTTTTAACAGTTTACAGGAAGCTTGTACACACTTCACAGGCTTACCTAAGAGGAACAAAGCAGGACTTAAAAAACTGATGAACCACTAACAAGTAGTTCCTGAATAAATCTGGAGCTTTAAATGTGTTCTGGATCATTTTATTTTACCTGACTATAAATAAAAGTCTGTCCTGTAGATAGTTACTGTACTGTAAAGCCAGACTGTACACCACACTGGAAAGCAGTAGTGATGGGAATTCTGAGCCAGCGGGTGAATTAGTTTTCAAACAACTGATGCTGCAACATGTAGGCAATAACTCTTTGTAAACCCACTGCGTTACAGTCAAAGTAAGCCTAGCCTCCCTGCTAACATGACTTAATTACATCCTAGCACACCAGAATGATGTTGCTTGTCCAAATAATGTGAGGTTATGTATTTAGTTTGTTATGAAAATGTATTTTCTCTCTAAACATGCTGGATAATAGCCCGGTTTTTCTTCCTCTTCACTTGTGTAAACATTGCACAATCTGAATCCATAGTGGCTCCTTCTTGGTAAATGAGTTTGTAGTCGTAATCTTGACATGGGGGATTTTCTTTGGCACGGAAACGTCTCTATTCGAACGACTTGTTATTTCAGAGCTCCACACATCCGGAGCCAAGTGATGTAAGAAAGGTGTATCAGATTATATCAGATATTTTCCTCTGAGCAATTTGATTAGGGGCTCACTGTACTGATCGTCACTTTGTAACTGAATAGCCAAACATGCCCGGCCTGATGTATCACCATATTTGGTCCACTGTTGAGGTTACTGTGGATGCAGGGAGTTAGTGAAGCACCGCATAGTTGAGCCGAAGAGTGAAGAACTGGAGGGAGAGTTTCAGTTTTGAGCTTCATTCACCGAGTGACCTTGTGTACTCACAATAGAGCACTGTATCCAGATCTCGTATATGCATCAGCACATGACTCCAGGGCTGCAATGAAAGATTTTTTGTCATTTACAAATTATCTTTTAAACGTCTCGTTTCGCCTGACCATCAGGACAAAATGCAGAGATTGTTTTGCTAAATGAATGACCTAAACAATTGAAAAGTTGTGAATAGTTTCCTCTCAATTAATATATCTTTTTAGCACTGCTTGGCACAACATCTTTGTTTTAAAAGGAACATAGATGGATCCTACTCATTTTAACAGAGGAGGAAAAAAACCTTACAAGAAAATGATTTGATTCATTTCTAATTATCAGCTCATGCGTGACTCATCTGACATCGTTGTTTCAGAGCTAAAATCATTAATCAGTTAAAAAAATTACCTTTCAACTCGGCTATTTTGATCAACTATTTATCACTTCGGTAATTATGCCAACCGGTTGATAATTCCAGTCTCTCAAATGTGCATATTTGCTGCTGCTCTTTGTTTTGTATTTTTGGCTGGAAAGGATTGTTGGACAAAATAAGCAAACCGAAGGCGTCATCTTGGGCTCTGAAAAACTGTGATGAGAATTATATCAGTCGAAAAATAATAATTGGTTGCAGTTCAACTTTGCCTGATAAATACATTTCTAAATAAACCAGCATCCGTCTAAAATAACTTTGAAAATCTGTGACGTCACCAGCAGGAGGACAAGACGAGAGTCATCTCTTGCTTTGTGTAAAAGGCAGATGGAAAGACAAGAAGAGTAATGGCCGGAGGAATCTAATGGTGGAAATGTTTGGAAGCCGTCCAGACTTAAATTTACTCAGGTGGATTAACGTGAGGTTAGACAGCACCACTTTATCTTATGTGTAATGATGTGTGTTGTATGCAGGGGAGCAGCAAGTTTTAAGGAGACTGTACCACACACACATTGAAAATGCACTCATAGACATGCATGCTGTTGCAAGCAGATGTGCATATTTACTCAAAAAACACACATGAAAGCAAGTGTACTAACTCCTAAGTATTGCACTTGTAGAGATTAATTTATACAAACTGCTTTATTAATAAAGTTACTAGTTCGACATATTTTCCGCTAGTCTTGAAAGTCTTTTTCCATCTTAAGCTTCTGTGCACAAACATTCACAAGGATTACAAAAGAATGAGATGCAAAATGCCAAACAGCTCTGTGCTTAACAACACTAAAGCAACCGTAAACTATGACCTTATGAGAGCAAAAGTTTAACAACTTTGCTGGTGTGACTCTCACATGCTGAACAACAGCGGTATTCCCCTCCTCCTCCTCCTGCACTCTGTCGTATGCGACTCAATGGATCACTGATTCGCACCAGTAAAGCGGCGTAGCGAGCTTGGCTTCTCGGGCCTGCTTCATTGCTCAACCTCACACGGCATCATCAGTGCACACCAAAGCTTGACGATGCTTACTGTTTATCTTCGGAGTCGACTGGCGCTCACCAAACATGGCGTTGTTGCAGACGTGGTATGCAGGTTTCAGCCCACGGCAGCATCTAATCTCATGAGCTGGCTTTGATAAGCTTTATTATCAGGTGTTCTGGATGCTTTCACATGCCGTGGCACTCAGCGGTCACTGATGAAGTTGAGTTGACATGCCATCACTCACATGGTGAATGTCAAAGATGCGTTTGCGCCAGCTGTGGTTTCCACACCTTGTATGGACACGAGACCCGAAGAGCTCGTCTAAATCGACTATTTTAAAAGTGAACTGATGGTGAATTTAACAGATGTATTGCTTACATTTGTGTGAATGCTTTGTTCATTCGTAGCCGTGAAAAGAATGAAATATATTCATGATGTTTAATTTGTTGATTAGTCTGTGAGCCAATTAGCTGATTGACAGAGGTCTATTAAGAGCCATTTAAATAAGGAATGAATAGGATGAATTTGATAAGATAGTAAATTAAAAATATTTGGTTTATGGATAAGTGGTCAGACAAAACTATCTGAAGATGTCACATGGGGCTTTAGGCAATTAAGATGGTCATTTCTCTCTATTTCACACAATACACAATAAATCAAGCACATTTTCAGCAGATAAATCAATTATGACAATATTCATTAGTTGCTGCCCAAATTTTAATGACCAATTAATCATGTAAGTCTTCCATCAAGCAAAGAGGTCCAGAGATTTGGTTCTCAGATCGAAGAATTTTCTGCTTTCCTCTGTTTAATATTATTATAAAGTCAATATACAACAGTATTCAAGCAGCAGAAAGATGTCACCTTGGCTCTCAGGAGGTGTGATGGCTAATTATTTACTGTTTTGCTAGATTTATAGTCCAAACAGTCAATTTAATGAACAGAAAAAGCAACACAAAGGTTAATGAGTATCTAAAATAATCATTTATTTATTTCAAATTTTTCAGGCCTGTTTGGGTTAGCAGATAATACATAGCGAGTAGGAAGAGTGATGGTTGGGAAGGACAGGTGAGGACAGGCTGTACAGGTTGTGAGTACGTGGAATGCATTGTAGCTATCCAAGTCACCTGACAAAGCTTGACCTTTAACCTCTTTGCTGTCAATTTCCCTCCAACAAACTTTGTTTATTGAAGTCGAGACCTGCCAAGCCTTCGCAACCATGGAGATGCACTGTCAAAAGGAAACTCGATTTTTGACAAATGAATGAACACGGAGTCCCTTTTTATTGTTTCCTCCGTAAGATGAGACTTTATTGTACTTGAAATCCTGCTCATAATCATAATCTAATTAAAACTGGATGTAACAGTCGAGCGCAGCAGGAGTTTGAACCTCGTAAAACATCTGTTGATTCGAGTTCCTGGCTGACCATAAACATGTAAGTGGATCTTTACAAGCGCCCAAAGAGAAGCAGAATATCACTCAAGCAGAGTTCAGCAAATGTGGCGTATCTCCCTGGGGTGTAATTGGATTGTGCTTGGCCTGCTTTGGGTATCCACCAGGTCCTCTTCAAATAGCAGGTCATGTGGCCAGCGTGACCTTTTCCATGAAGAGATGTAGGTGGGGAGCTTTGCTGCAGGAGAAGCACGGTGAAGCGGAGGGAGGCCACGTCGGCCCGTAGCACAGTGGTGTGGGCACAGTGGTCCATACTTGTGCACGGATCTATGAAAAGGGCACGTAGATATATTAACGCTCTGTGACATGAATCAGAGGGGAGCTCGGAGGGTAAAACGGTCATGATAGGGCAAAGGAAAACATGCAAAGTATCTCATGGATTGTTGAAAACAATATAAGCAGAGATTCACGGTAGATTAGAACTATAAAGTGTTCACATATTCACAAATTTACCATAAAATATATGTTATATGTATGATGAAAAGGCTTCTACAGGCCCACACAACAATGAAACCATGCTCTATCTACCAGTCTGATAGGAAGGAGTTTATTTATAAAAGTGCGGCAGTAATTGTCATCTTATCTTAGCCATTTGTCAGCTGTGCGACAAGAGGTATTTGAAAAGACAACAACAAGGCTTACCGTCATGGACGGCTGGCAAAGGATCTTTCTAGACTGATGTAAGGAGAAAAGAAAATAGTCAGAGATAAAGGAGGCATATATGTATGTAGATATATATATATATATATATGTATATATATATATAAATATATAAAAAACTGACCAAGAACGAGAAGTGAAGTCTCATATTTGGTGCTGCATTCCTTGAAAGGCCCAAGTTGTCAGCTTTGAGTTTGCTTTGTAATAAATGACAGACCACACAAGTGAAGGAAGTGTCAGCCTGTGCCTATACAGCGTCAGCCATCTTGCTTTGTCAGACTGTATTAATGTGCAAGTGTTGTCACCTCCACTTAATATTGCTTACTCACAAGCTATAATTATCCATCTTTCAGTATCTGCTCTCTGAACCCTCTTTCACACTCCTTCTTTTAACATTCTGAAATGCTTTTTTAGTCAATAATTCTCTTCTTCATCTCTTTTTTTTTGTCTAAACACCCTCCATCCGTCCCCTCCTTTTCTCCTGCTCCCTCTCTATACTTTTATCTCCTTTCCTCAGCTTCCTTTCCTTCTTCCTTTCGTCCGTCCCACCCTTTTACTTTCCTCTCTTTATCTTGTTCTCTCGCCTTTTCTTCCCTCTTTCCCTCCCTCCCTCTGCCCTGATGGTGTTTATAATATGCCACTCTTTTCCTCTGCTTTCCTACCACTCCCTTCTTTTTCATCCTGCTTTTGCTCTCTTGCCAATCTTAGTCCCAGCAGACAAACTCCTTATCCCTTATCACCCCATACATTGAAAGCATGACCCTGAAATCTCTGAACAGAAGGACCATTTATGGTCATGGGAAGAGGCCTAGAGACAGGAGCGAGCCAGGCAGAAAGGTAATGAGGAGAAACTTGTCTGTCTGGCTATCCAGCTGAGTGCCAACAGCTTGGGCAGACAGAGTTAGCCATCCAAGGCCAAAGCACTCAAGATAAGCTTGAAAAAGTGGGACCAAAGTCGAAACTAGCGGAGTCTGTGGATAGGCTTTTAATGGATTAGCCCCCCAAATGCTCTAATTGGGGCTACCTTTTTTGTGATGTTTTACAATGTAGGTTGATTCCCCAGCTAAAGGATTAGCTCTCTCTCTTGCCAGTCCACTTCACGGAAAGGTAAAAATACAATATGATTAGCTTAATCTGGAACTGCTCTTATAATCAAGTCATTATTTCAGTTATTTTTAAGCTAAAATGCACTTGTGTAAAATAAATTCAAGTACATAATCAGCCTATAAAGTGAGACTTTTGTGGAACTATGGCTGCTTTGTCCATAAGTGACAGGTGGGTTTGGTTGGTTTCCAGTTTTCTTTGCTTGGGTATACGAGCATAAACAGGATTGATTTTATGCAAACACACAGAGATGGTATTTGTCAGGTTAAGGTGTAGACAGCTAGCAGCAAGCGGCCAGTGATCAGCAGCCTTGCGATCGTCGATTAGCTCAACACTATAGATTGGTGTTTCCATTGTTTGTTTCCAAGCTAAAGTTGACATTTGTGCACTTCCTCTTCACCAGCGATCGATGTTCACAAGAGAAAACTCTCATTGTTAACAAGTTAAGTGGTTTATGCTGTCTGTGGTACGGATAAAATACATAAATGTGGAGCCTCATTGTGAGCCTTGAAAGCTCTCTGCTGTTTCAGTGAACGGATCTTTGATTTCTTTACCAGCCTATCAGTGTGAACATGTTAAGAAACACTCGTAGGTTTGCAAGATTCCCATCGGGTTAGTGTATGCTCTGGAGCTACTGCCTTCTTTTCTCAAGTTGCACAAAGACTACATTTCTAACTTATTAATTTTTAGGGCATGAAACTGTAGAGGGAGAAAATCGCAGTTGAATGGTTGTTTTGAGCAATAAAAACCATGATGAGTCACAGTTGTTCTGACTTCAGTGCTCATCCATTGGCTCTTATTCTGTTTTCCCTCCTGAGTGAGTAAATCTTGCGTGACATCTAGAGGTATTAGCAGACTGATATTTGGCTTAATATGAAACCAGTTTGAACAGTTTTCCATCTACCCATCAAAGTTATGTGAGAATTGCAGGATAAAATGCTCAAACATTAAACAGTAGCATGAGTAGATCAAAAGTGAGCCAGCACTTGCTAACATAAGCTACTGATCATACCAGACCATTTAAGGCTGTAACTGGGAAACCTCTGTGTGTATTGAGGCCAGTTGTGTTATTCACTCGTTGAAAAGTTGCACGGTCTTGTTTCAAAATAAAACAGATCCCGAACACGCCATGAAAATGAATTATACCAGTATTAGGTATTTAGCGGTGAACTGATGACATTTGAGACGTAAGTTAAAGATATAATCTTAACCTTCAAGAACTTGTGGTAAATCCATTAACCCCTTCCACAGAATAACCATTATTTGCAGCTCTAAAAATGTGATCGTTAAGTGCTGTGACTGATAAACACATAGGAACAGCTGCACTCACATAAAAGAAACATAGTGTTAGCAGTTGGCTCACATTTCTTCATGGAGACACAGAGGATGACTGAGTATCTGCTGTCGTTTCTGCCTCTACTTGCACCAGACACTTTAACCCCCTGCCCACCCAACCTCAAAAGCAAACAGTCTAAGGTGTCCACTTGGGCAGGCGGCAACAAAAGGGAGTCCAGGAAAGGCTGAGGCGGACTTGGTTGATTAGGTCGCGTTAATGAGCGCTTTGGAATGTTAAGTCCATTCATTGAAACTCATCAGATAAGAGAAAGGAGAGAGAGCAAGCCGGTATGAAGTATTCTGATGAACACTAAGCTGACAGCCGAGGAGTCAAACTGATGTGCAGCTGACAATTTGTAAATGAGTCGCTCTTCTCTTCCGCACGTCATCCAGATGACACCTTTAGGCTTATCTGTTGACGTTGGAAATTGTTGATAAGATGGAAAAAGCACATGTGTCTTGACTAAAAGAGAGTATTCATCTCCATGTTAGATAACAAGGTAGCTGTTTTGGAGAGGGAAAGAAAAGAGCAGAGAGGAGGAAAAAAACAACTGAAGTGGACCCTTGCTTGCTTTTCCTTGGTCATTTGTTTTAAATGTCTTTTAAAGGTTAACCTGTTGGAACATTTGCAGGCCCTTGCTGAGCTGTAATTGTTGGTCAAAAGCACTTGTGTAAGAACGAGAGAGACAAAGAAACTTTCCTCTCAGAGCCCTGCCGTGACGCATGCAGTGTGCTCAACCTCCCAGTTAAACCCCTGACCCACGCATAAACCCGTCCCTAACTTCTGACCTTTGACCCCGAATTTGAAACGTGACCCGTCGAAACCTGGCGATTAGCAGACAAACGGAGTCATCCATTTATGGTTGTTTGACACCTCGTCGGGCCTGCGGTCTCTCACTCTTCACGTTGTCCGACGCGGAAGCAGAAGAAAGGAAAAAAAGCTCGTGAGGATGATGGAGAGCGATGCCAACACAGAGCAGTGACAACTCAGACAGCAGAGGAGTGTGGGAGTCTGTCAGTTAGACTGTTTTTAATAACGCAGCGCTCAACTGATGCAAGAAAACTCAACTTGCCCTGAGCTCACACGGGCTTATGGGTAGACTTTGATTTTTGCTCGGTCACAGGGAAACTAGACTTGTGTGTGCATTTGAAAGCAACTAGTGTGGGTGTGCGATGAAACATTTCTAAGCATTTTTTTTTTCCATTTCATATTCAGGTAATTGCAGCATTGTTGCATGCACGTACACGCTACAATTGGCTAACGTACCCCTCTTCAAGGTTAGAGCTGCGTCCTGCCACATCTGGCTCGAAGGACCTCTATCTATTAACTGGACTGTCAAACACACACTCACATAGGGAGGGAGAAAGAAACACATGGTAATTGCGTCAAGGTTATGTCCCTCATTTTAGCCAGAGAGAACGGTCGAAAAAGCACTCAATTAAATTCAGAGCAAATATCTGAGAAAGTCACACAGAGTATAATGAGGCATTTCAGGCAGTAAGTGTAATACATTTTATAAGTTCAAAATGCGAGCTGAATAGAAATGACAGATGAATAAGTTGCTCAGTGATTTAATTAGACAAATTGAGCCGCTTTTCAACAGCAGACAAATTGCATTTTGTACTGGAGAAATTTCAAAATGCCTTAATGCAGCTTTTAAATGATATCGGTTATTGTTTCAGCTATCAGGCAGTTGTGCTGTCAATTTTTTGGCTTTGTTAATTAAGGGTTCATGACATTTCATAATGGAAATAGCTGTTTGGTGAAAGGTTGAGCTCTTGTTTCAGGGACTTATTAAGCTTTTTCCTTTAAATGACATTTCATTAGTGAAGCCAGAAAAAACATCATTCTGGAGCTGATATTTTTAGAGACAGATTTTTTAGCTCGATGCTAAATTTATCATCCTTTGTAATTTTTTGCTCCTTCATCGGGCTCGTTTAAAGGATAAATTTGGTTTATTAGAGCTTGGATCTTACGTTCTAAGTTTGGCTGTGGTTTCTTTTGGTGGTATTACACTCACACAGTCAATTCATCACTACAGCAAGCCAGGCAGGGCAAGAAACACAGGCAGTCAGGTGATCAGACAGGTTTGGAATAAATTCACAGGTCAGTCAAACATACTTGGAGGTGGTAACAAGATGTGCAGTAAATTATTCAAATTAAAATTATTGTTACATCCATACTTTCCTCTTGTTTCAACCTTGACCTACTAACTTTGACGGTTTTTTTGTGTTTTTTTTTTTGCACATTGTCTTGTGCTCACTTTCATCTTTACTCTCAAATTAAGTGGTTTGGATATTTTGACTGTACCATGGCTTGTTTACAACCTTTATGTGTCTGAATGTTGTTTGTTCCCTTAAGGGAAAAAACAGCTGTATGATTAATCTGTCATTTTGTTGTCAAATGAATATTTAACAATAATTTGATAGCCAATTGAATGTTCATATTATTTTTAAACAACAATGTCAACAGTTCTCAAATTTAATATTCCAATTTGAATATTTGTTGCTTTTCTCAGTCAAATGCAACAGCTAAGATATTATTAAGGGGTTTTGGACTTTTGCACAGAATTTATTGACAAAATAAATTATTAAGAAATCAGTTAAGATTAATTGATAATTAAAACTATAATAAAAAATAATTGTTAGCAGTCTTAGTTGCCAGATCCCACACGTTACTTTCCTGAGCACAGTTTTTATCAGAGCAGACAGACAACACAGACAGTTGTAACATAATATCCAAGTTGTGATAAACCGGACTCATCCCTTAAGATAAAGGCTTCAGTCAAGTTGTTGAGTGTTGTTGTGAGCACAGACCCCTCCCTCTTCTTTCTCCACCCTTTGGGTGGCACCAGAAAACCTTCAAGGTGCAATGAGAGAGTATCAATAAGGTGATGACCTCATTCGAGGCTTGAGAAGTCAAGGATCTCTGATTAGAGGTACATTGATCCCCTGGGACTTGCTGCAGAAGTGGCCTTAATAAGATCTGATGTTTTTGGCCCGGGGCTCCGCAGTCTGCTGTGCTCCGCTAAGGCGTTGCCAGGGAACTGCACTGGTAGCCGGCTGTGAAGTACTCAGCTGGCTTGTGTGGTAGGTAGGGACTGTTTTTTGATAGGAGCCTGCATCTTTCTTGGTGTGTTAGCACGCCATAAATGGTCAATGATTCAAAGGCCTATGCCAGGCCAATCGGCATTATGGAGATTTAAGCATGTGACTCACAAAAAAAAAACAATAAAACAATACTTCTAAAACCCAATAAAACAATGCTAAAGGGCTTATCATTGGCTTTTTACGAATCTGAAGAATCTGCTCAGACCCTGGCTTGACCTTCGCTTAAGTTTACTACATCATGAAACTTTGATGCCTCGCTCTACCTGGCAGCAGGATGTTTACAACTCAAAATGCCTTTTTCGAGCCAGTCTCCAAGCAACGAAAATACAGACGGTTACTGTAATCAACATCAGATGTCTGTAGTAGGGAGCTGTGATACATTTGCCTGTGAATCACCGTGTGCCCAGCATGTTTGCACTCAGCTCAACACCGGACACACGGCGAACCGATCATATATCACAACAGCTGACGTCAGGAAGTCTTAGGAATGAGGTTGGACGCTGCCAAGAATGTCCCATTGTTCTGAGTGTGCAGAGGACTCATTGTTGTGTGTGTTTGTCTTAACCTGTGCAGCAAATCTAGTGCTCAAGAGTTTATTGCCCTCGTGACTCAAGATAGGAGTTAAATCACAGATGGGATCTTTGATAACCTGGCGAAGGGGAGTGAAATGATCAGGATTTTTTTTAAAGGAGTGCGCCAACCTTCTGTTTAAGGTACAATTTGATAAAAATTCTTCAGTCTGCAAAATTATCACAGTATAATATGTCCAATTTTTATTGCCGTAGTCTCTTTTTATAAGTCAGTATATTTTTATGGGGGTTCTGATGTTCAGTTTCAACTTTAATTTGCATAAAGTGAAACAAAGAGACCTTAAAAACGAAATATAAATCTGTCATCTGAGCAGGATGAGTAAGTGCGGCAGCATCCAACAGGAGATCTTTTTTTTTTTCCATTTTTCATCTTTTTTTGTGTTCCTGTGCAGCTTTAACAAAATGTTCACTGAAAAGGTGAAAACAACAAGGTAAATGAAACCAGTCCCCGATAGAAATTCAAAAAACCCTCAGTATTGATTCCAGTCTTTGTGACTCGGTTCACTCCTCCCAAAACACTAATTTAGGTTTTTGGTTTCAGCACTTCTATTTTTTGCTGCACATTTTTTTTCACCACCTCCCATCACCATCGGTTTAATCAGCCTCAACAGCTGTCAGTGACTGCCCTTGCTGGTCTCTGATTGATACCATCCTGTTCTGACTCTTTGTTCCTGTGTATCTCCATTTAAGGAGACCCTCTAAAAGAGTTTATTTAAACAGACCAGAGACAGAGCCCAGCGACGGCCCTGCAGGGTTCAGCTCGGTTAAGATAAGATAAGATAAGAGCGAAGGTGAGACGGTCTGTGAGGTGAGATTTGTTGGCTGGTTGTACGCTCTCCAGCTTTTGCTCTCCCCCCTAGTTGCTAAGCTGCTTTGTTTGTGTGTTGCTCTGCCTTTGGCATCAGTGGTGCGTATCAGGTTACATGTGAGAATGAGATGTAGTGTTAGTTCAGCAGTTCCTTTGTCCCCTGAGTTGTGATTGTACTATCCAACGAATCTGGGAACTTTGAATACACTCTGTGTAATAGCATACCTTCGATTTTATACCTAAATTCAGTCTTAAATGGAATATCGAGTGAATTAAATTACACATCAACACATTGATGTGGGTGTGTACCGTGGAATTGTTTGGAGGTCTTGTTGATGCACACAGTCTATTGTTTGATTTTCATGTCTTTTGTCCACCAAAGCAGTAACTTTCTTGTACATACAAACTTCAGCTAGGCGATAATTTTATACATGAGGTGTAATTAGTGCCACTTAAGATAATGGAAATAAAAAACTTTAATTTACTTATAGTTTCTGATCTCCCAGTCATCTTGTTTCCCAGTCATCCCAGGTTTTTTCATTGTTTTGTGAAGCTTAAAGAGTTTAAAGCTGTTGTGTTAGTAAAAGACACATGTTGTAGCTTAAGAAATACCTCTGTTAACAAGTCTCCTCTGTGCTCACCCTTAAGTACTGACACGTCCAAAACTACGTGTAACAAATAGAAATTCACAGTTTTATCACCTACAAAAAGTAACTAGATCTGCATTCATGAGCTGTGACCGAATGTCTCAGCACCTGTGTCTCGTAGAGCTGCGATGTCTGTTTACAAGATGCTGCAGTTGGTGCAAATGTGTCTGTTTATGTTAAAAGAACCACAGCCTTTTTAGACATGGCAGTCAGATTTCTGATGTCTAAAAATGACACTGTTGGTGTAAAGTAAAGGTGAAAAAGAGTGACAACTCGGGCTGACAGCTTTACTTGTTTACTTTGCCAAAACCAGGAGTTCAAAACCAGGTTGCCACTTCCTGTTTTTACTGTTTAAGAACTTTTTCAGTTTTCCATTTAAAAAAAATCATTTTTTTGAAAGAATAAAACAGAAATTTGGGGAAATATTTCCATTAAATTTGTTGTTTAGAGTTGGATGAGAAGACCGGCACCACTTTTAAGAGTGGTTTTAAGAGTTTTTTCAGAGAATAGCAAGCTTTTCTTTGTTTACAGACTTTTGCTAAGCTAAGCTAACTGGCTACTGGCTCCAACTTCTTATCGATTGGATGGTATTTCTTTACTTATTTGATTTTGTATACAATATACAGAGCCTTTTATGGTAACAAAATTTATATTTAACAATAACTCACTAGCATTTTTGTGTAAGCGCCTCGGCCCTGCTTTATTAAACATTTTTGTTTCATTTCAGGTCATAAGAAAATTATTGCTCAACCGCACTTTTCACATTTAGTACATTGTAAAGTAATCTGCTAAGCTTCTTAAGCTTCTCAAGCTATAATATAAGATAATATAAGTTGTCATTTTACAGCACATACAGTTCTTTAGAAGCATCAAACCCCACCTTCATCAGCTTTCATTCACTTACAATTGTTGTATTCCTTTTTTTATCGCTGTGTTTTTCCATGTCAGTCAACAGTGAGGTTGCAGCTTGTTGGCTTTGTGTGGTGTTTTCAAAATAGCCGTAAACTGAGATTCAACCCACCAAAAATCTAGATGCTATAGCCTGAAATTGCCTTTTGACAAACATAAATTTTAACCTGCAGTACACCTAAAGCAATCACATGGCATTCATTTTCCTCTCTGTCAACACACACAATGACAACAACAACTTCTTTGCCCGAAAACACATTTTGAGTCACTCTCATGTTATTACCTCGTGGTTTTCCACCTTCTCTGACTCAGTACTGACTGCATCAATTAAAATTTCCTTAAGTCTCTCTTCGCTAACTTATACATTGTAATTCCCCAGCAATGCTAGCTCAAGTTGCGAGTTGAAAAGTTCAAATGTAAAACAGAGGCTGGATCTGTGAGGGAGGATTGCCATAAAACAAAGCAGGCTGTAGATTACACAGGAGAACACAATACACGCAGTGTGGAAAGGTGTGTGCGGTAAGGTGTGTGAGCGTGTTTGCTGAACTGAAAGACATCCCTATCAGTGTTTGAAAAGTCTATCTTTTAGTGTCAAGCCAACCCAGAGAACTATTTAACTCATGTTCTGTGTCCTTTTCCTCCTAACCTCATCTGTTACTGTCAGGTATGCAAGGTAGCTATTTATAACCAGTGTAGGTTAATGAAAAATACATGATCTCTCTCCTGTCTTCCTCAGGTCCGAACGCTATTTGTCAGTGGGCTACCACTGGATATTAAGCCGAGGGAGCTGTATCTCCTGTTCAGACCATTTAAGGTATGTTTGTATGTTTTAAATGGATAGGCTGCAGCTATTCTTAGCAGCTTTTCTTTCCAGCCGTCAATGGGACCTCCATTAATGGTGATGAAATAAACGGCAATGGAAACTCACCCGCGAGGTTCAAGTGTCTGTGTTCCTAAAGCCGAGGTTCAATCACATCTTGATCCATGGGAAGCTTATGTGTGTGTGTGTGTGTGTGTGTGTGTGTGAGTGTCTCATGGAAAAATGGCTCACTGCCTAAGAAACAAAAAGCTATTTGCTTCACCCCAGAAACTTCACTTTGTCACAGGCACAAAGAGCCTGAGTGCAGTTCAGGTGAATGCATGTAGATGTTGTGAGCTTTTTGGGCCACCTCTCTAGAATAATGCACTCTAATGGTGCAGCAGCAGCACCATTAGAGTGAAAAATGGGACAACCACTATGCATCTAATTTGTCCTCAAGATAATGCTCGTGGTATGTCCTTTTACTAAATGGTTTATATGATGAGAATTGAAAGTAGTAAATCCCGATTAATCAGGTAAGAAACAACAATTAGTCCATACAGTCTTCATCACAGCTCTTTGACACAATAAACAACCCAGCTGAAACTGGCCACACACCAGAGGATAATCAGGCAAATATTGGTCAAATATGCCCCCCCAGACAATTGCAGGGGAGCATTCCCTTTTTATGCCAGACAGAACAGATAATCCTCCTAGTATTTGAAGTTTACAGATGTGATCTGAATGTTGCCAACTGGATCAGGGCCTCTCCAGTTTTAAACTGTAAATACTTAACATTTGTGAAAATCTAACATATCTAATATTTATGATCGACATCTTAAGTGTGAAAGGAACAGTGATGGATATTGAACTACATGAAGTCGAAGGTGACACCTACTGGAGGTAACATGCTTGTTAGCTTGTACCATTAGCCCTTGAAATTAACATTTTGAAACCAAATAAACTGTGTTTTCAGCTCAGGCTCCAAATTGCATAAGCCATAGTGATTCCACCATGACTTTGAACTCATTATATTTTCTCTTTTTTCGTTTTTTTTTTTTTGTTTTGGTGCAAACATAGCACACACAAGTGCAACTGTCTGAAGACGACAGGCAGCCTCCATGACTGTGTTTTTCTAAGGTTTCTTTGAGCTCCCACAGTCCTGAAATTGCTCTGAAAGCATTTAGCATAAACACCAAGTGTGTGGTCCTTGGTCTTGACTGAAATGTCTGGTGTGTTTGTGTGTGTGTGTGTGTGTGTGTGTGTGTGTCTGAAAATTGAAAATTAATAATTAATCACATCTGTTGTTATGTCTGTGGCCCCCCACGTTTTTAAAATCAGTTAAGATGAAAATCTTATAGTATTCACCAGGCTTTCATCAAAACAAATGAACAGAACTTTTTACTAGTGCAAGTGTTATTATGCAATACTTGGCACAAAATAGTATCTTTTGCAATATTTTAGGCCTGCTCAGTAAAACCTCCAATATATTACGTTCTTTCCATCAAATCAAAGCTTTTTGTCTTCATTTGCAGACACTTTTTGGGGGTTTTGACGTTTCCCTTTCTTTGTTTCAGGGCTATGAAGGCTCTTTGATAAAACTCACTTCCAAACAGGTATGTTTCAAAACACAAAGAAACTGATTAAATGAAGGTATCAGTCCGTATCTCTCCATACTGTAACTGTATGCATTACCTACTCTTGCACGTTGACACTTTTAATTTCTTTGTCTTCCCTTTGTCCTATTTTCTCCCCCCCCCCCTCGGTGTTATCTGCTTGATGACTATGAAGGATTAGCACCCTTTGTCAGGAAGTACCTGGAATATGAAGAAAACTTAAATAGGGGGAGGGGAAGGGAAAAGTGTTGCACCGACTTGCCTTTGGCAGTCGTATAGTATGCTTGTAGTCGCAGACAGTCAACTCCGGTGGGATGTGCGGGGATGGGAAGGGAGACAGGAAAAGAATTTTGAGGTGTCAAAGCGAGCGTTTTGACAAGAGCACTACTGACGGTTGAGTTTTGCCTCCAGGGGCGCAGAACTGAAAATGAGCTCAGCTGGCAGGTGTCCACATCCAGACTTAAGCAATTTAGCTTCATGTCAGTGTACTTTTTTAGCACTTTACACTAGTAGAGACATGACATGCTCATTAGAGGGGTTTAGGGCGATTAAAATCTAATGTGCTGTGTATAATACCTCTAAAACTAAGAACAAAGGAAAGCTTTTTTTTTTTTTTTTAGGCTGTGAAATTTCTTCAGAACAAATAAATCCCCATTGCATTTGGGATTTTCCCTTTTCTTTTTGTTACACTGTTGTTGCGTGCTGTCAAAAAGGCAGCCGGAAACTATGCTAATATACCACCACAGTAAGTGCTTAATTTTAACTGGTTTTCAAATTTTCTGCCACATTGTGTTGTGTTGTAGAGCTAACGAGTAATCTGCCAATCCTTTTTTTTGTTAGTCATTTTATAGTGTGGTTAATAAAGAGAGCTAGAAAATAACTTTAAAAACAAAAAGGCCCTCACAAGTTTCCAGTGTCCAAGATGACACATTGAGATATCTCGATGTCTTGTTTTATTTGCCAAATGCACAAAACCAAAAAATATTCAGTTTGCAAGAAAATATTTAGTTGACAGAAAAGGCAGCAAATCCTCACAGTGGAGAAGCTAGAAATGTTAGAATTTGTTTGGTTTCTGCTTAAAAAAACTTTTCTAAAAAGTAACCTAAGCACCCCTTTTTTTTTGCTATGAGCAGAGGATTTGCTTTTCGCCTTGCTGCAGCGATGCACAGGTGTGCTCCAGATCACTGTTTAATGTGGCTGCAGGTGCAACACTCGACAACACCCAGCCACACCCAGCATCTCTGCCGGGTGTGGTGGTGTGGGTGTGGTGCTTTTTTTTTTTTTTGTTTTTTTTTTTTTCAGCCCGGTGTTGAGTAAATGTTTAGATGATCGATTTCACATGAATCAAAATAACTGATTTATGGATGCAGTTGTAATTGTGACCGAAAGCTTTCAACAGTTCAATGCAAAGGCAACATTAGCCTCCATTTAACCTGCTTGCATTCCACTTTCATAACCTAGAAAAAAAATGCAGGTTTTGCTTTTTTGTTCTGCCTGTTTAATGAATAAGTGAAACACTCAGCAAACTCTGTGTGCACTTTGGCCTCTCTTTGCACCGCCTTTCAACCTCGCCTCATACTTTGATGATTACTGTGTTTCTCTGGACAAATGTCAACTGATGCTCCCGTTCAGCTCTTATAAAGTGCTGCGCAACATTCCTCAGCCTTGTTTTGAACGTCTCCCCCTCCTGACGGATGACAATGGCGATGTAAATCAATCGATTTTCCCTCTCCCTCCCTAGTCCGAGAACCCACAGCCATCTCCATATATAGCAAGAGCCAGATCTCAGACCTTTTCTATTTATATTCCTGTTACGCTTCCTCCTCCTGACGTCTTCACTTAGTCCCTCTCTCTCTTTTTTTTTTCATGTTTCTTCTTTTCATTTTTCCCTCCTCCTCCTCCTCCTCCTCCTCTTTCTCTCCTTGCTCAAAATTCCCATAACCCTACACTGCTTTTCGAGATCACACGCAGCAGTGCAAACCCATGGGAGCAACATGTTTAGAGCTTTCGTTTTCTCCTCACCCCCACTCCTCCTCCCCCTCCTCCCCCCCCCTCCTCCTCCCGACGTCCCCATTCACACACGTATGCTCTGCAGAAATGTATATTCTTTGTTCTTATCTGCAATCTGACAACCAAACTGTGCATCGCCCGCTTTTTTTTTTTTTTTTTTTACTCACCTTTACTATTGAGGGCTGTCTTCAGAATTTAAAAAAACAAGCACCAGCGAAAAAAAGATGCGAACAAGAATATATGTTGCGTGTTTTCGTTTTTCCGGCTGACAGGCCGGTTTCAGAAGGTCTTAAAAACTATTTCTACCTCTCGCCTCACTTTCTTGTATTTCTCTTCATCACCTTTAACCTCTAAATTCTCTCTCTCAAGCCCCCCTATTCATCTTCTCTATCTCTTCTCCTTTTTCAGTGACACCCCCCTCACCCCCCCCCCCCACCCCGCTCCCCTCTCTCTGCCTCTCTCACACTCGCTCTTACATGCACTTTTTCGCTCTCACATTGCCCGTATTTGGGCATAGGGGAGCTGAATGATGAACTCTCCTCGTACAATGTGAGCGTCCAGCCTCCATTTCTCTCTCCCACTCTCCC
>JAQNCA010000020.1:3703500-3723638 GCA_029783725.1 Acanthurus tractus | reverse complement strand
GGCATAGGGGAGCTGAATGATGAACTCTCCTCGTACAATGTGAGCGTCCAGCCTCCATTTCTCTCTCCCACTCTCCCACTCTCCCTCTCTCTCTCTCTCTCTTCCTCTCTGTCGCCACTGTTTTATAAACATGGCAAGAGACAGAAAGAGAAAGAGAGAGAGAGAGAGAGACAGAGGGGGTGAGCAGGAGGAGGGGGGCATAAAAAAATAAAATAATAATAAAAAAAAAGAACAACATGTCTATGTCACTCAGACAGAAATGCCGACTCAGTATTCAGCCTTAAACCATGTTTCTTTCTTTTGTTCTGTCTTCTTGTCTCCCCAGCCGGTGGGGTTTGTCAGCTTTGACAGCCGATCAGAGGCGGAGGCTGCTAAGAATGCCTTGAACGTAAGTGTCATGCCCTCTTCATGCTCCTCTCAAGCTCCAGCTCGGCGCTTGTATATCTTGTGATGACTTGGAACTGCTTCTCTCCTTGCCTTCAGTGCAAAATGCATTTGATATCAGGGATAACCAGACGTTCCTACATTTTATATTGCATGCACAAAAAAAAAAAAAAAAAAGCCAGAAAAGGTAGCGAAGACAACCACATCATGTCTGCTCTAAATACCATACGTCTTAATGTATCTGTTTGAGAAAATAAAAGCCTCAGTCTTAAAGTTTTGCCATGAGTGCTGCAAGGTCAGGAGGAAAATTAGCTCTTCCTCCACATATAAATAGAAGATATTGATCTAGGGTTTAATTTTAATCTCACTTATTTCAGACACAGCTCAGTAGAAAGCCTTGATGAGGCAGACTCAAATATGAAACAGAGCCCGTCCTCACAGGGTTTTATTCAGCTCTCTTAAAACAAAGTATAGATAGACGGTAATGAACGCCAGCTCTCACACAGCTTTAGATTCCAGTTGTTTTTTTAACCTGTCTGGCTACAAACCAGCCTTTCTATTGCATCTCAAGTTTTCTGTTGATTTCTTTGTCTCGGAAAAAGATCAGTTTTATCATCCCTGCTAAAGTGGGACCGTGACAACGCGAGCGGAGTCTGTCAACTTTCAGATGTTGAGATATTGGTGCGCATCAAAGGCAGAGCACAGAGTTGAAGAAAGGATAAAAATTATCATCTTATTATGTGCTAACAATAGTCAGACTGTTTCCATAAAATCACTCAGTGGGGCTGAGAGTTGAGCAGTGCTCTTGTTTTTTTCGGGGAAAGCTACATCCCAGGGGTCATATGGAGATAAGCTCGATTTTGCAAACATCTATCTGCATATTGAAATTCGGGAAAAGCAGAGAAAACTGAGGGAAAGAGAGGATTTGTTTCTCCTCGTAGTTCTGCTGTATTTCCTCCAAAGCATGAACGGATGTGGCTGTAAAAAGCACACTTTGGTCTTGCAGCAACACCATTACAACAATTACAATCAGCCCCTCAACAGTACATGCAAAAGTGCAATGGAGAAAAAGCTGCAAACCTCATTTGAAGGTAGAGATTTAATACAGTTCAAAATGAGATGTGCTCAGGCCTCATTATATCTATGTACCTTATTATACCTCTGCAGCTTCGACTGGCAGAAGCTACGAGTGCACTGAGCCAAGGCAATCCTAGTTAATTCCCTCCACTTCATGAGAAGAGTCATCCCTCGCTTGTTTCAGCTCAGCTTTGCCCGAGCCTGCAGGGACGAGTCGTGAAAACTAGCCTCTCAGCTTCTCGCTCTTTTAGCTGCGGAGAACTTTACTCTCGACTGCTTTTCTCCTCCATTGATCTGACCTTCGTGTTCTCCAGCGTGCCTTTTTGAAATTCTTCCTGACCTTGTTGTTTTCCACAGCGGACAAACAAATAGCCGCTTTGTTTTTTTTGGATGAAAAAGACCTCTGTTGGTGTCACAATCCTTGTGTTTCCTGAGGCAAAAGTAAATTAGAAGAAAAAAGAAAATCAGACTGCTAAACATGCAAAGACTTTAGATGTAACTCTGTGAGAGAAAAGCAACTTTTTACTCGGCTTGTCTTGAGCACTGATTTGTTAGAGGGCTTTTAGCATCGGCATCTCAGGAATTCGCCAGAATTTTTGGCTCACTTTAAGCGATGATGCTCGCAGTATGTCATGGCAGATTTGATGTCATGATATTAAGTTACGGTAACAGGGCTCCAAAGGGAGCAGAGCAAGGACTTTGCGGCTAGCCTCGGTATGGTGTAAATGACATCATGAGCTAACCAGGTTTGTGTCATCAGGTCCGTCATCACATGAGTCAAACCCGTGTATCACTCTAATCCACAGTGAGCCATTTACAGCAGGCTTCAAAGTCCGAGCGTTTGAAAATGTCTTTAGATTGCCAAGAAGTTAACTTTCAGTGCGATGATATAATGCTGAGAGTTGAAGAATACACAACTTGACAATGCCAGATCTTAGCCAGCTCCCATCCCATCTAAACAATGCCCCAAAAAGGCTGAGAATGCAAAACATAAAACATGCATGATAACTTACTCAGGGCTCTAAAAAAAGACCCGTGTCATCACTTCTTTAAGGCACAAGACAGCCGGTCTAACATCACCACTTCAGTAGTGACCAAACCAATAAGTTTTGTCAGGTTGTTTAAGGCACAGTTGCCAAAGCAAAGCATTACAGCGCTAATGTGTAACATCATTAAGTATCATCATGTGGTAAACCCTAATCTTGCCCAACAAAGACGCCTCCCACGATAATGACTTTTAGCAACCTTCCAGGAAAACAGAGTTTGTTTGAGATCTCTGTGCACGACATGCATTCACCACATCACGGCTGGGAACAACATGTGGGAAAAAGTGCTCCATGCAGGAAGTAAGCTAATGCACAAATTTAATCAGCACACAAAACCAGGGACTCACGCTCACATCTTTAAATACGTGAACTGGTTGCATTTA
This sequence comes from Acanthurus tractus, assembly GCA_029783725.1. NCBI lineage: Eukaryota > Metazoa > Chordata > Actinopteri > Acanthuriformes > Acanthuridae > Acanthurus > Acanthurus tractus. The sequence continues at coordinate 3,720,748 of JAQNCA010000020.1, read as the reverse complement.
AATGACGTGTACATCCACCGAGCAGGTTCTCATGACATCTGAGTTGTCTGATCAATTGTTTCAGCTTTTATATAGTCGTATTAAAGCTTCCCAGCAAACAAAATCTTTGCTGACACAGCTTTTCTGTTTGATCTTAGGGGGTCCGGTTTGATCCAGAGATCCCCCAGACCCTGCGGCTGGAGTTCGCCAAGGCCAACACCAAGATGGCCAAAAACAAGCTGGTTGGCACCCCCAACCCTCCTCCCTCCCAGCAGAGCCCTGGGCCGCAGTTCATTGGCAGAGACCCATGTGAGTACTTCGACCGTCTGTCCGTCTGTCCCTCGGCTCGTCTCGCTATTCGTCTCTGTTGCTACTTCCTGTGGTCATCCGTTAGTCTTATTTCAGGCGACTGGACAACTGTTTCCCTCTAGGGTTTGTTGTCATTAGTCGAGAAGTGTCTGTGCTCCAGCTGTGATTATATATGAGAAATGGAGATTAACTTGGCTGCTCTTCTTTTAATGGTGTCTGTTCCTCATTGAAACATAATCACCTCATGAAAACAGGTTAATGTTATTTCTATGAGTAATCCGTAACCAAAAATGGACCCTCTCATCTCTCAAGTATTCATGCAAAGTGTTCCTTTGAAATCAGGTTCTTTGCACTTCATGTCATAATAGGTTAACTTGATTAGAGCTCTCCCCCTCAACGACACATGCATGATTCATAAACAGTGCACGTTCACCGTTAGCCATTGCTCTAATTATTTGGACTCAAGGCCTTAAAGTAAGTACTGGGCGTGTATGGAATTTGCTAATTCAGCTCTGTACTCCTTTTTTTCCCCGTTTGGTTCAATATTTTTCTAAGGAGTTAAGGATTCTGCAAGAATCAACCATTGATAGTTGAACATAGGCCAGCTGTGGTCGTACATTTTTCCTAAATGACCAGACTGCTCTTATCTTAGATGTTTTTTGGCCAAAAAAAAAAAAAAAAGGGTGTGTACTTTGGGGTCCCGGTGGAAAATGGAAGGAAAGGATTAAACCATGACGTAATCACCAGGAGAGAAACTGCTGTCATTTCCTGATAAGAGATGTTTAAATCAGCCATTTTTCTGATCGTGCTCCGATAAACACTCACGAGGAGACGCAGAGAGCAACAGGGATAATGCTCCCTAAAACTGTACAGCTATCTGATGGATCTCTGTCTGTACACTTACTCTGTACCACTCTGCTCTGTCACCTATCTCTTCACTCATGCACTACGCTCTGTTTTTTTTTTTTTCCACAGTCATTTTATACTCGACTCAGTGAGTAAATCATCACATCTGAGATGGTTTCCTCTCATTTCGTTCTGAATTAAGTCAGCTTTACCGGTTTTTATGGGAGTTGTTTGAAAATCCCCTCAGTGAGTGTTGCTAATTCTGTTAAAAGCTTTTCTTTCTCACATGGGACGTACGCTTAATTTATAATAGCAGGGACAGATTTATCACTTGATACGCTTATTTTTTTTGATGTATACCTGATTAACGGCAAAGGTAGATAAATGTTATCTCTATATTTGTGCCTGACGACTGTCAATTTTCATCCCCAAAAGAAGAACTGTCACAAGAGAGGAGGCTTTTGGGATGTGAAATAACTAAAATGTTTGGTAAAGGTTTTCTTTGGGTAGAGTTAGCTTGGGTTGCTGGAGAGTAAACATCCACTAATTCAATAAAAAAAAGACTATAGTGCTGCTTAAATGCCTTAACTCTGATAGCATCCAGGATCTGCTTTTACACAGTTGGAAAATACCACTCAGTGGATGAAGTGGTCGTAAACTGGGCTGTTTTTAACATAACATGTAACCCCATAAACTGAAGTAGTTAGTTAATGATGTGCCCCTCGGCCTTGGACATAAAGCTTGGTTACTACTGTAACTTAGTAAGCTTATAGTAAGAAATGCTTATGATTGAAGCCTATGTTTCAGAAAATAAACCCAATGATTAATCCGTTCTGCATCCTTTTGGCTTTGCAAAGGCTAAAAAAATACATCATTCTCCAAACTCAATAATAATCTGTCAAGTACTATCACTCTTACTGCAGCCCGGTGCATACCGTATTGACATGTTGAGAAATCCAAGGCCTCTCAGGCCGACCGCGCCTAGTTATTTGCTAAATAATGACTGTACATTCACTGTTTGAAGGACGGGGTTAGCATACGGCTGCTTTAAAGAAATGAAACGAGAGGAAGCCGCTTCGGGTAACTGACACTCACCTTTAGTGCACCTCCACGACCACCTATGTGACCGTCACCTCCACCCTGTCTCTCTCTAGCCACTCACCTATCCACTGGCCACTCTCCTCACTCCACTCCTCCTCTTCTTCTTTCCACAGATGAGCTCACAGTGCCTGCTCTATATCCCAGCAGCCCAGACGTGTGGGCGTCATACCCTCTGTACCCGGCGGAGCTGTCGCCGGCCCTCCCACCCGCTTTCACCTACCCCTCCTCGCTCCACGCTCAGGTAACCTGCAAACCTCCATCTCCTCCTCCTCCTCCTCCTCCTCCTCCCCAAATCACCACTACCTCGACCACTGCCTGCCACCTCTTCCTGAGCCCCAGCGCACAAACATCTGCTGCCGTCAGACCTGAAATCACTCTCTGCTCCATCCCACAGATGCACACACCACCCAGTCTCTGTCATTAGCTCAGGGGGTAGTTATTTGTTTTGCTTCCAGTTAAGGAAAGTCATGTAAGCTTGTTATGTCTCTACATGGCGTCTATGGGATTAAGCAAGACCCTTACAAAAGCTGTTAATAAATCTTCCTTTTTTTGTGTGTGACACAGTATTAGCACTTAACTTAAAACTGTCATTTTTGATATACTGTCATGTTCATCTGCTGCAAATGTGCTCCATAAAAGCAGGATGTGGATCAGGAATTTGATATGTGGAATTTGTTTATTGATAGTGAAATTAGTGACTTTATAAATATTTAATTTACAGGGTGTAGTCCATTTTTGCAGACATGTAATGCTGTTTTACCCCTCTCTTGAGAGGAAATGCTACCTGATTCCATTAACTTCCAGGAACCCGACTAAACTAAACTTATCTCACAGCTTGCATACTCTCAAAACTGCATGCAGAGGCACATGAAAGGGGGTCGACTTGACTTTAAGTGCTCTAAGTCAGAAAAATAGCAATGTCTGCTTAAAGAGGAGCTACTTTATCAATGCAATTCAGTTTAATTCACTATAAATTTATTTAAGAGTACAGGGCTCCTTCTTAGGTCTTTTGATCAGAACAACTCCAAATTAGCAATCAGCGTAATAATCAGAGGCACATGTGCCTAACTACTTGACATGAAACGAACAGCATATTTATCTAAAGGTCCAAATTATATAATATTAAGAAAGCAAGACCAAGAAAAGGTTTGAAATCAAGGAAAATATCCAGGTCTAACATCATGGACAACTCATATCACTTTATTTATCCCAATTAGTGGCAACGAAAAACTTGAGTGGTTTAAAAGGTTTGCATCATCATTTCACCTACTTCATCATTTAAATCCCTGTTTTTAACCAACCATGATCCAGTTTATTGAGGCCTTTTAATCTGCGCGGCTCCACTGTGAGTTCACATTAGAGTTCATTATTGATCACTTGAAATTCTTCTCATGGAGCCAGTTTGCTGCTTGCAGACCCTGAAAACATCTCAGTGTTTAGCATAATGTTTCTGAATCCTGGTTCGCTGAATTTGATTTGATTTTTCTGTTCTTTTTGTAATATTATAAGTTCAAACTGTCTTTTATTGCTGCTAGAGGGCATTCAGAACATTTTTTTAGTGTACAGTGAACACACGAAGGTTATCTAAGTATAATGGCCCTGAGCAAAGGCATTAAAGCTGAAGCTCAGATGATGTCAGAATTTTAAACAACTGCGAGTCGAATCTGCCTAGCTGGCCATACATGAGTCGGGTATGTCAGCATGCACTGGCACACACAAAGGGGATCAGGCTCTGGGATTTAAGTAGGGGGTTGTGGGTTATATTAACATCTCACAGCCTTTTTCTGATCCAGAGTAGATGGATGTGAGACATAAAAATAATAAAGCATAAAAAGACTACATGATCAAATCTAATTAATGTTAACATGAGCTCAGCTTTCTGGCTCCCCTGTTAATCAGTGGCTGTCATCTTTTCTAGTGAGAGTACAATAATGTTATTGGATTGCTAGTAAATGTTATTGACTGGGCCGTTATCAAAGCAATAGATCTCAGAGAATCCGCCTCTCTGTTGTTTTATTTCAATGGGAATTTTATTTAAATATGAGAAGATGATTTTGCAAGTTATGTGAAAATGCACAAGGCACATGACAGGAAGGAACAGATACCTTATTAATATGAACTTATGAAGTCTTGAAGCATCTCAAAGATGGGAAGGTAGGCAGTGTACTTATGTTGCCATTGGGCAAAAATCCACAACACCATTTCTGCATGTTGTAATTTAAGGGCTCTGAGAGGAAAACCTTGACTTCTGCACCTCCTCTTGGCTGCGTTTTCAGACTGTAGTAATTCTTTCCCGTGATAGGAGACTTCGTCATATCACAGGTCATTTCTGAGAAAGGGTGTTCCAATTGGCCGATCTACAAATGCAGACGGGTGGGCTTGTCTCTTCAGATGATTAAAGCCTGACTCAGGAAGAATCCTGCAACCTGCGAAACGTTACCAAAACCTCCTTTGTCCGTAATGACGCATAGCACAAAAAGTGTGTGAACACGTCAGAGCTTCAGACTCATTACACTGAATGCCAAAAGAGGCTTGATGACAAAAAGCGAGTGATGACTTTGATAGGCTACAGTGGTTTGTGTATGGTGTACTAGCCATGTGTAAGTGAAGGTAAGTGTGGCAGTCCAATAAATTATTATTAATTAATAGATTAAAAAATCAGGTCCTCTGCTGTTAGTTTGTCCCTCAATGCTGAAGCAGATGTAAGCTTAAATAATTCAGTGCCTTTTAGGATTTTACTGACTTCGGACAGATGCAGGTAGCTTTTTATATCCTGTTGCAGTCTTATTGGTAAGCTAAGCTAAGCTTACTGCATTTTTGCTTACATTCCCTGTAAGGACAGGAGAGTGCTCTCAAGTTTCACCTCATTTCAGCTCCAATCGAGACAGCAAATCATTTCTCTAAACGCAAAACTATGCCATCATTTGTTGAGGTAACAGGGTTTCACGATAAAGTGCTCACTAAATTGAATATTTTGCGTGAACATAAATCGTATACAGTCATATCATTTCTATGTATGTACATGTACCATTAAGTTGATGTATGTGTGATTATGTGTGTTTAGATTCGTTGGCTCCCACCTGCAGATGGAACTCCTCAGGGATGGAAGTCCAGGCAGTTCTGCTGAAGTATGTGTGAGTAACAGCACACACACTCACACACACACACACACACATATACATGCACACACACTCTGCTCCACAATGACAGACGTGTACATTGAGCCGTTCGTTAAAAACACTTAAGTAAATGTTATGACACTTTGTTTTAACAAGTGCAGATATATTCCCAAACACCTGTCAGGAATAGCACAGGGAGTAACTTCATGCACGTGATCTGTGCGTCGAGTGAGCACCCTCTTCTTGCCCTCAAACTTCACATGAAAAAATGTCCATCCAGCTAACTGCCAGCTAATCAACTAATTAGTCACGTTTCTGCCAGACACACATCCAACTCATCAGCACAAAACAAGTCAGCCTTTTGGAAGTAAATGCAGGAGTTTTAAACCCAGTGGGTCAATGAATCCACAGCCACCCCTCGCACAGCATCATAAGAGATGAAAGATGCGATTTAAAGGGGAACACCATTATTTTCCCCACTCGGGTCACAGGGTATAGAGGGTCGACTTTTCCAATTGATGTGATGCTTGATCTCAGGCATCAAAGGCAGCGAGTCAAACAGAATATACAACGAGCTCCGATGCCAACGTTTTAATAAATCAGACAGACTAGATCTCAGCAAATATGACCAAAATGCTAATATCAGCTGCTTTCAGTACAATTTTGAGACACTTGTACTTTACTTGAGTATTTCTATTGTTACGCTACTTTGTACTCCAACTCCACAACAGTTGAGGAGCAAGTATTTAAAATAAATCTCAATTTCAGTTTGTGTTAATCCATTTTTTAGCCACTTAGATGCAGCAGGAGGCACTGTAAACACAAGACATGCTATCATGCTAAGATGTTGTTATGAACATGTAAACAAACACAGAGCAACATGGAGCAACAATGGCATTCATTTGAAGTCAAGCTTTAGGCAATGCAGCTGTTGTAGCTAATTCTTGAATTAATGTCTCGTTCTCAAGCTGCTAATTGTTAGCTAGTCGCTTATCCATCTGGTGCTGAGCCAGCTAGCATACAGTTGGTTTATCGGAGCTTTTGGCTGTCTGGGAACAGACAATAAAGGGAGTAAGGAAGCAATTAAGAAGCATGAAAGAAATCGTATCATAACATATAAAAACATTATTAAACTATATAAAACAGTGTTATTTAAATGCCCTCTGCTGTTTGTACTGCTGATAGTTTGCTGTTAATCGTTTGCATGTCTTCAGGATAAAATCACTTTTTTTTACACAGAAATAGCTATCTACTCAGATTATATTCCCTGAGTAGTTTTTTGTGTGGATAAGATGGAGCTCAATGGTTCCACCGATCTGCTCACTGAAATGATGCCTGATATTTATTGTACTTTTATGTGAGGGCAAAGTTTATTACTGTGCACGCGCTATAACTTTATTATGATACAAAATATTGTCCTTTTATTAATGTATTTGCTGTCCGAGTACAGCAGTTATTAGGGCATGTTTGTCAAATTCTGGCAGGATGAAATACAGTTTTTAATTTAAAAGATGTTTTTGGCATTCCCCCATTACGACAGAAGTACACAGCGGAGGATTATAAAAAAGATTGGGCAGAAAGAGACGGAGGATGTGAAGCTCCATAAGGTCATAAATGTGGAATATGCACCGTGAACTGCTGAGGTACCTGGGTACCGCTGGAAGCGCTGTTGTTATGAATGTATGAAAAAATTATTAGAAAGGGGCTTTATTCAAAACAAATTGCATATGAAGAAGTTTTTGTGGAACTCTAGATGTTACACAGTGGCTTCTAATATGTGCCTTAATAAGTGCATAAGTCGAGTATAAGCATGCGGGAGCGACACAGCACACGTGCTTCACTCTCTGGTTCAGACAAACTAAACACTGTTGTGCTAGCAGAAAAAAACAAAACCACAAAGCACAACAAATCCCCCTGCTAGTCTGTGTATCTGTGTTGGCCGACTGTGTCTATGTGTGTGTGTTTGCACTCGGCGCCAGTCACACTGTCACCAGTACCCTCCCTCCAGTGTCTCGGGACAGGAAGAAACATGTTCTCTCTCCCTTGGGGAGTCAGTGGGAAGTGGGTGGGTGGGTGGTGATGGTAGTATGGGGTTAACATTCATCAAGCTGTTGATTGGTGCTAGTCCTTTACTGTCTCTTTCTAACCCTGCGTTGTAGCTGACATCTCTATTTCTAGACACTAGAGACGTATTGTGTATATATATATATAAATATATATATATAAAAAACCTCTTGGAATAATTTGGAGGATTTTGTCTCCGTCAGGGGGGTAAAGGAGGAAGGGAGAGGAGGAGGGAGGGGCTTGAAAGAAATAATTACTCCTCTATCAAACCAGGAGGAAGTCATTTGGCCGGTCAGGCTGCCCCAGTGGATATTAGCCCCTCAATGAAACAACAACAACACCCCCACATCCGGCTCACAGTGGAGGGTGAAGTGAAGCTGAGACATCCAGTCAGAATATCGGGATAATTACAGGCCGCTGCAGCAGATACACACACACACACACACACACGCACATGTAACACACTCAAATTATGTAGTATGCAGCACACATGCCTAATCATAAAGCCTATCACAGGCAGGCTCTCAAAACAGTGCGCACACTAAAGAAAAGGTGGAGTTCATTTTCCCCTCTACTAGTATCCTCTCATGTTTTATTGTCCAGACTTTGATGTACGATCTCTGTTTCCATCCCAATACCACTGAGCTAAAAAGACATTTATAAAAAGTCAGCAGTTTCATGTCTTTCCAGAAACTGGGACCTTGTTACGCTGGAAAAACACAGACCTCACATTGAGCAGTTTTCTCTGGAATTGCTTTTTTTTTTTTTGTGAAGGAGGTAGTTCCTGGGAAAACTGCTAAGTGACGTCTGCTAAATATCCAGAGCAGCGGGGACTCTGTGTTTGTTAAGAGATGCTGCCGCTGCGTTAGAAGTCATTCTGTAATGTGAGAACCGAAAACTTATTACACCCACTGAACTGTTGTGGGAGCAAGAAATTACGGTGAAGGAGAGAGCAATATTTAAAAAAAAAACCTGAACAAATTCACGCAAAAACTCGAATTCATTAAAGGTATTTAGAAAACATTTTGCATGAAGCAACATGTGACATAAACACTGGCAATGCATGAAGAGACAGAAGATAAACAGGACTTCTGTTTACACAAATATACATAAACATTTTTCTGCTACTTCTGACCAATTTCTATGATTTTTGTCTTCAGCCCATGTGTTCTGGCTGCCCTCTGTCCTGAATAAATACCATACAAGCATGAAAGTAACCACTGTCTTTGAGGTAACTTACACTATGAGGGCAGCAAGCAGTTGCTGTCTTTGCTGTTATCAGACCTGTGCACAATTTTCTAAATCACAGAGGCTTCTAGACACTCCTGAACCTTCGTGACTAAATAAAACTATGCCTTTTTTACAGTAAAGGTGAATTGACCCTTGAAAAGAAAGATGACCCTGTGATTTAAACATTTCTTTCACCACAGACTGTCTCATTTCAAGCGTCCATCAGCGTCGTTCATTTATGTAAATTACGTTGCACTAAAGCTCGCACTAAAAGTTTGCTGTGTCATGGTGGATTGAGCTTAGTCATGCTGTGAAACGCATCGCCTAAGTGAATATGTTTACACAGCAAAATCTAATGATACTCATGGCTCACTGTATCTGTTGTGCCACCATAATTAAAAAAAAAAAAAGAAATGCTGGTCACCTCCCACAGAAAACCCGTCAGTGTTGAATTAGCCTCGCTGCTCTGTTGTGTCCCTGACATTTTGCAGCTTTGTAAACAAACAAAAAAGCCATACTGGACCTTGTGTTTTTTGGCCCCTCTTATCCATTCAATGGCTAAAGTCAAGTATCCAAAATGTCTTGATTCTGGGCTGTGGGGAGTGTGTTATTTATTTGTGCAATGCAATCTGCTCTGCATAGCGCTTGTGAAACAATTTTAGCTGCGAGACAACAGGAATAAACTTGACCGGAGGTTATAGAGAGAGAAGCTGGAGTCTGTGTTGCACCACTGTTGTACAATCTGTCTGCTAATGATGGGTCATGTGCTTTTAAAAAAGAGGCAGCGTCAGTGAAGTGTTACTCATGCTGAAGGTGTCTGATAACAAGTAAACCTTCACAATGGCAATTCAGAGAAGCTTAAAGCTCCACGGTCCTGGGAAGCTTGTGGTTGGTCAGTGGGTGTCTTGGCATGTGACGGATGTGGACCGCTCACGGTCAGAGTATGTGTTTGAGGAAGTGAAACCATGGGAGACTTTAATAAGAGTGTGTGTGTGTGTGTGTGCGTGTGGGAACAGCTTAAGTGAGGTATGTTTGTGGTTTTTTAGTCATGAATGAATTGTCCTAATCGCCTGGCATCCAGGGAAGTGCCATTTTGAGAACTTTACTTACAGCTCTGCCGCTACGTGTAAGTTGAAACAGGTAGCTCAAACATATTACATAGTGAGTTTTGTTATTTTAATACCCCTGGAGGCTTTGGCTAGTCATTCATCTGAATGTTTGTGAAGCTGAATTGCATTTGACATTCATGCTCCGGCACAGAGCCACATCCAAAGACAACCTAATAGTGGACATTAATGCCTAGTGAACTGGAGGGAAAGGTAATCCGGATTTTCCATCTGACAAGACTTGGTGGGGGAGTTTAGTGTGTGTATGTGTGTGTATGTTTGCCCATGTCGTGCATGCTTGTGTGTGAGTTCGAGTGTGTGTGTGTGTGTGTGTAGTCTAGCTGCTTGCCCTGAGGAGCTTTTTGGCCAATAGCCCGACAAAAACCAGTGGTTCCTGTGCAATGTTGGCCTTACTCCCACTGGAGAGTCAAGGGCCAGCTGGGGCCCCTTCAAATAAGGAAGTAGGACTTTAGTCTTTCACCCCCTGCTGACACAAAACACACGTACACACAGAAACACACACACACACACACAAACAGGCATACAGTATAGCTACACTGCAGCCTCGTCCCTGTGCCGGGTCTCAGGAGCTAGATACATGTCAGCAGCTGTGTTCATCACCACCCAGCTCCAGCAGCTATTGCCGGTATGTGAGAAACACAGCCAGGGCCTAAAGGCTTTTCTTCAGATTAAAGGGACTTCAGATGGGGCTCGTTTTCATGGCCATGCTGCACAGGTAGAAATCTTAAAACTACTGTACTGAATGTACCGAAACATACTTTATCTGTAAAACAATAGAAAATGAGTCATTAGCCATTAATTAAGCTGTGACTAATCCCCAAATACCTCTTTTAATACACCTCTCCTATATTATTTTTTACTAAAATATGTACTTGGTAGACAAAATTAACTTTACAGTATTCTTCTTGCTGGTAAAGACACTGTTTTTTGTTTTTATTATCATATCTTTGGCTTTTCTGCTCTATATTTTCTTATCATTTATAAGCCAACATATCCACTGATGCAATACATTTGTGAGAGGTTGAAAGTGGCTGATGATATCAATCATGCAAGTGTTTCAGTTGTGCAATAATTTTGACAAGAATCACCACTGACGCGATGTTCACTGTGATGGATTACATAACTCAGGAGTCTGCGAATCGATTTTTTCATTTTATACAAAAATTTATAGAGGGCCAGTGAATGGGGGGAAAAAAAGTAAAATTTAAAAGACATCGTTAATGTTTGCAAAATAGTGGTAGTACAGTGAATGAGTTGAACTTAGAGTGCTGTCAAATGCTTGTGTATACATTTGAACAAGTCTTCTCTTCATTTGCAGCACAAGATCAATGATCGCAGATAACACACAGACAGGAACATTTGCTGCATGAAGCCTAGCTGAAAATGAAAAAAAAGGAAAAAAAGAAAACAGTGCACACATTCATGAGAGACCGAGTCGCCTCCCACATTCTCAAACACTACTTGTTTACCTATCTCACATTATGCGCCTGGGCCGAGTTATTGGATGTAGCACATTAAGCTCGCAAATCACTAAACCTACTCCTAATCCAGGCAGACGTGTTCAATGATCAACCCAATGTTTAACCTTGGTGTCTCAGCCAGAACAAATAGGGTGGTCTGGAAGTATGCGTCGCATCAGTTTAGCCAAGCGGCTGTATAACGCATCGATTCCTTCATCCTTGATTGAACGCGCAACAGGGCATTAGCTAGGCCAGCCGTGCCCCTTCAATAAACGCACTGTTCTCAGAACAGGGAAGAGTTCCCAACTCATCTCCCCTTTTTGCCTACAACAGTCTGTTTCTCTCTTCCTCTCTCTTAAGGTCATGTTTGGTTTACTTATTGTTTATTGTTCCGAAGGGCTTCTTACTCCCCCCAAACCCGAGTTACCACGGTCTCCAAGAGATGTCTATTTTTGGTGATACATCTGGGGCTGGGTGAGAGGGTCGGAGGGTTGACCTTTATCTTCGGTCTGCTGCTGGTGGGGTCGTGTTGGTGTAGGGGCGGGTTGTGGAGAGGAATCATGGGAGATACGGTTGTTGGTTAGAAGTTCAAGTTAAGTATTTAAGACTATTGTCAGCTGACATACTGCTCGTCACAGCTGGACTTTGAGCTTAAAGATGTTGGAAAAAGCTGGCAAAACAGTCTTTTTAAAGGGACAGTCAGCTGATTTTACATTTCATAACCCGTTCACTCGTCAGAGGGTTAGCTCCTTGTTTTCAGTGCTTAACCCTTAAAAACCACATTCCACTCAGAACCTTTAACATATATGTCAGAAATCAAATTTAGACATACTCAATTGATCTCAAAGAGGAAATCCTGTCCCTTTGCAGCTGTTCAAGTGGTCAGATAATAAAATCCAATCCAACAGAACCACAAACTATGACAATAAAGTTAAATCAGCACATTAAACAGGCACAGGAAAAAACACTCGGCTGCTGCAGCTCGTTCACTTTGCTAAAACTCCGTCCTTTTTGCGTCTGCAGGTTCCTGATGTGTGATGGTGGCCGTGGCCGGCTGTGACGGGCGTTGCTTATTGCCTCCCGTGTCCAATTAGAAACCAGGAGGACTTACCTGTCTCCGGCTCTCGGAGCAGCGTACCGTCGGTGAGTTTACAGCTCAGACTTAACAACCATTGATCCCAACAGGCGGGGACAAAAGGTGTGAATCTCACCTCACCTCACAGCCGTTCACCTCTCCCTTCTGGCACACTGTCTGATATGAATGTGTAGAGTTGTGGAAAATGCTGTGAAAGCACAGTTGTTGTTTTTTTTTTTCGGTTTTTGTTTGTTTGTTTGTATTTTCTGGAGACTGTTTTGCTCTGCCAACAACGTCTACTGGAGTAAACACAATGACAGCATGTCAACTTTCACCTGTGTGTGTTTCAAGAGAAAAAATTTTATTTATTTTTTTCGAAAACAAAGCCAGAACCGCAGTATTTTTTACATTTGTGGAATGCAAGTGTGTGTGTGGTCTAGGCATCACAAAGGAAAGTGAGAGAAATTGAGGAGAAAATAAGAAACATGTTTTTTTTTGTGTGTGTGTTCAACAACGTGTGTGTATGAGCTTTTGTTTGCGTGCCTTTTACGGGTGTGTGAGCGTGTTTGTGTCGCTCACAGTTGCACACGATCCCTTGTGTTTTCATTAGTGTACAAGGTTCGTGTGCGTGCGACCGTGGCAACCTCACCCCTTATTTATTTATTTATTTTTTTTGTATCCCTCTCACTCTCGTCTTAGGCAGCAACAGCCTCATGGGCCTCAGGACATACTAGACCCCAGCCTCCATCACACATCGAGCACCCCCACCCTCCCCGAAGTCCCTCCAACTCTTTTTTATACTGTTACATACTCAAGATTTACCGGCAGCGCTTTGGCTACACCTCCTCTGACACCTCCATGAAAGGTACTAGGCATGCATGACGAAGGCGCACACACCCTTTGTTTACCAGTTGACTGCATCGCCTGTCTAACGTTAGCAGGTCCCTTGCTGTGCATTCTGTATATGCAAGTGTAAAGACAGCCCGCCAAAGGACTGCAAACACAACTTTATGCAGGGTCTTTGCAAGGCCAGACGGATGGAAGTGTGGCTAAAGCGCAGCCGGCTAATGTTATTATATGACTATAATTATTATTATTCTGTATATCATTCATATTAATGTTATTATGATTATTAAATACATGTTGAAGCATGACTTTGCAAAAAAAAAGAAAAAAAACAATGCTGTACATTTTTAGATATTTTAAAGAAATACAAAAAAGTATTTTTGTAATCAAGACAATGTTTGAAATGGTTCTGTTTGATTGGTTCATGTGTGCTAAAGTGTGTGAGGAACTTTCATATGTTTTTTCATTGTTTTTTTTTTTTTGCCCTTCCTGTTTCGTGCCATTATAAAATGGCGAGTCGCCCTGCTATACCAAAGCAGTCCTGTCGGTTTGCTCTTGTCTTTTCGACATACTGTGTGGATTTTAGGTTTGCTCATGTGTGTCTTTGTGTGGAGTCTTTACCCGACGAAGCAAAAATGTTGTCTGATGTGCTTTTTCGTCCAACCAACCGAGCAGTCAGTGGGAATGAAACAAAAAAAAACACCTGATCCGACTCATAATTTTGCAGTTTGAGGTGATCAGATGTGTGAACGAGGCATTGACAGGAACAAGCCATCACTGGTGAAGGTAGAGTGACCCCGGAGACTGCAAAACATGGCAAACTGAGCCCAGCTATAATAAGGACTTTGCTCCTTCATTTTGTAGCAGGAGGACAGCAGCACAGTATAGAGAAACAAAAGACCAAAGGCATTTTTTTTTACACTGGAGAGCTATCTAGGCTAGTGGAATTATTCTGTTTTTGACTGCTTTGTAGTCCTCAATCTGATTTCTTATGAAGTATGACATTATTTTTGCTGCATGTCTCTTTTGGTGTCACTCCAAAGAGCCACTCTACATCTAAAAGGACATTCACTTTAAGAAATTTGTCTCTTTTGTCTATTTTTAGGAAGCCAACGTGATTCAACCTGCTTTTGTAAATTTTTTGAATTTACATAGAAATGATTGGAGTGTAAAAAAAGAAAATCTTTTGTAATCTTGTGTATTCTGGGCCTGCAATAACGCCTTTGCTGTTCGACATATCATCGAGTGATCACATTTACGTGACATTTTGACGCCCAAAATTTGTCATTCATGTCGCGTTCTTACAAAAAAAAAAAATAAAAACAAACAGTGATTCTTGTACTTTTTTCTGATGAGGCTAAGTCACATTTCACAATAATGTGACAATCAAGAACTAAAATACTGTAAGAAAAACAATCCTCTTTGTAGTGTGTAGCCCAGGTGTGTGTACAATCATATTAGTGTGGTTGAATCATATAGTCAGTGTTTGTTAAGAATAATAATAATATGCACATAATATCAACCAATTTTTCTGAAGCAGTTTTTGCTTTTACAGACATTTTTTAAGCCAAGTGTGGCACCAAATTTATTAGAACAAGTATTTATAAGGTGTGCCTGTGTGTGTGTGTGTGTGTGTGTGTGTGTGTTTTTATGGGTATTATGTTTTTAAAGTTCATAGAAGAAGCCCATCATATAATTCATTGTAAGTATTATTGTAAGTTTAATTGTATATTCATTTGGTAATTTTCTAGAGCTTCTTTTTTGTGTTTGTATCTGATATATGAATACTGTTTTACCTATATAATTCACTGTGAAATCCAGAGAAAAACATGCTCTTTGAACGAATGGATCTTTTTGTGTTTTGCCAGCAGTACGGTACAGAAGTTCCTGGAAATTAATATGATAACAACCCCCCCCCACACACGCCCCTGTTGTCAATGAGAAATATCCCTTTCTCGTTTCAGTAAAGTAGTTTATGTGCGTACCTGTGTGTGTTCTGTGCATGTTCATGGCATGTGTGTGTTCTTTATTTTTTCATTTTTTCCTAATGCATACAGTACTGTTGATATTTATGTACTTTTGCCGCTGTAAGGAGAAACTGTATTTCAGTGAGGTTTGTTTGTTTGAAACCAAAAGAAAAAAAAAAAAGGTGATCAAAATGAGAAGTTTTTATGAAAATGTTAAATGAAGACATTTTAGGCCATCTGCCATTAAAGATTGACGTCATCCCTGCTGTTGTGGTCACATTTTTTTTATTCCATGTGGACTTTATTATTGTAGTTTCATGAAGAATGCTTTAAGTTTATAAATTTTTCTGCTTTAAATCAAGCACATCTTGTACGGGGCCAGAAAATGACACACACATTCAAAAACATATTTTGTGTGGTTTGAAAAAAAATAAAAAACATATTGAACAAATGTCAAAAACATAGCTGAATACATCAAATCACCCTCAAATCTGTTACATAATTTTTTAAATTTGAGAGTAAGTACACACAGTAAGCTAGTACACCTAAAGCTAAATAATTATTCATTTTAGCCATTTTTTTTTATAATTCTGAAGCTGTACTTCTGCTGTGAGGAAAATAAGACATGTTGCTTGGAGAAAAATAACGAGATACACGTGTATAAACTGTAGAAAAGATTTTTCTTTTCTTCAAACTGTTCCCTTTTTGTTTGTTTTTGTGCTACATATTCAAAGAGAATTAGCCTCCTAGATTTTTCAATTTGTCTGCACTTAGAAGATCCCACTTAACCACAAAGAAATCCACCAGCGTGAAGCTCAACATCATCTTCCTCTCTCACACTTGTCACTGGATCACACCTCCCCCACAATCCCAGGAGGCCGTCAAAACATGATGTGGGATCCTATAAAGTGGTTTGTGTACCGAGGGAGCTGGAGACCTCCTCCTGCCCTCTATAAGAATAGCCCACCTAACCCAGGGGCTGACGACTCCTGAGACAGAGGCCACAGCCAATTTAGTTTCTCTCTTTGCTGTCTTCACTCTCTTCTGTCTGCTCAGTCACACCAGGTGGCACGCACCAGCTTCTCACATGACACACACTCGTCCATGCCTGCAGGGGATGCACACAGGGTGTCAGGGTGGAGTAAAGTCCGGGATAAAAGTGTGTGTGTGTCGTCGTGTCGGTGTGTGGGCAAGGGAACATAATAATTTGGGTGCACACATGCATATGCACAAATGGCAACACTCTATAATGGTGTTACCGCCTTTGACAGGTCCATTAGCGAGGTGTTTCTGTCCCCTTTCGCTCATCCTCGTCCGGCTGCAGCATGCAAGACAAATGTCCAGACTGAAACGAGTCTATTTTTTCTTCACTGAACGATCGAAACTACAGTTTTTTTAATTCTTAACTTTTAATTGATCAAATACTCAGACAGCAGCGCCTCTTTTTTTGTTTTTGTTTCCCTATAAATTGTGTTGCTTGGCTCACTGCAGTCAAACATTGACCACTGCTTACAGTAATAGGCAACCATGGTATGCTACTTTATACACACTGAAGAGTTTGTGGATTCTTTTTCCTTTTTAACACTCTAGTTCCCAAAATCTTTGAATTTCGTCCTCTCAAAATGAAGCGCTGTCTACTTCTGCCCCAC
This sequence comes from Acanthurus tractus, assembly GCA_029783725.1. NCBI lineage: Eukaryota > Metazoa > Chordata > Actinopteri > Acanthuriformes > Acanthuridae > Acanthurus > Acanthurus tractus. The sequence continues at coordinate 3,703,976 of JAQNCA010000020.1, read as the reverse complement.
TGTTCTGTGATATTTTTAAGAGTTCAACCAATTCCCCTTTTTGAATTGTTTTCCTGCATCATTTTTATATGTCTGTAGGGGGCAGAAGTCTTCTAATTAACCCCAAAAATATGTCCTAAGCCATTCTAGTGGCTAAATGAGACTGTATTAAGGTAAAACTATAGTGGTGCTTTTGTCCTAATGCTCATGTTAGCATAACTGCACGCTCAAAATGACAATGCTATCATACTTTTATGAAGTAAATATTATATTTACCAGGTTAACCATCAGTAGTTTGGTTGATTTGCATGATAACATTATGCTAATTTTCAAGAAAAGCATTTTTTGGCATGTTTTTATTCTCTCTTAACCTATTATTTGTCTCGTGACCCTTGAGGTTAGCCTGTGTATCGCAGGGTTCTCACCATCAGGTTGGGATTCCCCAGAAAATTATTAAAAAGCTTCTTGCCTTAACTAATTTGTACATTTAAATAATA
>JAQNCA010000020.1:3687160-3703400 GCA_029783725.1 Acanthurus tractus | reverse complement strand
CTCACCATCAGGTTGGGATTCCCCAGAAAATTATTAAAAAGCTTCTTGCCTTAACTAATTTGTACATTTAAATAATACATTGTCAAGACATATTTGTGCATTTAACAGCATATTTGTGCATTTAACAACAGCTTTAATCCTGCAAAAGAGGAAGTGACTTTCTGAACAATTTAATCTGAGTAACTGTGAAATTATCATCATTATCCTTCATAATAGCACTTCTGAATTTACAAGTCTGGTAAAAGTCGTATCAGAACGCGTACGGTGACATGAATCTCCGGACATTTGAAAAGCTGTGTTTAGCACTGACTAACGAGTGACTCATCATTCAGCAGCCTGCACATGTCTGTCAAAAGTCTGCACAGTCATTGTCTAAACAATGATTGGCCAAAAGGGTGGGGGGGTGGGGGGGGTCGTGTCTTTCTTGGAAAGATAGCCGAAGCTAAAAAACCCTGACACTCCCCACCGCGCTGTTGGTGCCTTTTGTGATCGTTACTTCTTCAAGATAAGCTGACGACTTCAGAGTGAGTCAGTGAATTTGATTTCACAGCAGGGGGGGGGGTTGAGAGGAGGGCGAGGAGTGTTTTCTTCCTGCACTGTCCTCACTCTCTCAGTCTTTCCTCCGTCCACTCTCACACTATTTCTACCCCCCCACCACCCCACCACCCCCCCACTCCCACTCCTTCCTCTCTCATCCACATCTTCCATCTCCCTTGGGTGGGCCTCTGCTCCCTCAGTCTCTCAGCAATCAAAACACAAAAGGCTAACTGCACCGCTACTTTCCCATTTCTCCCTGATTTCATGCTGCCAGAGTCCACGCTTTCATTCCACAGAACTACAGAGAGATATTATTTTAAGAATATGAGTACAGATCCAATAATTATGTAGGTGTGTGCGCTTGTCTGTACAAATAGGGTGGGTGTCATATGATAACTTGAGTGAGGATGACATCATAGAAAGTGGAAGGCCCTCTCTCTCAGAAAATCAAGAGCTCCACAGCGCTACCCAATGGTAAGAAAAGCACATTACAGCATTTGTCCAAAATACATGACACTGTTTTGAATCAGAACTTAAAGAATTCAAAACATTTACTTCAGCACCAAAACAGTTTTTTTTACGTTATTTTTTTGTCATAAATAGTTAAAACAATAATGATTTTCTTCTTGTAAGTTTAAAATGAAAAGTCCACTGTGGATCCAAACACAGACAGGAGACCCAACAAACGATTTTTAAACTAAAATCTGCTCACAGTCCTCCAGCCTCACAGAGTTGAAGGGGTCTCAGAGGACTTCACTCCCCACGGTGGGTTCAGGGGCAAACCGGTGTTCAAAGCAGCCGTGCGTCTGCCAGATTAGCCCTCTGAGTGGTGGGTTTGTACCTCCGTGAAAGGGGGGGCCACTCAGGCCCCAGTGGGGGGCTGTGATCGATGGGCACTGGACATCAGCTCAGGCTGTCTGGGTTTGGATGGGTCTTTCCTGGGACGATAACAGTTCCTCTGTTTATTAGTTATCAGTTGTGCTTGAAATAGATTTGCTTGTCTACTTTAAATTTTTACAGTACTTCTGAAAAAAGTAAGTTTTTCATGACGGCCCAATTTTATAAAAGAATATTTTTGCAAGGAAAGAATGGCTGAAATTTTGATTAAAACAATTTAACTAATAGTTGAAAAGTTAATCATGATAAAAATAAAATGCTTAAGATTTAAGTTTATATCACATATTTGGTTTCAGGGTACAGAGGGCAATTTTAAATTTTTTTTTTTACCTAACCTTTGCTGTCAGAAATTCATTTCTACACTTTTAATCTATCCTGATACACAGCATTAAAGATGATCTCTTTTAAATCAACAAATGTAAAAAAAAAAAGAGAAAAATACAACTTTAAAGTGATTAATTTGAACAGCAGAGCCAAATGAAACTTACTCAATCTGGCCCGTAGTGCAAAAGGAAACCGGTCCAGGTCCTCTTTACAAATTTGGCCCAAAACTGACCAACTTCAGTGGCCAAACCAGTATGGATCTGATTCATATCTGACTCACTTTAGGGTGAAAATAACTACAAAATACTTCTCATCCTGTCATGAGCTGCTCTGTTGCTTCATTTTTCCTTTGTTTCTCCTCGGGTTTATTGTCTTGTACTTCCTGTTTTATTTTGTTAACCTTTGTCTTGGGTCTTTCATTAACTCACGTCCTGTCAAGTTTCCTAATTACCTGCCCTGATGTGTTTCACATGTGTGGATTACCTCACCTGTGGCCCATTTCTCAAAGTGTGTATAAAAGGTTCTGTATAAGCTCTTGGTCTGTTTTGTTTGCTGTTGCTCTGTTGTCGTTTCCTGGTCTTGTCTTTGTTTCCTTAACCTGCATTTTCTCTCTAGTTCTGTGTCTTTGTCTCCTTTGTGTCTGCTCACTTCATTCTTCCCAGTTTGTTGATTTATTTTTAGTTTGTTTTGTATCAGCTTTATTTTTTAAAAAGCCTGTTTTAATTGTGTTTATCCTTGAGTTGATGTTTTGCTTTTGAGTCGTCTTTGGTTTCACCCCTGACACATCTGTCCAGGTGCCGATCTAAATGTGAAAACCAGATCTCACTAGTATTGTTCTTTTGTTCTAAAGGTCACCAACACATGGGCCAGATCTGGGCAACACAGTTTTTGCTGTATTTGAGCATCTAAACATGCAGAAAAGGACGAGGACGAGTTTTGTAGTAAAACCTTGTGTTTCTTATCATTAAAAAATGTCAGACACTAAGCAATATTAATGTTTCATCTTTCATACTGCACTCGTGTTCAGTGCACCTCCAAAGTTGGCACATGTTGCCCTCTTGTGGTCAGAGAGGCTCAGTGCATGTAGTCCTTCTTTCTCATTTCCACAATGAATGAACGTCCTTAAGCACAAGCTCGTCATGTGAGAAAATCTCATCTCCCTTGTGTGTTCCTCTGTCATGCTGTTCAGACCTTCTGCTGAGGATAGCACCCAAAGGCTGCCACATGACAACACAAGACCCTGCTGTGGTCATGTGATCAGCCTGCCGGTGTGCTGGAAATGCTGCAGTACGTAACGTTACCTCAGAATCTCTTCACTGATTAAAAAAAAAAAAAGCTATGATAAACTCATAAACTTTTACGAAGACATGATCTTTGAACTCGATCGTGGTGACTCTATCAGTCAACTTAACTGACCTGGAAGTAGCATGACTCGGCAAGTTTAAAGACTTTTGGCACAACAATAAAACTTGATAATTACTTGATCAGACTCCACTCAGGTGTAACACAGGGTACTTTGTGCTCAAATGGGTTAAAATAACACCAACATCAGACTCAAATGACACACAAAAAATGCTTTATTGTTTCACACTTTTAACTGTCAGTGCAAACCGTTTTATTTCCTGACGGTTTTAAAAAAGTATTTAATTTTTTTTGCTTGCATTTTGAGATTTCTGCCCACAACCCAAAACAACAGAGGTGGAGGAATTTTAAGGCATGTTGCACTGAAATTGACATTTAAGAAAACTGAACAGTAGCACAAAATTCATGAAACAATGCACCTGTTAACTTTTAATATCTATTAACATTGTTTCTGAAGAGACAAGCTTCTGCGAAAATGGCATTTTTTCCATGCAGGTAGGAATAAAAAAAAGGCCAAACTCCTATCGAGTTACTTTCAGGGACATGAATCTCAAAATCTGGGCAAGAAGAATCCTTTTTTTCTGGCAAGAGTCTTTAGCCTTTTACTGGATCCTGTTGTTAAGATAATCTTTAAGGACTGGTGTGTTCTCCTCTAGTAAACTTGTTCTTTTTTTTATCAGCTACCTAGTTTTTTTCTACCGATATGATGTGCTTTTTATCTCCTGTGTCACCTTTCATCAACCTGAATATATCAGCTGGTTATCTGATTTTGTTCATTTGCCTGTCCAGCTACATGGAGCTGAGTAAAGTTCAAGTATAACACCTTTGACTGATCCCATGTTACTTGTTTCTCAGTTTTTTTATTAACATCTTTTTTCAGACATTTTTACATCAGTAATTATAGGGCAAAGCTGTGGTCAACTTTTCCTCTTTTGAAACTCCGTAAAATACAACATGTTTGAGGTATATTGACATAAAAATCTCATCGATGTAGCTTTTTCTAACAACAAGACAAAACTGCATCAGTACAGATTTGTGTTCTATATCGTGTCATCTATATAAAAATAAAATATCAACTTCAGAAATCAGTTTACTGCTTCTTGAAAATCCTCTTGGCGTCCACTCCATCGTAGCTGTAACTCTGCAGAGAAAAGCGGGAAAGGTGTGTTAATGATGTGGCTTCCTTAATTAAAAACAAAGCCAATAAACATGTCACATGATATTGATGAATTGCATCTGGACCTACTGACCTGTACGAGCTCTCCTCCCGCAATGATCCTGGTGGTGGTCAGGGTCTTGTTGTTGTCTTTCCTGGTGAATTTGCCTTTCAGCATGTCACCCTCCATCTCCCATGCACCCTGTTTTAAAAAAATATATATTGTTGGTGATGGCGGCTCTTAAGCGCTCTGTTACATTTGGGTTCATGTGCAGAAGTTCATCAGCAGTATGTGTTTGTTTTTGATAAGTAGTTCTATATTAAGCAACTACATAACCGTGGTAGATTAATTATTTACTGGAGCGTCTCCATTGCTCTCAGCGTTGGCTTTAGTTGGCTCGGTTTGCACTTCTCTCATTAGTAATAAACCCATCAATCTTAAAAATAAACCATATTTTCCCAGAGCAAAATATTTCCTGTGGCAATAAAATTGTGAAACAGCACAGTGACCAGCCAACACAGTCTGAGGACTTTTTTTAAAGATAGTGTCAATATTTATTTTTTAATGTACATGTGAAAAGACATTAATATACTTTTTATGACTCTCAGCACAACCGCATTTCGTGCCTGCCTGCATCATGTTTTATGACTGCATGATGCAGCAAATGTTTTCATTGTGCTGGATTTGTGCCATTAAACATGCAGAACAGTAAGAGGGGAATCCGGGGTTTCCTTCCCTATATGTTTACTTTCAGGCAACAAAACACGTTTGTGCTTGTTTTTGTGAAATAGTTACGAAATGTTAGCAATAGGATTTGTGTATACAGCTGCAAAGTTGTGCTGACTATCAAAAAAGCAAAGTTGTGTAATAAAGGTGCAAATTGTAAACAATACCAGTCCTGCAGACAATTATAATTTTTTTTTTTTGGTAGTTGTGATGACTGTTACAAAAAAATGTCATTTTGTGCTCATTTTTGATTGCGTAACTATTTCATGTCCTGCTGTGATGCTGGACTGGACCAGTTGCAGGTGGTTCAAAGATGCCAGAGCTGCTTTTGGGTACTCACTGAGACTTCAGTGCCATCAGCCAGAGAGTAGTCAAACTGGACACCCAGGGTGAAGTCAATATCTTTGGTGCGGAAGGCGCTGGCCTCTTTGACGTGAAACTTGTCCCCGTTCTGCTCGATGGTGATCTTCAGGTTGTCATGCTCCGCCAGTTTGCGCTTCACGACGTTAACGCCTTCATAGTTGCACAGAAAACATAGAAACACGTTGAAAAGCTTTGTTTTCACTCATCTGCTTACCAAAGTGTTAGACTTAGACAGAGAGATCACATTTTTATGGGAAGCACCATAAATGACTCAAACCCTAACACCTCATTGCACTGTGTCGCTCTCACACAGCAATATCAAACTGTATGGAAACACATCACACAGTTAAACACACTGCCCTCATAAACTAGATTATTAGGCCAGGCACAGCACAGAGAATAGAGCTGATGATCTAAGCACACAGGCTCTAACACACTCACCCATTTGCTCCATGAACTTGTCATAGTTCTCATTGCGGTCGACCTTCCAGGTTCCATTGAACGTCATGGCTGCAGACTTGTGGGTTGAAGGTGGTTTGTGATGAAGCACTAGCAGACCTTGGGATTGTGAATGCCCATTGGTCTCCATATATATATATATATATACAGCCCTCCCTTCTTCCCTATCAACCCCACCCCCCAACACACACACACACACCCACCCAACCTTGCCTGAGCTGGCAAGAGGGCTAGTCTTCTTTATCTCTCTGATTATCTGTCTGCTGATGTGGCCATTTAAAGACTGTGTCAAATGTAGGGCGACGGCCACACGACCTCGAGGGTACATTCATAAATAACTGGCAAGCAACTTCTGCGGCTGAGTCTGGCACAGTTTAACATTGTGGCATTGCTCTGCAGGAGAGGAATAAAAATGGAGGGCTGTTTGAATGAGTGTCTGTGGCTGAGTCCCTCTTTGTTCTTCAGTCTATGCTCTGTCACCCTGTTTGTGCCTGGCTTGAAAACCAGTTGTGAAGGACAGTATGACACTGACAACTTGAGCTGCCAGCCTTACAAATAGTAAGTCCTGACCCAGCAAAAAAACCAAATGCAAGCACTAAAGGTAACAAAGGTAACAGACCATGCCAAAAGGGTTGCAAATTTGTGCTAGCTAAAATGATAGATTTTGATGTAGTTTATCACACACACTGATTAAGCAGTTGCAGGGAAGTTTGTGATGCTGTAACTTGGAGAGCTAGCTAGCTTCTCGATGTAAATTACCTTCTCGACCTAGTTACCAACCAGGCTATGTTAGCAATGTAACACTGACTTAGTGCAATGACAACAAAATCTGCTTTGATCTCTCAAAGCTCAGAAATTGATATCCACTAATATCTTGTTTATCACAAATAAAATTTAAAATGACAAGTAGCGGTTTCACAGGGGTTTTGTGCAGGACTATCTCTTTGCCAAAAGCTTTTGCATTAGTTTAAAAGGAAATATAACGTGCTAGTATGTAAACTTTAACTTAATTCTTTCCTAATACCTGTTGCTAGTGTTTCTGCTAAGCTAAGCCACGCAGCTGTTGGTTGTAGCTTTATTTTTCTGTATAAACATCAGTTTTTTATGGATCTACTGGTCTAAGTCTAAACAGGAGAGCCAATTTGACTATTTTCCCCAAATTCCTTTGGGCTTGAAATCTTATTCTTGACCAGAGCAGCCAGCTGATGAACATCATGTGATACAGCTGAATGACTGGAAAAAGCTTGCAAATTGATCTGGAGATGGGAAAGTTTTGGCAAACAAGTTTTCCCAAGATCATACTCAGCTTTTCCAGGCAACTGCTCTTGTTTACATATTCAGACCTCTCAGGTGCTGTAGTATTGTATGCGAAATATTAAGTGTTATAAAGGGCAATAAAAAGGACAGGGCGTATAAAAAAAACAGCACTGCTATTGTCTTTTAATTACCTAAGTAGTTTTCATTCAGCTCGTGTCCTTGGACAACAGGCCACTGTAGCTGCATTCTTAAGGGGAAAGGCTGTGCATTCAGAGCCAGACTGCTGGATTATGGACACTAAGGGAATACTGAACGCATTGTTTACTCCCAGCCACCACAAGATTCCACTTCCATTTAATATAAGAGCATTAACAGAGGGGCAGCTTGGGAATGAGACAGGTTAACCTAATGTGTTACGGCAGGAGAAAGACATCCATACTGCAGAGGATGACATTATGTTTTAGCTGCATAATTATCACAGTTCCCTGCTGCACCATTTGCATATTCTGTGTATACTGTGGGGTTAACAACACATTTGAGATTAAAGATGGGATGCATAGATGGATGAGCGTCTCAGAAGTTTTTATAAAAAACAGTGGGAGGATGAATCCATGGGGGAAACTCGATTTTATTTGATTAATGAGCTCTCAGCGTTCAGGCATATAAATATTAGTCGTGGTGTTTTATGTGACAGCACAATATAGATGGTGAAACATTTGAAATAGTTTAGTTAAGTTGTCTGCAGAATTCTACTTTGAATTTGACTGCAGGGCTGCAAAATGCTGACGGATACAATCTGAGCTGTTTTAAATGATAAAATTTGACTTTAAACACAGCATCCAGTCATCGGATTGTGTTGACTGATATTTAAAGATAGTAAATGTATTTATACCTAAGTAGATATTCTTTGGCTTAATATTTACTTGTATTCTTTGTATTGCTGAAGTCTTTTATCAGAATATTGCTGCAAACTTCAAGTTGCACAACATAAATGGAATATTTTGCAATTTATCTCCCTGATTGTAGGTGTAGTTAGAAATTAATGATAACACCGTGGATTAGTATCTGATAATAGCTGTTTCTTCCATCACACAATCACTTTTACTACCGTCAATAAAGGCAGTTTGCACTTTGACTTTTTATTGAACTCAATTTGTACTCAAGACTGTGCCATTATGGCATAAAGACAGATGTACATGTAATTTTATCTATGCTTTACGCATGTCTGCCCATCTTCAACCACCTTTACTATGCCTTTTATGATAAGGCTGCAGCCTGTGGAGATTTCTCCATCTGTGTCTCCGGGCTGAGGTTACACTTGGTTGTCACACACTGATGTAACTCTATATAATCTTACTAATGACTCTGTTTTTAAACATGTAATTAGTTCATTGATTCTTTCTCATGTTCCCATGTCCCAGAGGTCTCAATTATACTTATTAATGTTAACACCACATCTGGAAAGTAAAACATCCTCTTGGGAAGCATTATATTTATTCCTGGAGTCTCATCAGTGCATTAGTTGATAATTATCATTGCAGATTCTTCTTCTTAATCACCTTGATGTTTAATTAGACAAGCCAGTAGACTGCATCTCACACACAGGCATTAAAAGAGATTGTAATATAATAAATGAAATTGAAAATGTTTGTATTTCGTGAAAGTAAATGATCTGCTGCTGGCAGTAGTGAAAGTACTCTGATTATTTAATTAGTACTAGTAAAAGTAGCAGTAAAAACCTATAGAAAATCACTGTTGCAAGTTAAAGTACTGTATTAATTTTTTTTTACATAAGTAAAAGCACAAAAGTAATAGGAACAAATTGTAATTGGATTAAATGCTCTTCTCGTGCAGAACAGCCCACATCAGACCAGAGTTTATCACTTTATTGTACGTAATCTTTGACCGATTAAAGATTTTATCATTTTAATGTTGTTGCTGATAAATGAAGGACTAATTTAAGATAGTTTATGTATTGTTGTACAGCTCAAAGTCCCGAGATCAAGTGAACATCCTTACCACCTTTCCCTTCCAATAGTCAAAGATCCACTATAACTATCTAGATAATGCATTTCATGCTTTGCTAGTTGCATGAAGTGGTGTTTGCTTTCTGTCTCTTTGTGAATGTGGTAATTTTTCCCCAAACAAGAGACAAGAGCCCCCCCCCTTACCTTGTCTAGAAGTTTTGTGAACTTTAAAACTTGTCGGTACTGTAGCTTCTATTAATAGCTAATGTATTTCTTAACCTGACTACGTCCTCTGCAGAAGTAAAGACATGAAAGTTTTTTCCTGTCATTGCATCCTGTTTCTGCACAATATTAATGCATTTCTGATGGAATGTTGCTTGCACATGTTAAAACAATGCAACAAGATAAACTGCATATTTAATATTTGCATGTTATTTTGCCTTTTTAAATACATTTATATTTGCCAGCTATCTGATATCAACACAGTCTAAGAGGGTATCAGTTTAATAATGTTCTCTTTTTTCCAGAAATACACAGAAACACCAGTTTTATTTCAGTTTTAACGTTTAATTCTTGGATCCAGGTGTAACGGCCATTAAATCTCTGTTTATCAGGTTGGGAAGTGACGTCAGAGACAGTTCAGCTCCAGTAGAGATAAGAGATATCTGTGTTTGCACTGTTCATGCAGGATGATGAAGCAAACTGAGGTACAGCTTGACAATTTCCTAACTAGCTGATCACTTAAATAACTTCTTTTAATTTAACTATAACTAACTGGTAGACAAAGATGCAGCAATCAAAGTTAAAGTTTGGAGAGAAAATATATTCTTACTCATCTTATATTGAGAGTTTATCATTGCAGAGCTGGGCGTTATCTGCCCCTTTACGACTGTGTGAGCTTTGATCAGATTTGACTGACAGCCTTCAAGGCAACATAAGCAAACGATGTCACATCTGTCATTAGATTTTGACTCAGATGTTCAGAAACTCTGACATTACCTGTTTCCAGCTGAGTCCAAAGTCAAATGAGTTTAAAAAAGAAAACAGAAAGAACAGAAGTCTCTTTTTGTAACCTATTATTCTCTCTTATAGTTGAAACTTTTTGAAAAATATGTTGTGTTCATGTAGGAGGAGACGATCTCTCAAAGTAAGAAACCTAACTGAACATTTAAGGTTGTTTAAGTTTTTTCTTTAAGCAAAAACAACAACACAGTTAATGGCTCTAGCCTTTAAGGATTCATAATGCTGTAAGGTTACTGTCCTTATCTATTCAGGATTTGAGTTTATTAACTATGAACCCCTATAATATTCGGAATGAACAACATATTTTGAACACATTGTTGTTTTGTGGTTATTTTATATCAGTCAAATCTCCTTTTCTTGAATAAAACTTTAACGAAAATTAGACAAATAATGGCTTCAGAATATACTTAAAGACCTTTAATTAATATAATGCAAGTATGGAAAAAATAAAGCCACACAAAGTCATTTTTAATGTATTCTTCATGTGGTGTTATTACAAGTGACTGTATGTTTGAACTCAGTAACAGTATAGATGTAAAGATTTTGTTTGCATTAATTTAGCATTTCATTAACCTGAATTAATCCTGTTATTCATAATTAAACCTTTATGATGTACAAAAGATATGACGTGTCTCTGCTGCTGTGACCAGAAACACTCTTCAGTGATGTAGTGCTCCATCTAGTGGACCACTGATGCAGCTGCATTGAGCACTTCCTCATTGGCGAGCTAATGAAGATTCTAATGTTCATACTGTAAAAAAAAACTGCTAATGCATTGAGATTTTGATGGAAAGCTTCCATTAGTCGTTGGGACTAAATTTGTATTTAACCAAGTTTAACAAACCACAATGAACTTTTACACCTGTTTTGCAGGTTGGGCAATTAAAACACAGTTTCATAAGAAAGAGTACATTTTTAAATGACAGCAACTTATTCTTAGATTTTTATTGGCTCGAAGAGAACGGCAGGTTTCGCTTCCTTCAAGCCAGACAAAACTCCTTATAGCCTGCAGCATCTGACTGCAGTCCAGAAAGGCCCCAGACGCTGTAAGACACAGTGTAAGAAAAAACACAATCCTGTCCTAAATATATCCCCAGTGCCTCTGGAGAGTAAATGAAAGTCAATATTATTGAGGCTCAGCAATGAGGCAATATTTGAATTTCAAATGATCCTCAGACAGTAGAGAAAGCTAGCATTCAGTCACCCTGACGAGGGTGCTCTCTAATAGTGTAGAGGCGAGCGTGTGACACAGCGTTGACAAATAGCCGGTACATTATGCTGAAAGAGAAACGCTGTTTCAGAGAGGGGAAATGGGATAATTGATCCAAATTAGGAAAGAGTGACCTAAAGCACTTTGCGAGTGCCAGAATGGCAGAATGTGCGAGGCTGAATGTGAGTGGTGGTAATATATCTTCTCAAACGACACAGGAACCTAAAGCCCTGCATGTATAAACAGGATGACTTATGCAGTCAATTGAAGGAATTTGTGCAGGTTCATTTGGTAAAGAGCTTTGACTTTTTGAAAAGAAACTCACAAAAGCTGTATGTCTGCATAGTTTGACAGTTTGAATATGAAATAATAGAGCAAACTAACAGCTTTCCATTCAATGTTTTAAAAAAATTCCACCTCTGAAAATCGTGAAATGATATTAAAAACAATCTTTGTCCTAATTGTTAGCTCTCGTCTTGGTAATAGCTTCTCCCCTATCTCTCACATTCAGCAGTGCAGCCTTCCATATTTATTTTCCTGCATCGTCGGTGCGTTCGAACTCTGACAGAGGGATTATACGCCTGGCTTGCTCTACATCCTACAGTGTGGGTGTGTTTATAAATGAACCGGGACAAGGCGCCATGCAGTGGCCCCCTGAGCAGACCCCCTCGAAACATCCCTGGCCTATATACATGTGTACTCACAGAATTAAATGACAGTGTTACACCACAGCATGTTAAAACAAACTTTTCCTCTTATCTGATGCACTGCAGTGATAGTTGCTGCCTAAAATGATTCATCGTTTGGGGAATATGAATGGCATGCTGATGTTTAATTGACCACATTTTGGTCTGATGGTGGAGCTGATGCATCGGTCAGTGAATCACCCAAAAAAATATTAACTCACTACCTTTAATCTGCTCACAAAACACAAGGGTTTTACACTTTAAAATGGTGTGCAGTGAACAAGCCAAAACCCAATTTGACATGCAGGTTATTAGCAAATCCCTCCCAGGTCCTTGGTTAGGGGGCGACATGGTTAAAGTGGTTGGGTCTATGCAATAAACTGTGTGGTTAAATGTGCAAAATATCAAAAATATTGCATCTGTTTACTGACAGACAAAAGTTACAAGAAGTTTTCATTGACTTTTGGCTTTACACTGAAAACAGTCTGGCTGCACCCATTATCACTCTGCCACAGGGGAAAAATTGCCTGGACTTACTTGTATTTCTTATAACCAATCAAAATTGTGATAGTGTGACGGGAATTTTAGTAACAGTCACACGGAGAGAGTGAAAGAGTAGGAGAATAGTATAGTCGACCAAAGGCAGGCTACATCCTGTGAGTCAGACTTCATAGAACATAAACATCCAGCCTTCTCTGTAAAAGTGCTGTGTTTGTTTAAACCATCCATCAACCCCCAAACACAACCCGATGCAGACTGTCTCTTTGTTTGTACCACATCACCTGACATTTCAGTGGCATTTGGATGCATCTGCTCTCCACAGAAGTAAATAGAGAGGATCTGCAAATCACCATCATGCAAAACTGACTTGGCACTGACTACATGCAGCTTGAGGCGTAAAAAAATAAATAAATACATTTTTCATTATTACAACATTTTATCTAAATGGAGGAAAATGTTACTGAAAATGTGACATATTCATGAGATGCAAAGACATTTGTGTATACTGCAACCTGTAGTTTGTCCTTCCATATGTTTACATACATTTTCTTATTGCAAGTGATATAATGATGATTTTAATTTGAATTGTCATCCAGTGTTTGCATTCGAGTATTCACAGAAATCATAATTGTTTTGATTAAAGAGTTTGCATGAAGCTGTTGAGCTTTTTCCAAATATCCACGCATGTGTCTGCATTTCTGTATATAAACGGTCCTTTTCAAGTGGCAGAAGTCTTATTGTACCACCTGAGAGGGTCCTCGGAGTTGAGCAATAAATGTAAAACATGAAGCTATAATTCCCACTCTCCAGCTTGATTGAAGAGATGTTAATTACAATCATCTCGTCTCTCTTTGCTGATTTTAAATTGCTCTCGGTGCATTTGACCCAATTTTGTTTTAATGAAGTTGGCATTTTCAGTAAAGTTCAGACGGCTGGAATGTTTCAGCAGAGACAACTTTTCTGGTTCGCAACAAGGCCGACTCTTGCAGCTCTGCATCAGACATTTAACTGTATATTCAATGGACGGACTGCAATCAGTGCGTTTCCGCTTCTTATGACAACTTAACACCTTCTCTTTTCGCAGCAGATGTCCACGTATTAATTACTCAATCCAACATATGGGCAAACAAACAGAGACTTGTTCATGCTGTGTGACCGCGGTGCAAACCTCCAACCCACGTCGTTAATAGCCATCAATAGCCACTATTTATCAAATCCTCCACAATTACTCTTCCACAGGGTATAAGGTGACTGTCCTCCAGCATCCTGTGAGTAATATTCTGTGACAAACGTCTTCATTCTCACAAGTTTTTCTAATACCCTCCTAGTACTTCCTCTCCTCTCCTCGGTCGCTGAAGGTTTTGTGCTGAGAGGACAAACTCTAAGCTCTTAATTGCAGGTGGTGTGTGTGTACGCTTTTCTCAATCCCAGCCCCCTTTGTTCGCAGCGCTGTGGGAGAAACAAAGGTGCCTTTTCTTACTCCCTGCCTTGACTCTCAGAAGTAGTGCGGGGACGAAGAAACGGATTAAGTCAACATTTCTCATGACCTCTGAGGCCTGAGGTTGGAGGGAAGCTTGCGTGGTGCTTACAAAAAAAGCAACCTGGCAGAGGTGTGTGTGTGTGTATGTGTGTATGCGGAAGTGGGTTTTAGTGAGTGCATCGCAACCGCAAAGTTGTTGAGAGTTCAAAATAAAAAAAAATTATTACCACAGCACAATGACAACCCTCTGAAAATACTATGCAGATGTGCCCATTAAATAGCATTTTATCATTCCAAACTATTAGTGTGCTTAATATACAGACATTCCCTCAAAACAACAATCAACCGCTAATATGATTCTGAACGGTGCTGCTCCAAAAATCTCTCCCGCTGAGACCGAATGAGTCATAAAGCATGGAGCAGGCTGCTACAGTCAACTGTTGTTGTTCATTTGTTTCCCATTACAGAAGCTCCATTTTGGCTAATTAGTCTTGACAGTAACTTTTCCCTGCGGTGTTGATTAGATCTAATTAATGACTGCAGGCAAGATGGAGGACTAGTGCCCTGAAGGAGCCATTTTCATACATCCCTGGGTAATTGAAGCTATCTTTTGTTTGCCACAAAGCGTATCTATTCTATTTTGGGGTTTTGTGTTTTTTAATTTTTATTGATGTTTTAAAGTTTTGATCAACATTTTGTAAATCTGCCATCTGGACTAGCGGTATTTTAGCACAATTTTGAACATTTCATGATTTCGGTAGAGGTTTATTGATCTGACTTAAGTAGTCGAGTTGTGCCTTTAAGCAAAGCTGATTCCCCAACTTTCCTTGAAATGCATGAATATGAAGCAGACTGCACTTGCAAAAAAGCAAACACAAGCAAACTTTTACTGGCTTAATTAGAATTTAACATAAAATGAAATTCTACTGCAAGGTTTATAATTTGGTGATATGACTTTGTTAAACAACAAAAAGTTTCTTTGGACATTTTGGCTCTAAGCTCCTTCGACCCCTTTTCTTTTCGTCAAAATTGCATCATATAGCGATAATCTTTCCATAGTAGCTCATCCACGGCTGCCTGCCACCTCCCATCAGTCCAGTGGAGAGCTCAGTGGGATTAGATCTGAGCTGAATGTCTCATAGGAAAACACCATGCCAAACTATGCATGTTGCAGGGGAGCAAATCGTCAGGACGATCTGATTAACAGTGTGAAAACGTTCCTTATCTGCGATGACTTGAAACCTCCATTCAAAAGCAGAAACAGCCAGAGAGACAGAGAGAGAGACAGAGAGAGAGAGAGGGAGGAGATGAGACGATTAAGGTGGAGACGGATTCGTCACGTATGTACAACATCTGCCGACAAGTCACAGCAACAGTTTTTCAGCTCATCAAGTGACTCATCACAAACTACAAGCTATAGACTAAAGTATAATTAGTATGCAAAAGAGAGGCAGAAGTGGTTGTAATTTTTTTGGTTTTGTCGAAAATTGATATACATACCTTCAGGAAAATATGCTAAAGACTAAACTTAGAGATCAAAAAGTCACTTACATCCTCCAAATAATTTGCACAATTCAACAAAAAGAGTAAATATAAGTTCTTATATCCTTAATTTTACACCATGTGCATCACGCTAATAATTTTAGACTCACCTTAAATTAAAAACTTTGGTTACCCAACTTACTATTAATATTATTACTATTAATACTGTTTATTCACTCTCATCACAGTATTCATCCCTGTTTTTTCAGACTTCTTGCCCAGCACAGAAAAAACAACAACAACAAACAACAAAAAACATTAGCATCACTCTTTCCTTGCATTAACTAGATGCTAATTAACAGAGTTAGCATCTACTTCCACCTTACCATAACATTGACATTAAAGCAGTAGTTTTAACATTTTGGGGAAATACACTGATTTGTTTTCTTGTTGATGTCTGATGAGATGTTAGACACCACTGTTCCCTCTGTTGGTGTCAGCTAGCTTTGCATTAAATTTGCTAACAGGTGCAGAAACTGCTTCCATTTCCTGGTCTAACAAAATCCATGCACAGCTTACGAATTTGCATTAAAACAATTTTACAGTTTTGCAAATGCCCATTTCGCAATAGGCGAAATCCGCGAAGTAGTCAGCTTTATCTTTTACAATTATTATATATGTTTTTAAGGCCGTAAAACCCCTCATCACACACTTTATACACTTTTCTCAGATAGGCATTAACATATTCTCACATTTCTCTCATGTTTAAACACTCTCAAAGTTCAAATCTCAGGACGCAGAACACAATG
>JAQNCA010000020.1:3669938-3685726 GCA_029783725.1 Acanthurus tractus | reverse complement strand
AATTTTAACTTCCTTTTCTTTCATCATTGCTGTTGGTCACATTAGAAAATATACATTTGGCTTTTATGCCGGTACAAGCTATAACCCAGAGCAAAGTACAGTATTTTTACCAGCCACTTGGCCTATATAGTTATCCCACATTTTAACTGCACGCTGAGCGTAATGACTGCATGGTTGGAAAGAGATATGGGGGTTCCCGGTGAGTGTTGCAGGGGCTGGTGTCGGTGTGTCTGGGAGCCCCTGATGTTTATCTGGAGATACTCTGGAGTCTGATCACGGACACTCCTGCCTCCATCACCACCTGCTCGCAGAAATCCAAATAATTACCTGCGTGCTAATGTGGGTGGTGGTCCTTATCTGTAGCCAATCGCATTGAGGCATGAAGAAATTGCTGCCACTTGCTCATGGCTTTGCTTATTTCTTTCAAATTGAGGAGGGTAAAGGAGGTTGTTGAGGAGATGAATTCATTTGGATGGGTTACTAAACCTAACAAAAAAGCTGTAATGAATATTCTTTACTTGCTGCTGTAGGTCATATTTCTGCCTTGTTACAGCAGCTCTTTCACTAATAGTCCTTGTTTTTGGACTTTTGCAATGCAATGTGAGCTTAAATGCTCATGTTTGGTTTATACATTTGTTTATTTGTTTTTGTTTCAAATACTTTTAAAATTTAATTTTTTAAAATCTATCTCAATAAAGCGTGAATTAGCCCTCTGGAGGCTAAAAAAAGGCTTACCTTAGCTTTATATGAGGACAAATAATGCATTTTTTAACTTTAATTCTTCCATTTTATTATCCTTCATTGCATCAAATGCAACGAGGATAAAAGATAAACCACATTTTCAGTTGCATTTTGCACAGGCCAAGGCAAAGATGAACTAAGACACTGAATGACAGAGACAAATTGCCTTGTTTTTTTGGGGAAAGTGTAGCATTCATCCGTCACTATAGGCTTGTTGACAGAACAGAAGCAGCGGTGAGTAATGGTCTGTAAATTTCTCTGTCTGTCTGATTCCTTTTGACTGGCAGCCACTGATTTTAAGAGATAGTTTGTGATATATAGCAACACAGTCAGTTATAGAGTGTCCGTGCATTGTTTTCAGCCATGCATGCAGCATGGCTCTGTGGATGTAATGCTGGTCTGTTGGACCTCCACTTTGGTTATGAATGAAATATGTCAACAGTTACTCGACATGTTGGCACAACATTTTGTATAGACGTTGGTGGTCTCGAGAGGATAAATCTTGATGACCTTTGCAATCTCCTCACTTTTCACTTGTGATGTTAAGATATGCAGCCGAGTGAAGTTACAACAGCTGTTGGATCGATGACCATTAAATCTGTAAAATGCAGAATGTAAATTGTGTGTGCTAAAATGTATAGTGCTAATTAGCAATTTTTGGCATGCTAAGCTACATTGTTGACCATAATAATTATTTCATCTGGCTAACATTAGCATATTAGCATTGTCACTGTGTTCATTTTGCTATTTTAGCTTTAACCTTTTGTATTTAGCCTTACTGAGCTGCAAAGCTTTGAAATCTTGGCCTTTTCCCCTTCATCAATCATCACATGATTAATGAATAGTTTGATTATCAAAGGAAATCTTTAAAATCTCTGAGGTAACTTTGTCCTCAGTATGAGAGACTGACAGAAGGGTCGACTCGGGTCTGGTAGATCTGGTCCATCCTGCTCCTGAGGTATCCCTCCACCTGTTTAAATCCTGCTCTTCCCACTAATCCCAGCGTGACGGACATACAACCAGGCAGGACTCCCGGGGTCTCAACAATACCGACCCTCCCTCAAACACAGGGGAAACATTTGGGGATTACGACGCAAGTTTTTCAGAGTCAATCACCTAGAAAATAGAGCCCCTGAATGGATGCTGAGGTCAGGACATTGTCAGGTGGCTGACCAAAGAGCACAGTCAGGTGTAAGGAATACAGGCATGCTGGGAGTTGAGAATGTGAATTAAAACTCACCCTCGACTTAAAAAATGCGGAACAAGTTTTCTCACGTTTCCAGATCTGCTCACAATAGCTGTCAAACTCGCATGAGTCAATTGTTGCTCAGATATGCAGGAGCAAAAATAAAGCGGTAGTGAATTGCTTATTATCATTCTCATTGTGTGCAGCGGCATAATTTTGCCACATTTTGATGTAGAAAATGATGACATTTAGTCCATGCACACACACACACACACACACACACACACATGGACACACACTAATGAGTCTACTTATGCAATTACTCACACAAAGTTTCATCTGCCATCATTATTCCTCGCAGCTGTGAATTATTCATGAGATTGGAATCTCTTGAGCATGTTTCGCCTGCAAACTCAAAATCGCATTTTCGCATTTGTACACTCACTGCCAAGTCATGACATCGCACATATTGAGATGGATGGCAATTACTGTTCATCAGTGTTCAGCCGAACTTATTCCAAAGAAGATTGAGGGCACTGAGGACATGAGTGCTTAGAGCTCAATATATATAAATAATACTACATCCAATATTTGATATAGTTTGACTCTAATCATGATTGAATGTTGAGCAAAGCTTAAGTAAATGTGGATTTCAATTTGAGATTAGCATTGTTTTATTGTTGTTATCACATGCCTCTATTGACACTCCCATCCACTACTTAAACTGGGGAATGTGCTGCATTCTGACTCCCACACCTCACTGCAGACCATTTAATAAACATTCGTGTGCATGGCAAAATCTGATTGCACAGTGCAGTTTAATCCTAAACCTGTGGAATTTCACAATGAGATCATGAACATGGCATGTTTAGGTTCCTCACTTAAGTGTCCACCAGTGATAACGGATTCAATCTATTCTTTCTACTAGCTTCTCAAACATAAAATTGCTTGGTATCTTGTTGGAAGCTGCACGTCTACAGTCAGCTCGCTGTAAATCTGAATTCTAATTATTTGTCTTTTATTTTGCAGTTTGTTTAATTTCTTATTTTAATGTTTTCTATAAGCACTTTTAAATGCTGCTATAACAACAACAACAACAATAATAATAATAGCTAAATTTCCATAAAACCATTTCAATTGTCTTGTTTCACTGTGGCTGTGGCCTATTGCTTCTTTGTATTTTTTCTTTAAAGAATTCTACATGTCTATATTTTTTTTTTGTAAATTCATGCTAGAATTACCAAAATGCTAATAAATATGTATTTAATTTGATTAGATACCTGTGTTACTACCTTACTTTAAACATAAGGACATGTAATTTTATGTCATTGTGTTATGCATTATAATGATTTCTTTTTCATTTTTATATACAGACATCAGCCTAAAATATTTTTGCACAGTTTTTCTTTGTCGAACACAGAATGCTACATTAATAATTTATCATTTACGAAGTTTTTATTTGCCTGAGTTGTCTCCCCCCTATCTTGATTCTCACTGACAATTTCTTCCAGAGTGCTGTTCACTCTGAGAACCACAAAGGAGTCCTTGTTTTAAGAACTTCACACCTTATTAACCTCAGCTTGTTCCTTGTAGTTTTATTTGGATCAAAGAGTGATTGTAATCCACACAGGCAGGTAAATCCACCTGTGTACAGAGAACAAAAGCTCCGCTGTTGTCAGAATCTTTTTATTCTCAGCCTTAGTTGATGTTTTAGTCCTTAATTATAGATTTCAGTCTTTGGTCATCGGAAAAAAACTCTGTACCATCTAACAAACTAATTCCAGAATGTTGGCCTCGACTAACTTTTTTAGCTATTTTAAATTTTAGCTTTTTAAGTGTCAGGTGTTTTTAAGATCTCATCCAAAAACATTCACAAGTTTTGGTGCCATCACTGAAAGCAGACACAGATAAAAAGCACTGTGAGGTGTAACTCTGTTGAAAACTCTAATCCAAGGGTATCACAGTGTGCAAAAGCTGGAAACACAAATAAACTGTAGCGTTCGACCACGATGTGCGATTACCTGAAAATTCACCTGCGTTTTTCTCAGTGGGCGTTCTCTAACAAATAGGTGTTTTTTTGCCCCGACGCAATCACACTTTGATGTTTTCCCCTGTTGTGTTCGGCTTTTGTTGCGTTTGAACGGCCCATCTTTATTCCATGCTAGCAGGGTAGCAGGGCTTCAGAAGCTTTTCGAACCACTATTTTCATGGTTAAGCTTTCATCTCATTTGCTGGTCGAGGAAGTGTCCTGCTGCTGTGGAGTGGTGTGTTGTTTTGTTGCGAGGGGGCAGCCTCAGCTTGCCTCCCTCATCGGGGGGGAGGGGGGGTTGAAGCACCCTGCTTGCTATAGGAAACCAGGCTGGCCTTAATAAGACAAAGTCCAGGCATTGATTTGACAAAATAGTATTTGGAATTAGATGTTGCAGCACAAGGAAATCACAGCTGGGGTAAAAACAATTCTCCCTTCAGGGGGCAGTCATCCCTTAGGGGGACTACTGTACCCCCCGCCTACCTGAGAGGATCAAAGCCCGGTCTTAGAGGAGAGGAAGACAAATTTGTCAAATTTCAGGATGAAAAACTAAATCCTCCCTTTGAGTGGGTGAAGAGGAAACATGTGTGAGCCTATTAGCTAAATAGGCTAAAAGCTAATTACAATAATTCTTCCCGTCAGTGTAAAGTTGGATGTTGTTTGATAATTTAAGCAATAAATTAGATGACAAAAAAATCTCTGAGAAAATTCTTATTCATGGTGCATTCACTTGCTTTCCTCCCCAGATTTTACAACCACATCTGTCAATTCTTTCCACTTAGAAAAATCTTTTATCCTCCAATCAATTGTTAGTAAAAGCCAGTTTCTTTTCTGTGTAAAACTGTTATTTTAAAAAAGGAATCTTAGCCCTTAACTGGAAAACTAGAATTGCAACTTCTCTTTTAAATTTATTTCAATCTGCATCTATTCATAGAAAAAGCTACTTAAAAGGTGATGAACTGAAGAGCACCATTAAAACAAATACTTGTGAGAAAAAGAAAAAAAAAGCCACTGTGAAGTTAATCACTTGTCAAAGGGCTCATTATTATAGGAGAGGAACAGAGCTGACAACAATCAGACAAAAGCGACACAGCGGAGGCACTTTAGTTTCAATGAGCCTCTCTGCTGGTGCTGAGGTGACATCAGAGGTCCTCTAAGCTGTCCTTTGTATCCTTCCCCTCGTACGCCTCGTCTCCTGGGCCGATCCCCCTTTTTCTCACCAGCACGTTGTTTTCTCGTCCTCTCATTACCACTGATCCCAAAATGAGAAGAGCTCCAAACACCACGTCTGACCGCACTGTGACCTTGTGTGTCATGTTAAAGAAAAGACATGGGCTTGTTTTTGTGACTGGAACTTTGTCTCCTTAATATTTTGTACTAATAAATGGCTTGAAAAATCCAGGATATGTTTTAATGAATGTAATTTCTGAACAGGTTCTGATCATTGACAAAATTATTTTTCATTCACATTCCAGGTTTTGTTAGTCTACATCCTGAACTAAAGTCATATTAAGGAGATTGGGGAAGACAAAGGATGTATAAAAGGACACATTTTGACTCCTAAAAAAAGGGGGTTTGTGTCCTGTTCACTGCCTGTAGTCAAATTAGGCTACTTAAACACTTTGATTAAAGTTAGAGATAAGTTCCACATTTGCACATTAACAGTTTTACATTCTGTATCACTTTAAACAATGAACAGGGCCTCGATCAACTGCAAATGTCATCAGGCCTCTAACTGAGACAGGCTTTATTGTAAATACCCCTCTTTTTGATAAGTATATGTTTAGTCATACATTAGTATAAATTACCCTTGTTTTCTAATCTTGTCTATTTTTCCTTGTTTAAGTTCTGTTACTGCAGTATTCTGTTTTTTTTATTTACGGTGGTGATGATCCACTCAGAATCTGTGAGGGCGCCAAATCTCACAAAATATCAATTGCTGCGTCACGTTGCTTTGCTGTTTTGTTGTTGTAACACAAAGTACTTTGCAGAAAATATGTTGGAAAAAAACGCTGGTGACTTTTAAATGCCTCATGGCTTAATCCTTCCTGATATGTGCTGAATTCTGACAAACCACATACCAACAGTGGTTATTTATTTGTGTCACTGGATTTTTGTATGCATGGGTGTCTTTCATTGTTTCACTTTGCTTTATCAAGTAACACTCTGCCCCATGAATTTATAAAAAACCCATATATGAACTAAGTATAACCAAACAATTTTAGATTAAATTCATAGATGTTATGAGGTGCATTTTATCAAAGCTTTATGGAGTCTTAAAAACAGATTTGTAACTTCAAAGATGGTCAGGAACTTTCTCACACTCTCTAAAGCTTCATGAAGAGGATCTTAACCAAAATGTGAACGATGACAAAGATAAACTGTGTTTGCGATTCAGGGCGTCATGATCAGATAAATTCCTCTGAGCTTGTGAACTTAACGTTGCAGTTCTGAGAATCTAAAGCCCACATTGATGTTGGGACTCCGCTTGTACAATTATACAACATCTAAACTGATAAAAGATCCCATTTATCTTGGGTTTTTGTAGATGCAATGAAGCAAGATCTTCAAAAAGTTCCCCAAAGATCTGCAGAGTCCCCCATTTGTAAATGTTTTTGAAAATGGTGCTTTGTTCACACCTGTGGTCAGCACTTTATTTTGTGTTTTTCCTTTATCTGAGTTTAATCTGCATGCAGCCAGCATTTTGCAGTCTATAGTTCTGAATAGACTGCAGTGTGCATTGTTATCTGTTCCTCTGTCTCTGTTCCTGACTGGCTGTGGTTCCCCAGAAGCTTTGAACCATATCCAGGTGTCAGTCCATGTAGATGCATGTTGCTGTGGTTTGCTGCCAACGTTACCAAACCTGAAGGAAACAAACCTTCATCTGATGTCATGCCATATAACTTAAATTATCACTAAGTCAAGGAAGTTCTGAGTCTGAATTTCAGAAGTGATAAAATGTTTTTTTTTTCATTCAGTGTTTCAAATTTATGTGTATTAATCACTTGTGAGTATTTATTATTACAATAAATGAACAAAAGTGTTCTTTTTCTACTGGTTTAACCCCAACAGCCAGCTTGTCAGAGTGCAACAAAAACAGCTGCCACTTTCTTTCAACGTTTCAGTCAAGAAATATGACAACAAAGAAAAATGAACATATGAAGTGGAGAAAAAGTGTGAAATTTATTTGCTTAATTACACCAACAAGAGACAAGCAGGAAAGCAGCCAGGATTTTAAAAATAGTCCAAAATTTCTTGTGAAAATGGAACATTTTCTGGACTCCTTAAAAATAAAACCTGTCGAGTCCAAAAACAACAGGACTGTTTTTAGTATTCACACATGCAAATATGTAGCCTACATACAAACTCCAGTAATGGTCCCTACTCACAGCCAAAGTTTATGGTTTTTTTGGCTGTTAAACCCCTAAATTCACAGGAAAAAAACACTGAGGACGTGACCTCAGTGATGTGAATGGAAGCTACAGTCCTGCAAACATGTTTAATGACTTTTTTCATTCAAGTCTTCGGAATGATGGATATGCTGAGTCCACACTGAGAATATGTCATACCTGAGTGCCTTAACTGCTGTTAATGTTATTAGTTCTTATTAAAGGTGATGTATGTAACGCTTCAGCAACAGTCTAAACACAATCCCTTGAAACTTTAATGTCTTTGTTGGCTGTTGCTAAAACATACAGACAAATGACTTCAGCTAATTGCTCCCAATCTTACATGACAATTCCCAACATATGGTAAAGTATACTGTTGTATGCACAGATCTTACAGCACAGTTTAAACTAGATATCTATCCAAAAAATACAGTACAAGTGCTAGTTATCTATATAGTAAATGTACTGTAGTTGGTCCTAAAATGCTAAATATAGCACCTTTAAATATATGAACTGTCTACAATAACAGCAGCTACAATTGTAAGATTGTATTTTAATACAGTTTCACAAATTTAAAGATTTAGTATGATATAAAATAAAAAAATGAGTATCTCATTGCAATTTTCAGTGGCTTATTTGTTCAATCATACAAAGAAAGTGTAACATTTTTGATGCCGGCATATCTGCTGATCTGCACCTTCACTGAACTGAATGCCTAATGAGGTCAAGACAGGTAAAAAGCAGAAAAAAAAAAACCATGAGATTAAAACAATGAAAGTCTTGTGATCTTTGTGTTTAACTGTTACAGACTGATCACGTCTCAGTGGTTTATCTTTGTGAGAAATGAACAGGGATGTGAAACATGAAGTCACGGATATGCTGGGGGCAAAGACTGCAGGGCAGGCTGGGTCAGTATTACAGTTTGTGCTGCAAGGCTTAAAGCAAAACTGATTCCTCTGTTTACTCCTGAGAATATAAAAATATTTCAGTCGCTTAAATTTTTTAGATGTTTGCTGTTGGATTTTAACCAACACAACACATATAACCTACAAACAGACGCATGTAAATATCCTCCCAAACTCAGTGTAAATGCTTCCATTTCTCTGACGGTTTCATGTTTCCTCTAATCTCTGTAGCAACTCGTATCTGATCTGTTTGCAGATGCTCTATCAGAGTGAATGTTTAACAATTTCCAAGCTGTTATTGTCTGTAACTGAAAGCCTAGAATATTTTCCCATAACACCCTGGCAGAGATGCAAAGCACTGATGTCTCTGCCTGTGCTCTGTGTTCATCTGATAGCACACCCACCTCCCTCTTTATGCTTCACCTACCTGTTTTCCCGATTTGTCACTTTGTTCTCCACAGTGAAACAGTTAACTTTCATAGATCGGTGAATGTAAGAGCAGTTCCTTTAACCTTAACAGTAAGTTTAGGCTCCTGGATTTGGTTTTGTGGCCTGCAACTTTACTCTTTTGGTTCGGTCTCGTTGCTTTCTCTTCAGCGCTACCCAGCAGCGTCAGGCAGCTGTTTCTATTGAAAAGAAAGCTCTTAATTCCACTGTACGCAACAGACAAAGCTAGCAACAAACATATAAACACAGCGAAGCATTAAGGGGGGAAAGAGACAGATATTTTCCTTACGAGTTGGTAGAAACCAAAACAGAGTTTACAAGGAGAGTAATAAACATGTTTCTATATTAAATTAAAATTATCACTGTATGTCGGCCGGATGTGTAATAACCTAACACACTTGCTTTGAAGAGTGATAATATATCAGTGTTGCCCTTTTCAGCCCTCAGTGGCAGAAAAAAAATAATTATCCAAGGTTCAATTTAAAATTTTAAAAGATTTATCTTGATCATTTTTTTCTCTTGCGGCCTTTTCTAACCTTTTAAGAGCGAACATCAAATTGAGTGTCTTGTTTTTTTTTATCACAGCCTCTTCATCTGATCCTAAAAACACCCAAAGAGCCTCACAGCAGGAGGAAATCTTCTCAGCAAACAGAAATGACCCCAAATCCTTTGCCATCAGGATGATGAGGGATCCTTTCACTCGAAACCTTGTAAACAAAACACTGTGGAGGTCTGATTGTTTGCTTATTTGTGAATTAGAGTGGAGAGGAGGAGAATCTTTCTTTTTATTTGGGTCTTTTTTTTGCTCAGTGACAAGCCAAAGTGTTGCATTTAAAGACAAATAATAGATATGAGAGCTCCTTTTCAACTTGTGTATCAGTACAAGTTTGAAAATTCAAGGTTGAACCAGTCACATCTGACATATCCACTCAAGTTTCGGTGCAAAGTGTGTATTCATACATACAAAGTACAAACAGAGAGTTCTTTCCCACATTGTGTCTGTCATCAGCTCGTCCATTTCCTTGTTAATGTCCGTCTATTGTCACATTTTCATGAGGAAAAAGAACGCACACTTAGAAACCAGACTCTTCAAATCCCTCACAGAGGGTTGTGCTCATCTGCCACTAAGTTATGCATTGTTGAGCTGTGAAGCTGGCCTTGCAAGTGTATCGTTAAATAATGAAGCGTCTTTGACAGGAAACAAATAGAGAGTTTAGCCAGAGCAAGTGTGGAACGAGGAACTCTGGGTTCAAGCTAAGCCTGTTTAGACAGTGAAGGTTGCATTCACTGGCACTTGACCAGAACCTTTCAAGGTACTAATCCCAACCCCCCCTCCTCAAAACACACACACACACACACACACACACACACACACACACACACACACACACACACACACACACTCATATTGGCAGCTAAAGCACTTTAATGCACACAAAACACACACTGACAATGAGCCAGTATGTAAAAGAAAACCTGCATTTCCTTATGGATGCACTGTGTTGATGCAGATGTAATATGCATGATTAAAACAGGCACACATGGGTGCACACACATCCCACCCACACCCACACCCACACACACATCTATACCCAGTGCTCTTGAGCAAACTTTGGCTGTCTTTGGCCCACCATTGTTCACTGGCACTGAGGCATTGCCGGGCTAAGTGAGGGGCCCTGATGGATACCTACCAGATTTAGACCACCGATAAAGGTGTGAGAGGAGGAGAAAGAGAGTAAATGGAGGAATACTGAATAGGGGAGAAGAAGATGGCAGAAGATAGCAGAAGGTAGAATCGAAGAGAGGCGCAAAAAATGGGAGGAAAAACTATTGTCCCACGCATTCAAATGCACAGGTGTGTGTAATATGGATGCTTCCCTTCTTCTCTATGGAGACTGTAATATCATATGTCAGTCATATTTATGGAATAGAAAACTAAAACTCCATGGATAAATTATAGATGCAACAAAACTGGCATATTTCTGATTTTCCATTCAATCATTTAGAAATACGACATGCAGAGTGGCATTATGATCATTTTGAGCAAAACCATAATGAGAAAATATTTCATTACAAGTAAACACCTTGCATTGAGTAATGGCCTGAAAGCTGCATTCATCAATATTTTTGTATTATAAATTAGTCAAACAAAGACAGTAAATCTGTTTTCAAAAAAGGGAGCTTGTGAAGAGGAACCGATGGAAAAGTTACTGCCCTGCCTAACACAGTTTGCCTTGTTTTAGCTCGATGCATTTTAGCGTCTTTTAGCTCTTTGTTTTGTGTTTCACAGCCAACAAATGCTTCATTTTTTCCCCCCATTCTTACTGCTCTCATCGGTGTCATTTCCAGATATTCAAGGCAGCTGTTTTCAGTGAAAAAGCTCTAATAATCCAACCAGCTTCAAACAGAATACAGAAAAAAAAGCAACTGATGGATCAACATAGCAGAGATTTTAGTGGCTAAAATGCCAGAAATTCCCCTGACAAGCTGGTGGGAAGAGGAAAAGAGCGATCACTGGTGAAAACATCACTGCAAATTAAAGCTGTGTGTATTAGATGTAATTGTTAGTTGTCACTGTCTTACAGATTGTTTCACTGCTCCAAATATTAATAAGTTAATACAAGTTTAGGGAAATATTTGCAAATAATTTGAGCACATGTGATCAAGACTCAAATGTAAAAGTGTCTGTTTTTAGAGTTTAATGAAAACTCTATGTTGTAGCCGATTAATGTGCTGCTCATATACTTCAACAAATTACTGTATAGCTTGAAGGGGCACAGATGAAGGACAGATGAAGTCATGGTCAGAGAATCACTGAGTAATGTGGCGTTAATGAGAAACAGCTCAGTATGATGTGTCACTTTATTTTGGGTACATATGAGCAATAATGAGTAAGTAATTAGAAATTAATGAGTTGTTACTAATTTTATGCTGATTCACAGTCATTTAGAAAATGCTAAAAAGAAGGAATTGAGTGTCTATTCACAAAAAGGTATAAACATGACTTGGAGCCATGTCAGACCTGAGTGTTAACAGTGATTTTTAGAGACAAAAAGCCACCCTTTTCTTTTTTTTACAAAAGTCACAAAGACTTCACTTTGGAACAAAACTCTGCACTTACATATTTCAATGTGAATTTTTTTGCATCTCAAAGAGAGCTAC
This sequence comes from Acanthurus tractus, assembly GCA_029783725.1. Lineage (NCBI taxonomy): Eukaryota > Metazoa > Chordata > Actinopteri > Acanthuriformes > Acanthuridae > Acanthurus > Acanthurus tractus. Next base: position 3,673,867 of record JAQNCA010000020.1, on the reverse strand, counting down.
TAATCTGATCTCCAGAGAAAGATGTGTGAGAGTATTTCCGTAGGATGCTGGCAGAGGCGTAACTTATGCTCCAGGCGTTGTAAACAGAGACACCAAGTCCAACAGCACAGCGACAGTCAACATCCCCTGGCACAAAAAAAAAAAAAAAAACCCCAAAAAAAACGATCTTAAAAGCTCCACTAAAAGCAGAGTCGCTCGTTGAACTCCGCTGAGGACCCGCACGTCACATGGAACACAGATCAGTTTAGTCTGTGTTGTTATTGTTTTTTTTGTTTTTTTTTCCCCCCACAAAGCTTTAACACAACAAAGCGTCAGTGACATAAAAGTCCGATGGCGGGAAAAAAAAAACAAAAACCCTGAATTCACATAAAGAGAAATTAAAATGATTTAATCTGTTGATCACAGCTGCGACCAAACCAACCAACCTGATGGCCTACAGGGGAGGGGATTCGCCCGTCAGCGTGGAGTGGAGGCTACTTTGTGGCACTTAAACGACAAGAGTGTGAAGTGACAGGTGAGAGAGTAAACACACAAAGGTCAGGACGCTTTGCTTACTGAAAGAAAGGGGAAATTTGCTGTAACTTGAGTGCCGCATTTTCACAAACAATGAGGCAGTGTTGAAACTTAAGAAATGCTTCACTGTCAAAGTCGTGTCATGCCTTTTTTTTTTTTTTAGCACCCATCGTGCATCAGAAGACTTGCAGCTGTGGGGCAATAATCTATGATAATGACCATTTTGGGGATTATAAAAGTATGACGGTTTAATGCACAAAGAGTTTACAGGACATTTTAAAAGGTAAAATGTACAAGTCCAGATGCCATGATTTACTGTTTAATGATGGGCTTCTCTTCCTCTGCTGTGTGGGAGACATAATCAGGTTTTGTGAGATCTGACAGTAGATTAGTAGCCACCTTGCCTCAGATAAGAAGCTGCACTGATAAAGCCCTGTCCTAGGAGGCACATGGCTGTGATTGAACGCCATATCTGACATGAGCAGATCTGTTAAGAACACAATTAAGACACTGTCTAGCCATATCTACTCTAACTGCACTTGTCCCTGCTAATCCCTTCATTCTGTGTTGGAGGTGAGGTTGAAAAATTCTGACTAAAACCTGATGATCCATGCAAGCTATGGAGCTGAACTTAAGGTTTTCTCTGACGCAGAGATAACGGAAGTGTATACAAGTTCTTTTCTGTAAATGAGATTTTGATCGAAAATGATGGAGCAACACAAACTAGTTGAGAAATGACCTTATCTCAAGGTGATCAGGCTCGAAGACACTTGAAACAAACTAGACCTCGTGGTAATCCTGTGATCCAGAGACGCACAAGAAAGGCCGTAACTGAGTAAATATAACAGTAAAGCTTCTATCCGATCCATAATCCAATTTATAGAGGCTTTTCCAAAAACTGCTATTTTTGTTTCATTTTCCTCCTCTGGGTAATTAGGAATAAGACTAGAACAGAACCTTTCGAAAAGCTAAATACGTAGCGACACACACATTTGCACAGGGTTTTCAGTATCATGCTGCTTCCAGCCACCCTTCCCGCAAGAAAATGCCATAACTGGTCCGTGTAAACCGCCTAAGTGGTTTGTATAAAAAGCCAGGTGAGAGCAGCTTAATGTGCCTGGATAAACTTGCCAGCCACAAATCTAAACCTCAAATTCCACTTCACAGTGGTTGAAATGATAAAAGCTTCATGTGCGTCTGCACAGCATTGGCATCACTGGCATTTGTTCATGTTTTTAGCTTTCTTTGTTTATGGATGCATTTCAGATTATCTCCATGTCCTGCACAGCTGGAGTGAGTCTGTACTAGCCCCTATCTATCACGCACCATAACTTGTGGAACATCTTTCTGCAAATAGCAGGCTGGCAAGCCTCTTTCTGCAAAGTCGTGACGCTTTTGTTACGACAAATGCCACATATACAAACAGATTTGGGTTTGTTTTTTTTTTGCACAATATGTGTTTGCTCTTTGCATTTGTACACACATTCAATGCAATGAGGACAATAGGCAGATATGCTGCTGATAAGATCCATCACTTAAGGACTGGCACAGCAGAAGAGGTGAATAAAGTCTATTGCTAAAGTTTTGGTTGCAAAAACAGTCATCATCTCTAATCAGCAAGCTGAGACACCTTCCAGTCTGTGTGTGTGGAAAGTCTTATTGACTAATAATAGCTACGTCTGCATGAAATCATTGTGCATTATCCCATAAGCATATTTCCTGGCCTCTGCTGTGGCAAACCTTCCTCGAAGATGCCCTTCAGGGATTCATTATCTCTGTAAAACACCACAAGGGGGTTGAGTGCTTCCATCTTCTGCCTCTTTAACCCACATCCATTATTCAGCATTGAGATAGTCTGCGGAGTCAGTACTACAGGGAGACCAGAAGAAGCCACTGATGTCTCATTCTACCTCTACAGGTGATTAGGATGCGTCTAATAGCTGAGAATACTATTAACAAATTAGTTACCATTTTAAATTCTTTTTGCACGACATCTCAGACATGTGCAAGCATAATACTGTATGCAAATGTGAGAGAAGACAGTGTGTTTGTGTTCAAGTGCAGGTCTAACAGTATTGTTATGTGTTTCCCTTGGTGACTGCCACTGTTTGTCACATTATGCTCAAGTTGTTTTCGATGTAATAACGGTAAGACAATCTGTTGCATGTAATCGGATCCTGTCAGAATGGAGAGAAGTGAAAGAAACATGTGACAAGGTGTGATTAGTTATCCGCCAATCTTGCCGGGTATTTGTTGACAGATGGGTCTTTTGTCAAGGTAATTTGTTCAACAGAATAACCAGGTAGATAATTACCTGTTGCTTTTGTGGCTATTAGGGGCATTGTTGTGTTAAAAACATCCTAATAGTGAATTATTCATTGCTCAGTAGGGCAACTAAAGGGGTCATAGTCTCCAGCTGACCCGAGGCAACATGTTTTTCTTTCTGTTTTGAAAAAGCTTCTCACCTAATTCAACAAAATCCACCCTTTTGACTGGTGTTGTATATTTGACATAAATCCTAAAGGCAATGAAAACCTGTAAATGTAAATTTGAATGCAAATTCCTGCAGATCACACTTTCTAAAAGCAATTTAAAGACCACAAAAAGTCTAGTCTTGGCAGGCCTCATATTTTCTTTGACTACAGCTGCATATAGGCTCAATTACATCAGATTAGACCAGGATGCAAATAAACATGATAGGGTGTTAAGAGGTTGGAGCGGAAGGGGGTGTGACGAAGGTGTTGTATTTCATGTCAAACCACTTGGAGAGGAGACTCTTAAAGCGCGCTGGCTGAGGGTGCCAGCGCAGTACGGAGACGTCAGTCACAGAAGAAGACCACATTACGTGAACATCTGTATCGGACAGCCAGACTTTATGTTTGCGCCCCCTCAGGAAATGGACAGCAGGATCAGACCGCTCGGCCTGACCGGGCACACCGCCAACCCGCTCAGTGGTCTGCAGGTGCCCCCTTCCCTCCTGCGCCCTCCGCCGCTCTTCCTCCGGGCTTGTAATCCCACACTGGAGAGGGGATACCCTCGCACCCCGAAGTGCGCCAGATGCAGAAACCACGGCGTGGTATCCGCGCTCAAAGGCCACAAGCGCTTCTGCCGCTGGAGAGACTGCGTGTGCGCAAAGTGCACTCTGATTGCGGAGAGGCAGCGGGTGATGGCCGCGCAGGTGGCACTCAGGAGGCAGCAGGCTCAGGAGGAGAGCGAGGCCCGGGAGCTCCGGATCATGTATCCCGGCTCGGGGATCGGCGGAGAATCTGGGATACCTCAGGGGTCACCAATAGGCCCCGCGGTGCCGACAGCAACAAGCGGTACTCCAACAGCTACCAGCTTTGATGTTTTTGGAGCAGAGAACCAAAAAGACGGTAGGTTAATAAAAGTTAATAATAGAAGTTATTTATCTATTT
>JAQNCA010000020.1:3633209-3669838 GCA_029783725.1 Acanthurus tractus | reverse complement strand
ATTAATAACAAGTTTTATTCACATTTCAGATGACAAACTGAGCAAGTACAACTTTTATAGCGGATTCATGGGCCGACCAGTCTTTGCGCCCCACACCGCGCGGCTGCCCTCCCCGCATAACAAGGACGTGTCTCCAAACAAGGACAACGCCACCTCATCCACCGATGACAGCGCAAGTCCATCTCCAGTGTTTGATCACATAGAGAGTCCACAGAGGTCACATTCCTCCTCGGATCCAGAGTCCGGCAGCGAGTCGGAGAAACAGAAGGACTTCCCCAGCGTGGACCCCACCGATATCATGACCAAGATCTTCCCCCATCAAAAACGGGACACCCTGGAGTCTATGGTGAAAACGTGCAAAGGCGACATTGTCAGATCCATTGAACTGATGTTGAGCTCCAAAGAGAACAAAATTGACTCTGATAGCTTGTCTCTGTCTAATCACCCGAGCGCACTCAGGCCTTCTGTCGGATTGCCTGGAGCGCTCGGTGCTCTGGGGAGCAAGTCTGCTTTCTCCCCGCTCCACATGCCACCTACGACCGCCGGGGGAGACAGTCTGTACGGGCTCAGCCCTCGCCTCGCTGTCAGTCCCCTTCGGCTGGCCTACTCGTCCTCAAACAGTGGTATGGGAGGTTTTATGTCACCATACATGACATCCGGACTGATGCCAGTGTTTCCACTGCGTCCAATGGACTCATATTCCTTCCCGGGCATGATCCGAGACCTTTCTTACCTTCAGAGCAAGGATTCACTATGCACTACAGGTCTTTACACAAGACTTAGCAATGAAAAATGACAACATTTAAGATTTGTTTATTAAAAATGTTCTTATTTAGTTAATCTTGATGTAAATTTACTTTAAAATTTACCTTAAAGTGCCTCAAACCCAGCTAATGTGCTGAGGGAAATCACTGCATTGCGACAATTTTCTATTAAAAGTTTTTTTTTACAGTGCACATGTTGTAAAAAAAGTTTATTATAACCAAAATAAAGCCATTAAATCTGCTCCTGTTTAATGTGTCACTAATTTGTGCTTCTGGCCTTTTTTTTAATAAAAGATAAAATTATTTTATAGATCAGTTGACTTGTTTGTCTGTATATCGTGCTTTTTTATGATACTTCGTGAGTTTCATAAGTTTTCTCACCACCTGCTAAATCAATCAGTTTCACATCTGGTTTTAAGACTACTTTGCATTACAACTTTCCCAGCATGTACCTCTTACATGCATTTCTTATACACAACAAAACGTGAACACTTATTTTTATTTTACAGAGAAATTTCACAGCCTGGAATTCCCTTCATTCTCTTCATCTTCTAATAAACAAAAAGTAACAAAAAATTGACGTGTACATAAGAATGCGAGAAAGTGCATTTAAGTACAAACCTGTCATGCTGTCATTGGTCTTAGCCGCAGAAAGTCATTCTCAAACATGATTGGATAAAAGAACCACATGCTGTAGCGATAACAACCAATAGGAAGCATCAGAGTCGTCACGAGACCGCATGTTTCAGGAAATCGAAACATGGCAAGCTTTGAATGTTGGATGTATACCATGAATTTGAAACGCCCGTGAGCGGGATTTTATGAGGCAGGAGGAGACATTTTTACATTTCTGCCATCTGACATGCGTTTTCACATTATTGTCGCCGCTGTCTTTTGCTGTGGCTTTGCACACTCGCGGAAAATAAGAGGAATTTCTTCATCTTGTAAGTTAGCTGTCCCCCCTTTTAGCTAGCCGAGGGCTATCAGTAGCTATCATCATCATCATAGGAGCAATAACACTGACATGGTTTAAAGGGCTTTAACTTTAACAGCCTCTTAGCTTTAACACCGACAATAAGTTGCAAGTAATCATGTTGTTGTCAACGCTGCACTTAGTTTTTAACAGCAACTGTTAGGGAAAATGAAGGATGGTAGCAATAATACCAAAACTTAGCTTTTTTAAATAGTCCAGTAGCATTTGTTCACAGACACTGAACCTCAGCACAAGTCTTTTCTACCAAAATGCATGCTCAACACACTATACAAAATTTCGTAAAGAGTCTGCTTTTTAGTTTGGTTGCATTTTTTTTGCTGCAGTTCAAGGTCATCAACATGCAACAGATTGAAACGTTTTTAATGTCTGACAGATAAGCGGTTCTACAGAGAGAGGAAGTCCTTTCTGTGCATCGATGGCTCGAAAATCATCCCGTTTGAGCAGGTGAACGATGACTACTGCGACTGTGAAGATGGCTCCGATGAGCCAGGTAAAGAGTTCAGCCATGGGTGAACGCCCCCTCAGGTTTTTTACCAGTGTTAGCATAGTGTGAGACGCTGTTAATAATTACTGCAGACTGAATTGCTTCAAACAGTTTTGACTTTGGTTAATGTCCTTTTTTATTTTAAATGTTTCGTCATCAATATTTTTAAGAATACAAAACACAAGTTGAATGTACGTCCTTGTATACATCTAGGGTTGTATTGTTATGCATTAAAAAAAAAAACAGTTCACCTAGAGTACCTTATCTAATGTGGACATGACTGGCAGCTCTGTGTCTCAGATAAACTTAGACTAACACTAACACACACCAATTCAAACAAACTATATACTATTTACACTATGAAAGACAGACATTTCCTGCCTACTCTAAGAAGACCAGGTCATATGTCATGAGTATTAGATGATTATATTTAGGTGTTATACCAACTCTTAGTCCGTCTCTGGTGGGATTATAACACGTTTAAGTCCTATATAAAGCATCATAATGGTCATCATCAGTTATCACAAAGTTATGAGGGATACAAGGACCTCTTTTCAAAGTTTATCATGTAAATGTTTTTCTTCCCTGGGGAATCAGGAGCTTTCTAAGCTGCTACTGAGTTTGTAAAACTGTGAGGATTAGTTCGGAAATTAAAAACAACAATATATAGAGTCTTCCAAAGGAGTCATCAAGTAACTGATTTTACTTACAATTTCTGCTCTATGAAAGAAGTCTATTATCTCTGGTGTACACTTGTGCATATTAAGTGTGTATGTAAGAAGATTACTGCTTGAATAGATACAACTTGTAAGTCACCACACAATCTATTTGGCAGCGAAAATACATAATCTGCCTTTGCTGCTTTTTCTTACTGCTGAGAAAAATCCATCCTCTACCACTTTCTGCAAAGTAAGTGTGAGCACCCGAATAAACTTTTCTAGTCATCACAAACAAAATTGGACAGAAGAATCAAGAGGTGATTGAACTGAGATTGAGCGTGTTGGTAATGTAATCCACCCACACCAAACTCCTGAAGTGTTTGAACCCACATATTAACGGCTGTTGTCACCAATCCGGTACAGTGGAAATATGGAAAAACATTTTACAGAGCTCAGGTTCATAAAGTTTGATCTTTATCCTATTTCAGTGTTGTAATTTAAGCCATATTTTGTAAGTTGAAATTAATACTTGAAACAAAAAAAGACAAAATGCAGTGCAGAACTCCCAAAAATCTCAAGCTCTCACCATTTTATAGCACTTTTTGCATTTTCTACGTTTTCTAACAAGGTTAAAAAAAAGTCCACAGTTTGTAGTGAAGACAAAAATTGATTCATTTCCATAGCAGGATGCTTTTTGTATTTTAAGGGCTGATGCAAGCTGCTTTACTGAAAAAGGGTTTTAGACACTCCCTTTTGACTCTATAGAGGTGTAAACCCAGGCAGTTTTATTAGAAAAAAGCAAAAAATCAACAACAAATCAAAACATAACTCCAGCAGTATATGTGCAAACGCTTTAAAAAAGGTTTCACCAGCCTCTGTGCATGTGATTTGAATACCTTTGATTAAATTAATTCGTTTCTTGAGTTTAGCATATTATGCACTGCTGACCCCTGCTGCTGCCCCCATGTAGGCACCTCAGCCTGCCCCCGAGGCCGATTCTACTGCACCAATCTGGGTTTCCGCCCACACTACATCCCGTCGTCGCGAGTCAATGATGGCATCTGTGGTAAGGCTCTTTATATTTGATTTCACTGGATGAAATAATAGTCTCCTGAAAGGTGACTTTAATAAATTTAGTAGAATCTTTTGAAGTGAGGCATCGCATCAACAATGTTTTTCTGCTTCGGCGTTTTTCAAGGACAACAAGGGCAGTGCTGCGAGTGCTGATGGTGATGAACACATTTATTCTAGTAGAAAACGAATAGCTGTCTTATTTGTTCAGACCAGCTGGTGGAAAGGTCTGGTGCAGAATGTTCTCTGATAGCTTGCAATTTAATTAATTTCATTCGTATTTTTGAGTTTTCAATCAAAAGAGTTTACTTCCCCCCTTTTTTTTTTTTTGGCAAGAGGTTGTTCTGTTTGCTTTTTCTCCTTTTTGTGTATTTCGCAAACATGGACAGGAATTCATATTTTACATGATGTCAAGAGGCTGACGTGTTGGTGTACAAACTGTCACTCCTTTTGTAGTACAAACAAACAGATGAAGTAGACACAGCAAACAAAACCAGGCTCTCAAATGCACATTTGCCAATGTGCACACACTCGCTCTCCTCAAACAGTTTTCCCTGAAAAACATCCTGTCCCTTTCCTCAAGGCCTGTCCCTAGTTTTTCTTGTAAAATCTGCCACACTCTCTGCCTAATCAGCCCCCCTCTCTCATCCACATTTGTTCTTCTTTAGTTCCCCACTAAAATCAATACCTTCCATTGTCGACATTTCCTCTGTCACCAGAGCTTTCAGCAGCATTAGACGGCATGCAACCATCTCTGGTTAAAAAATGAAGGAATGAGGAATGAAAGCGCAATGGTGGAATATTTCTCAAAGCTTCTGCCTCCCTTTCCTCCCTCTTTTATTCTACTCCCACCAGTCTTCTCATACCGTCCCTGTCTTGAATGGAGCTAACACGCTGTCGCTTTTCCTCTTCGACTGGGTGTTGTGAGATTTGTCATCAGCTTCCCTCTCAGGGCTCTAAAGCTTTTGTTCCACTGGTCACCACTGGGGTTCTGGATAATTGAGGAAATGTCACACTGTGCTGACTCTCTTGGGCGAAACATCTGAGTAAAAGCCAGGCCTGAGTACTTACAAAACACCATGCAGCTGATCTTATAAGTGGTTGATCTCAAGAGACCCTGTCTGAAAAAGACAGGGAGAGAGAAAGAGAAGTGTATATATATGCAGACAAAGAGATCTGATCTTTATTGAGGATGAAAAGTGACTGGCTAGGTCAAAAATACCTGCACTTAAGAGGATATACATTTGTCAGTTTTACGATTGTAGCACAATATGTATAAGCCTTGTAGATACACCATTTAATGGATGGTACTAGCAATTGGTATCATTAGATAACTAATTTTTGCACAATGCAGTTATTCTGAACAATAGTGGTAGTTTTGACGATACTTTGATTGAGAGTGGCATATAACAATTATATTTATGTTGATTAAAGGTGTATCCTTAGCGCATATCTGCAGCTGGTTAAGTGTAGCTTAGCATGTAAACAGAAATAGCTGTTTTTTGTCTGCCATTTATTTTTAGTTGGATAAAACAAATACAATTTAACAAGTTCGTTAGTTACAAGTCCCAAAGCACAAGGTGACGTCTTTAAATGTCTTTTTATGTCCAGTTACACAAAAAATCCAGTAAACTAGCATTTATGTCAAAGGAGTGCAGTCAGCCTTCACATCCGAGAAACTGGGACCAGTGAATTTTGGTGTTCCTGAGAAAACAACTGAAATTATAAATGAATTATCAGAACTTCATCAGAACTATCAGGACTTTCTTGCATTTGACAAATCGATTCCTTGATTAATTGTTTCAGTTCAACTCTTATGACACTATATCTTGGTTTTTAGTTATTTCTTTAACTATGCTCATAAAGTCTTTTTATTATTGCTGATTTATTATTGCTGATAGTATGTTTTTGTTGAGTACTGTTTTCAACTTTAATCTGTGTTCATTTCTGTTGCTGTGTCATGTATTGATCACATCATTTAAAAGGAAGACATATTGCTCACCTCTCCGTGCCGATAACGTTGAATGCTCTTCTGTTCTCTTGCATGTGCGTTGGATTGGTTTCTCCTGTGTCCCGTGCCAGATTGCTGCGATGCTTCAGATGAATACAACAGCCACGCTCGCTGCCAGAACACTTGCTGGTCAGTTGAATCAAAACCGAGATTCAATATTTATAAAATAACACATGCAGATTTTGACTCAAAATATGGTAATAGAGTCCCACGCACAGCTAAAGAAATAAATATCCTATCAGTCGATTTTGCTGTGGGTTTGTATCAAACAGTAGATTTTGGGCAATTTGTTAAAAATGCAAATCTTGTTCATTTCAAGTTGTCTTTAACATAAAGCTATTTATCATAACATGAGAGTGATATACTGTTCTCTTGCTGCACTAATGTGAAAGTGACTCATCCAGTGTGCCACCAGGGGGCATGGTGTCACTATGGTTTAAAAACTTGATGTAGTGCATGCCTTCCCTTGTAATGTATATGCAGCACAATATTGTTTTGAGGAGTTCATCCACGATAAAGACACATCTGACTCACCACCTTGTTACACTGTAAACTGTGCTCTCAATAACCTCCATCCAGAGGTGTTTTTGATGCAGATAATTTTGCTGCTACAAGATGAAAATCACACACTGCAGGGATAGTATAAATAAATGAAAATATTTATACGAATGCAGGCTCCTGCCAGGTCATATTGATCATCTTCACTGAGCTACACTGCAAAGATTGTCTATAATATGATGCAGAAATGCAGCCCGCTGTGTAGATGTAACTTTTAATACAGTAACCCACTTCTGTTGTTGACAGTCCTCTGTTATTTCATTCACTGCCATTCGCCCCAAAACCGCATACAAGCAGAGTATATCTCATTATGTTTTCACAAGGTCCACACTCATATTGTGTTTGCCAGACTTCAAAAACAATTTAGTTCAACCACAGAGCATCAGCCCCCGTCTTATTTACTCTTCTATTTTCCCATTTGGATTCCTGCTGCATTGTGGGCCCTTAAAAATTGGATTGCACCATCTCAGTGACCATAGCAGGGGTGGCCGATGTTTTCTCAGTAATGATGGGAGCGTGCATGCTCTGTCTCGCTCTCCTCCAGGAATCTGGGACAGAGAGAGAGAGCATACGTGGAGGGCCAGATGAGGACCCTCGATGAGGGCTTGCAACTCAAGCAGCAACTGATTGAGGAGGGAGTGCTGCTGTGGAGGGAGAAACAGGTACACTGTATTCTGATGGAGGAACTCCTATTGTATGAGATGTAGTGGTTATAGAATAGTCATCAGGGTTTTCCCTCCAGAAACTTTCACTTCTGTTTGTTTTTCACTGCTTTTCAGACTAAAGTTTAGTCTAACCTGCACATAATACTCACCAGGTCAATTAAGTGTATAGTGGCATTACATCGTTGGGAAACAGAAACACTCTAAAAGTAGTATTTTACACAAAAAATAATCAAGAAATAAAGAACTGACTTGACAAAAAGCAAATCTTTGGACAAATAATACAATAAATTATTTGAGTGGGTTTTAATATAGCAAAACCGAACACCCTTGAAGTGTTAATCAAGCCATGTTTTTTTATAATTTTCAGGTGTATAATTAACTGGATGTTATGTTGATTTGTCTTTTAGTTTCTGTCTAATGAAGGAATCTAAATACCCCAAAAATGTGTGATAGTTTCCACTTATTATAGTTCATGTTTGCTTCCAGTAGTAAAATGATGTCGAGCTGATCTGGAATCATCCCGAATATTCATTGAATGTTGACTCTGTCAGGATTGTATTACTGGAAACTGACCCTAGATCTGCCATAAATGGCCTGATATCACGTCTCTCCTGAGATCTTGGGAGACAGCCACCATCTCCACTAATGACCTCCTTCAGCCTATCTCTTTGTGACTGTATTGTTTAAGTGTCAGATCTTTTGGGTTGTTATGTTTTTCCTCAAGTTTTATTGGGGTAGATTTTATTGTACAGTAAATCTCTACCTGTAACCTATTTCCGTACACACATGGATGCAGAGCGTGTCCTGTGGCCTGCATGATAAACCCTGGCCTGTTGTCAGAGCCCATTGCAGTCAACATGGTGAACCCATGGATGTACTCTGAACTGCTGCACAGACTCATGTGTGTGATGAACTCAATTCTGGCTGCGATGCATTCAGTGTTTTCACTTTGCTGTGAAAAGCAGTGGCTCTGGAATATTTGGTTGCAATTTCAAAGCAACACATTGGGTTTAATTCTTCTTCTTTATGTGTTTTTTCCCTACTTTTTGTCATCTGTTATTATCAATTCAATGACAAAATGACCCTAAAATGATCAGCAATGTACCAAACAGCCTCTACCTCGTAGAGCCTGTGTGTAAATCTGGCATCTGCTGCAACAGGCGCACGCTGTGCAGTTTCCAACACCAACCTTAGCCTGCTGTGCAGTTGGTTTTTGCCATGTCAGTGTGAGATACTCACTATATTCTGGCTGTAAGAACTGTCAAGAAGCATTTTTCCAGCCACTTACTCGCATGCATTTCTGTGTTTTAGATGGTCAGATGATGCTATTTGTGCCATCTCATTTTAGCGTATGTTTATAGGAAAAAAATGATATATGGTCCCAATCCAAACAATACTACTTAGTTATTTCTAATCATCTGTAACTCATAAATAATGTACTATTCTTCTCATGCTACAAACTTTGTATTTTAGTGGATCTTTTTCTTTTTCGTGGCTCATTTGCAGTCACTCAGTAGGAGTAAATAGTTCGGGGTAAGTTGGGAAAGTAAACAAGTACCTGAGTCATCAAGCCCATTTTGAATCAACATGCTCCTCTACAGAGCTTGAAGATATGCAGGAACTACTTCACAGTCTTTCCTCTGCTCTCCATTTGCACATTTAGTTCAACAAGCACTAGGCCAAATTAGATACTGGAGCCCTGGAGTTCGGAGCAAATTAAATTTGGCAGCTGAGGCTCTCTTTAGATGTTTGTAAGTTATATTTACTGGTTCACTGGTCTCATTACTTAATGCAATATCTTCATTTAGTTAAAGGTTGGGGAGCGTCTGGCCCCTGGGCTGCATGCGGCTGGTAAGACCATTTGATCCAACCTGCAAGGCAATACTTATATACGAAAAAAGCAACAAAGGAATGCCAGAAAATAAAGAAAATGACATAAAATTGTGGACTGACCATTGACTGTATAAAACACTGGACAAACCCTCTGTAACGTCACCGTTTGGTTTCTGCATGACCGAAAGTGAAGCCTCGTCATGGGTACCGCCATTAACCTGCGCCTGACTCTGCCAAGAGCCCGCCTAAACAACGAAAAACCAAATATGGGAAAAGAGGCGGGGGTCAAAGGACGGACACCACGCCCACTCAGCTAACAGCCCCCGGCTATTCGTCAACAGGCAGTCAATCAACAGCCGAAAAGCCAAATTTTAAGCTTAAATATAAAATAAACAAATGAGTTAGAAAAAAGTTCTACCCCGTCAGAGTTTTCATGAGATTGTAGAGAAGCTGTAGACAAAAAATGTTTTTTGAGCCAGGCTGTAAATATGTTTATTTCTGCTCTAAAGTTGGCCATTTTAACATGGGCCCCAATGGGACTTTGCTCCCTTTTGGAGCCAGTCTCAAGTGGTCAGTCGAGAAATTGCAAGTTTTTGTACTTCCTGTTTGGCTTCAACGCGAAAGCGGGGAGTTTGCCCCTTGGGACTGACACATCCCTCTGAGGGGTGCATCCCATATGCCTTTGCAGGTCACACATAGAACACTATCATGTCATTGATGACATGCATTATGGCAACTGACAAGAAAAACAGATGCAGAATTTTGCAATTACCAAGAGAAAGGGATGGACTAATATGATTCATTTTTTCCAAGTAGTTGTAGTAAAACTCCTCCAGACATTCAACAATGTCTTGGGACATGTAAAGTAGCAAAAAAAGTTGAACAGTAGCCAGCTGATGACCGTACAAACCTTGGCCACAACAGAAAAATCATTGAACTGCAAAGTAATGATGCCTCACCAAAGACAAGCAATTCCAGCCATCACATTAGAGGTAAGTGTGATATATGTGTTCAATAATTTAGCATGGCTCTCGAAGGATGTGATAAAAATTGAAATGGCCCTTGATAGTAAAAACGTTCCCCATCCCTGATTTAGGGATGTCAAGTCGGCCCCCTTACACTGCTCGATGATCAAGTCTTGCTCACATACTACACATATATAGACATTTCTTTTAGTGCATTAGTAATAGAAAATTTTAAGACCAGGGTATTGTTCAACACATAGTTATGGTCATCAGAAAAAATCTATTTGGGATTCTGAAGGACTCATTGGCAGCCGAACAAAATGTTGCTGCAGCACATTTCACAGTTTAACTTTCTCAGGGCTGCCCTCAATCCTGTTATTCTGCGTGTTCATTATGTGAGAAATTACTTTATTTCAAGGTATTTCGAAGCACTTTGCAGCACCCGTTGGTGTAAAAAATGCATTTCAGGAATGTCAGTCTTGTTTAAAATATGTATTGCCTGTAATGGAAGACACAGCTAAAAAGATACCACTTATTTGAAAACAGAGATTTTAACTGAAGGCCACTTTTTCACACATTTGCTAGCTGATGGTCTCTGAGTGTGTTCCCTGCGCTCCTCTTTTCTGCCCCCCCCCCCAGTTCTTTTCTGTGGCGGCTGATTGGCAGATCGAGGCTGAAATGTCATCCAGCCCTCCTGGCCCAGCCGCACATTGTGATCCTCTTTCTTTCAGTGTGTCTCTGTTGATATGGCAGGGTTACCTCAGGGGCCTTGTCTCAGAAACCTCACACAAAGTGACTCAAAAGTGAACTCCTCCTACTGTCCAAGGGTTAAAGAAGATTCTGGAACAGGATGCTTGAAAACTTTTTAATCAAATTAGGAAGCCTATGCGCAGTGAAAGCTGAGTGTAGCGTGTCAGCATTACGCACCCTTGAACCAGCAGAAAAAGGAATGCGGCTGTTAATTAAAGACAAATTGATATTCAATAAAATCCTCTTTCAGGAGGTTTGTGATTATCTTTCTGTTGATTGGCTCACTGTAAGTGTACATTTTGAAGCGGAGAGTTGTGTGCAGCATTTTGCAAGCTCTCATTGCCTTTTTAAGAGTTTTTTTCCCCCCCTCTTCCTGGCATGGCTGTGTCTTAATTTTGTCAGGATTTCAGAGGAAACTACGGTGCTTCTCTGTACAGCTTTCCAAGACTTTACTCAGCGGGGAAAAGTCTTAAACACTGAGTAATGAATCAGCACTCCTAAGTCTGCTAAAACAAAAAACAGTACGAAAGTCACTCATGCATCTGGAATATTGTTTCTTTTTCCACATTAATATGCAACTAAACAGATATTTTTCATTTTAGAGCCAAGATTTGTCAGTGCAAAAAAAAACTTCATGGAAATGCAAATGCTATGTGCATAAGTCTCTGGTGTTTTATACAGGATTTTAACTCTGCCGATGAATCTTTTTACATGGGTGTTGTTCGCAAGTAAATATGCTCTCGTACACTTAAAATGGAGCCCATAAATCACTGCAGCAAACTGAAGGAATCTAAGCAAGCAGCATGCCCCAGAAAGGTAGTCATCCCTATCCGAACCAAGCAGAATCCATCACTGCAATATGAGAGTCTCTGAGGAGAGATTGGAAGGCAGTATTGACACACACACACGAAAACACGCACACACCGGCACACCCATACACACACATACACACAGAAATAAGGGGCTCCTGCTCTTTCATATTAATTGGTCCATTACAGAGAGTGATGATGGGTTATGCTGGGTTGTCAGAAGCTGTCATTTTTTTGTGTGACAGCAACACCTCCTGACGCAAGTGATTTAAATAGTCCATTGTGCAGAGCCGACTGCTGTAAGACAAGTTTTTGAATATACATACATAGGCTGGCTGTTTTCTAGAGGTACATGTGTTGATGCATAAATAAGGAGATGCAAACACAAACTAATGTGTTAAACCTGTTAGCATGCTAATACTGTCTAATAAGTAATAAATACAGAGAACAGCCAAGGCTAATGAGAATATATTTCAACTATGCAGGTATTTGGTCATAAACTTAAGTGTTGGATGAAATGAAATTTTGATCTGCTGATGCTGCTGAAGTGAAAATGAATGTTCAGTAGATTTAAGTCATCCTGAGGAGGCACATGAATGTTTTACCAAATTTAACAGCAATTCACGCAACACTCAAACATCAGAGAGACTGACATCGCTGTCCCGGGAATCACAGCGCAAGCATGAATTAAAATGCTGCAATATAGTTTTTCATTTTTTAAAGCAGCAAAACATCACCTCTACTGTAATCTCCAATAAAGAACTAAAATAACTCAACATTTTCCCTGTAACACTGTTGCCATTTGTTTTTTTTTTTGTTCAGCCAATATCAACCAGACTCTTGAACAGTCCAGAGAAGATCAGTAACCAGCAAACATAAGACACTTGGTAGCTCACATGCAAACTAAATGTCCTTGTCCTTTTGGCTGTGGACGTTTTTTCAGATGGAACTACATCTTAAATTGGCCCAAATCAGAGTTTAAAATTGCTTTTCTGTGTGGAAATGTGCCTCATATGAGGAGTGATATGAGGAAAAAACATCAGAGAGAAGTTTGAGTGCACCAATTATTTTTAGACTGAGTGTAACTAAAGCAAAAGCATGACACTAACTGTACTACTACTACGATTGGATGCTGTTAGCATGTTCATCAGCTGGCAGCTTTAGTTTTTTGCCATGTTATGCTGATCTGAGTCTCTTTGTTTGTCTCTATGTTGTCTCTCTTAAGGCCCAGCTCAGAGAGCTTCAGCAGGCGGCCGAGGACCTACAGATCAAATTAGAGGAGCACAGAAGGAGGAAACACGAGGCTGAGCGACTCAAAGAGCAAACGTTAAAGGCGCTGGAAGCAGGGGACAGTAAGTGTCTTGGAACCTTTAACCCGCCGTGATTTGGTTTGACTCCATTCAAAGCAATTCAGTCCACAGAATTGCTCGAGTTTAGGCCATTGTAATGGCGACCACAGGGCAGCTTCCATTTTATTTCAGCTCAGCCTTACATTGAACAAAAGTAAATTGACCTCAGCACTTCAGGCTAGATGGTCAGGATGACAAATGGTGGAGCTTCAGAAACAGCTGGAAGGGTTAAATACAGATTCCTGTGCCGCCGAAATAAATGGACTAGGAGAGGAGTGCTGAGCAACAGCATATTGCAGTCCCACAGCTCTCTCTTTTTTTTTTTTTTTTTTTTAACGTTCCTCAAACCTTCAGAGAGAAGTTGCTCATGACTCACAGGAAAATTCCCTTATCGCTTCGAGCACTAGCTGCCTCGGCATTTAAGTGACGTTCAGACTAGCGCGTGTGAATGTACAGAAAGTTGTGAGGCTGGATGGGAAATAGGCTCAATCATTTTCGCACGGAAGTCCATAAGGATTTAGAATCATTACGTGTGTGTGTATGTGTGTGTATCTGCATGTGTGTGTGTGTTGTGAAGGCAGGGGATAGAGATGGTAGAGCTACGTTAGCTAAAAGTTTTGGTGCCAATATATCAAACAAAATGCATCAAATAAAACATTCAAAATACTTGTCATTTCTCTCCTTTTCAACGCTTTTCAGCCATGTTTCTCACATTTTTTCTCTGATGTCATAAAGTGCTGCTAACTGATTGTCTATCCAGTGTCAAATGGACCCTCAAGTATAAGTTTAGATTGCAACAAAGGTCATTCAACTTTGCCGATTCCTCTGAGCATGCATCCATCATGTGTCCTGCTGTGCTAGCTGACCTTTGCTGGATGTCACAGGCCTCCGTGCTCCTCTGCTCATCATCCTTTCCTTCCATTACTGCTTATCTTCAGGATGTAGCAACCATCGTTTTTCATTTTTGCAGTTGCGTTGGCATGTCTGGGCCATGTCTGCTGCCAATCTAGGCTTCTATTATACAGTTCTAATGATAGTGTGTATGTAAGTGAAAGCAGTAGCTTCTGTGAGTTGAAAATGAAATATATCACGGACTCAAAGGCTACTTATCCATCCTTTTTCCTGCCTGAAGCCTATGACATTACACGCTGATTAATACTTTATTTTTAGTGAATAAGCACCATTAATCTGCCAACAGTAACACATAACACTTTATAGCTCCCTGATGGGCCTGACTGTTATTATTTGCGGTGACAAGTCCTTATGACTTACATGCACATTTTGATATAATTATGGACATTATGACACAGACACAGTAAAGCAGAGATTGTGTGAGCGAAAGTAAAGACAAAGAAGTACTTTCCAATCTCTAACTTTTATAACTGATAGAATTTTTAATGTGATCTGGCTAATGCATGGCCCTGGGCTAGCTTAGTTACTTTTCAGAAGAGCAGCCTAAGCAGTTGTGAATTTACTGCCTTTTTTTATTGTATTTTTTTTTTTCAAATAAAGTGCAAGACTTTCAGTTAAAATTGCATTTTAGGTTTACTTCCCATGCAGTAAGATCACACACACACTTTGAAGCCAACTTGCATGCTATAACTCAGTTTTAGATTCAATGTCTCAAAGTTTATTGCATTACAAGCCTCTCAATTACTCACAAAATATATCATTAAGTAAATGGCCACATTTTTCTCTATGTTATCGCAACATTTTAGTATCATCTAATTTTGCCTTTATGACCAGTCAACTGAATGTCAGAATAAACAGTTAGGAGTCTTTAACTTCCTTTTCACCCAAATGCACTGAAAAATACACATGCATATTATAATTTTATAATGTCTTCTAACCCTTACATCCACTTTATTTGTTAAACTGCCAACATTATTTGCTAAATCTTTAAAACAATTGCCCTGTAAGATTCTCATGAGGACAAATACCGAGCCATCTCATTTAAAATTAGGAACATCACAACAACAACAACAAAAAAATCATGTCATGAACATTTCTTTCCCTTTATGACCTGTCAATAGCCGGTCTCAAAATAGGAATGAAAAGCCTGAAGAACAAGCAGCTGAGCCTGCAAAGGAGAACTTAACAGTCTTTCACTTTACTGCTGCTGTCGCTCAATCATATCTCCGGGGCTTCGTGCGCAGTTATTAAGAAGTTTTAAAGGGCCAGGTTATTTGTAGCCTCGGAGAAAATTGCAGTTTTTTAATGGTGCGGTGCTTTTTTGTGCAATGAAACAATAATTGATGACTTGGAGGTTAGAGCGATCGGAGACTATTAGATTTTTAAAGCTTTTTTGTGTACATGCTTTTACGAGACTCTGACACGGCGCCATATTGTAAAGACGTGTTGGGAAATTGCAAAGCTATGTGATAACAAAACAAAGGAGAGCAAATAACACTCATAGTATGTTATTTTGAAGTTTTTAAGATCCGTGATTATTGTATTTTCCACAGTTTGGACCACATAACTTAGATGTATCCATTCAATTCAATAGCTAGCTCAGTTGTAGTTGTATCTCCTGTCACATTTTTCAAAGAATGCTTTGAAATCTGATTAAATCCTCATTGAATAACAAAGATTTTGCTGTTCCCAGCTGCTCGGAAAGGACACTGATCATGTGTGCTTGTTTTTGAAAAAAAAAAAAAAATCCCTCTTAATGCCAACCTCAGTAAGGTTTGGGTTCACATGGAGGTCTGCTCCTTCTCTGATGATGTTTATTTGATATGATCCCCTCATAAAGAGACATTCTGTTTTTTAATGTCTGTTACTCTTTTTAATGATACGCCCCAATATGCAAAGCCACACTGTGTCTGAGTTCACCCACAGTTTGAGGGGCTTTCTTCAAGTTCATCGTTAATCCAGTGGTTGACCTGATTTCTCTGGCGGACTGTCTTGCAAAACCACTTCCCTGCTACACGTGTTTTCCAAAGGTACACGAGTGCAGTTAGACACAAGATGGCATAGACTGAATGTACTGAGATGGCAGGAAGCCTCCGCAGTCAAGCCAGCCTTTTTTGTCTGCAGTGAATCGCTAATTTTAATTTGAGGAAGTTGAATTTAAAGAGTTACATCCATATTTGAAATAACTTCATCATGTTACTTGTTCACATTTCAATTTGAGTGGCTTATTGGCATGTTTGGTAGATTTTTCCAACAATACAGTCACTCAAAATGATTTTACAATCTCACAGTCATATTTTCCCTGCAGTGGTAGACCCGTGGCAGAGTGTAACCGACCAGATATCTCTTTTTTTGCATATTTCTTCAGGTTTTTTCCATTCCTTTTTGAATCATTTTTGTCATTAGCAATTCATAAAACCACACTGTAGCACAACAAATAGCACCTTGTTCTTTCCAGATGGTATTGTTGGACTGACCAGAACATTTTGATGCATGAATAAGGAAACACATGGGCTCTAATTTTGGTATAAAAATGGTAAATCCTCATAGAATAACAAATGCTTATCTTTTCCCCTGCCATACCTTAGCCTCGGGGAGATCATTAGTGTTATTAATAGAAGATGATTGTTGTTTTTATCATATTAATAAAGCCATTTGGCTATTTATCAGAGAAGGCCTGGAGGCACGGAAGTATTAGGTAACATGTTTGACAAGGAAGTGTCTATTTTAGAAAAATCAGACATGATGATGCAAAAGCCCCATTTAGACTTGGTAGAAATTAACAATCTGTATCTGGATATGTCACCTTGACAATGAAACCTGATCAAATGCCTAATAATTTTCACCTCTGTCTAAAAGAGTTCTTGTCTTGATTGTTTAGATCTCAATGAACAGACAAAGGAAGGTGGAGCTGGTGGATTTGCTCCGTATAGTTATCCTTTGCCTTATTATAACACACCTTCAAAGGTGTTAGTTTATATTATCATGAGAGAGAGCTTCACACCTGTTTGCCATCTGTTCGGCCACATATTTATGAACTGGGGGAATTTGAAGCATGTTTCTGGTTTTGTTTGAACAGTTTTGTCCCTCCATAGTCATATTAAACATTCTTCAGGTGTGGTTTGGCTGAAAACAGCATTTGGTTTGCATTCTGCATACATCTGCACGAGTATCACTAGACATTTCACTTATCAAGATAAAATATCTAGAGGCACATAATAGTAATCGTCATAGTTTTTTCAGTTGAATGTGTTTTCCCCATTTTGCTAAGCAAGTTGCAGCCCCCAGAAGATCTCTTTATCCCAGTTTCAGTTCCTCTGGTTTAGCCCAACCCCGACAACCAGCCTGCAGCCCATCATCTCATGCTAACCCCTTTTAATGAGTGACTCATACTTTTATCAGACCTGTTTGCAGTATATCAGCCTCTTAAAGGTACACTACACGAATATCTCTTAATTAAAAGCTGGTTTAATTCTATGCTGGTTTAATTCCTCATGGTCAGACAAACCCATTGCAAGATGAATGGAAAGGCAAAGACAGTGTCAGGTAGTGCCAGTAGGTTAAAACTGATATTTACACCATTACAGATACTTTTATCGTTACTGCACGTGATGTTTTTGTAATTTAGGATGCCTGCGTGTTTTTGCATGTAGGTCTACATATGTGGGATTTTGCTCAGGATAGCATGAATATCAAAAAACATGTAATATGCAGTGATGACACAGAATATTTGTCTCTGAGGATTTTAGAGGAGCTTCCTCTGAGGTAGCCCAGATGTGACAGATCCAGTGCCAAGCATTTCATGTTCCTTTGATACACTCCTACTTCACCCAACAATAACAAATAAAATATTGACCCCTAAGCTGCTGAAAAATGTAGACTGGCTTTTAAAATATTCACAGAAATGGACTAAAATTTTGATTTATCATAATGTTTTTTCTTCTTTGTGCTTTTTATTTCCTGGATTGCATTATAAATATTAACTTGCGTTACCTTGAAACTTGAGATCAATCACTGTAAATATTTTGCAGCCATTTACTTTTTCAATACGCTGTGTTTTTTTAATATTTTTGTGCCATTTCAACCTGACGGATATTAAAGAAAAAGGTGAGCAAAGTCCTCTTGCAGAGTCGAACAGGTGATGTTGTTCCTCACAGTAGAAAAAAAACATTTGTAGAATGTAGAAAAATCTGCATTGATAAGGTAAAATAAGATATGAAGACATGATTAAAATATAAATGTGCCTGTTATACACTCATTTGTCTAATTTCCAACACCGTTCTGTCACATCAGCTCCGGGTTCTTTAAAAAGTTTTGGAAAATCACTTATGATTCAAACATGTGGGACCCTTGAGAGGCTTAGCAACTGTAATCACAACCCTGATGAATTTGTGAAGACATTTAAATCAGTCATCATTTCTCTTGCAGACTGCATTGTACTCATTGTGCTGCAATGTTTTCTGAGTGTGACGCAGTATCGGAATCATTATGGCACTGTAAATCTGCAACCATCCATTGCACACTCAGGGTTGAAGCGTTTTATATTTACAGCATCTCCTCTGTGAAAAGTAAAAGTTCAGCGCAACACCTGCAGCCTTTAGATCTGTTTTCATCTCAAAGCATTTTTTTCCCTCTCAGAAAGGGGTAATTTCCTACCTGGAAATACTACTTAATAGTGTATAAAAGAAAGCAAAATGTGTGTTTTGTTAGCCTTGGAGTCCAGAGCCTCCAGTAACAAAGAAATCTCTGTGTGGATAACATGGTCTGTAGCCCAGACATAGATCTGCAGTCTCCTGCTGATATGTTCCATTTTCTCTGTTCTCTTTGTGCCTCTCTTATTTTACGAGTGTGCCGCGCTATCGCCAGGGCAACATGGGTGGATGAGTGATGGTGTCCATTAGTAAACATAGCCTCCTTTATGTGCCATCGGCCTAAAGAGCCAACGTCTTGAACCTCCGTTCTCTCTCTCTCTCTTTTTTTTTCCACCCTCCTACTCTCTCCTCACTCATTTTCCACATTCTTCCCCACTCTTCCTCTTACCTTTTTACCACGTCGCCCCCACTCCATCCTTCTCCCTCTGCCTTCCTATCATCTCTTCTCCATCTATCCTCCTCGTGGTTGTTTTTTCATAGCCACAGCTCTGCAGTGGAGGGAGGAGTGAGACCATTTCTCTTCCTCCTTTGTGCACTCATTTTTTTGCGAGACAGAGCGACTAGAGGATGGGTCGAGAATGTCAAGCATTAGGTTGGGAATAGAGTGCTGTTCAAACAAAAGAACAGGCCACTAATATGACAGATGCTCTGTTTTGTGCAGGAGGATATTAGCAAATATTCAGGCAACGATGGGAGCGAGGAATCTGGCTTCTCCTTAGACATTTGCCGCTTCCAGTCATGTCGAGGGGTGACGAGTACAACCTGGCATCTGTTTGAACTGAAATCTTATAAATATGAATTCAGGTTCATTTTAGCAAGGCTGCATTCATGAACTGCGGTCTAGTTTTTCCTGTTTTTTTCACGCCTTTACAGCACGCACTCAACACAGGCGCTCTACTGTACACAGGGAGAAAAAAAAAATGCTAATTTCACAATTAGCTTTTCTGTAATTAGTGCGGGAAGGTAATTGCGGCGGATGTGCAATTAGCATTATGTAAAGTGCTTTTCCCCAGACTTAGGGGCCAATCAGTTTGCCCCTTTACATTCTCCGTTCTGTTGATGATGTGGGAGATGCTTAGTGCCGAGCACAAGAGAACTTCCTCTCACTCCCACTCCAATGAATGCGATTCACAAAATGAATCAGTTGGGGTCACATGCTCTCTGGAAAGGGGGTTAAGGAAGTTTTTGCGTCTCCTTTTCATCTGCCTGTGAATATGAATGGAGAAGAGGGAAATCACTGTCATAGCAGCCGTCACAGCACAAAGCCTCCTGATTGCATTTTGGACTCTGACATGCCTTTTTTTTTTTTTCCTACAGGGAAACCAAATGTTCTCGCACAGCGTGACTGACTCATTGCCTGATTGCCCAACAGCCCCCACCCCCCAACCGCCACCGCCACACACACCCCCTCCCAATGTTTTTTTTTTTAAATCCAGCTCCAGCTCTGTCCCTCTTCTCCATCCCTGGGGATTAATGTTTATAGTTGGTGATTAAAGAGCAGATGCGATGTACTGCAGCTCTGTAAAAAGAAACCTTACCTCTATCAGGTAATTTTGCGTTAACCCTGGTATGATTTTTTTTTTCTTTCAGGTATCAGAAGTCACAACAGCACAGTCACCAGCATTTTCAAGTTACTGGACAGCAATAAAGACGGCAGGTAACACCAGATTACTATCACGGCATTTGAGAAATACTCACAGTTCTGTTGGCTATAATTCCATGCCTAAAACTAAACAATTAGTTTTGCTGCCCAAACCTAATTAAACTGTGACCATCACATTAAAAGTCTGACAGGACTTGACATGTTTATTATTGCTAACTTGACTGCAGAGTAAGAATGAGGGTGGGCGAGGTGCAGAAGCAGGATGCCTTTAACTAAAATATATTTGTTGGAAAGTAATGCAGCGAGTTCTGAAGAAACTGCGCATGAATATTATAGATTTGAATTTGTGACTATTTCATAAAGTGCCACGATTTTGTATATTTACTTAAAGTGTTGGAAATCTTCTGACTCCAGTTCATGTTCATGTTTTTACTCCAATGAAAACTCTATTTTACAAAACTTTTTATAGAACACAAAAAACCTATTGACGTCAGACCTGTAACTGAAAATTAAATGAATAAAATGACACACGGAAAAGAAAGAAAGAAAGAAAAAATAATGATAATACAAAACAATAAGATACGATTAAAAATTAAGTTTAAAACAAGAATTAATGCTAACAACCCATTTTAATGACACAACATCAGTGACACTCCTCTGAAACCCATGTATGTCTCATCTGTTCATTTAAAATGGTCAGTAAAAATAGAGTGTGTTATTGTTGTGAAACATAATTGGCAAAGGTTTCAGGAATTAACGGATCTGCCGATTTAGTTTTTTTTTTTTTTTTTGAAGGCCACTACTGATATTTTTATACTGAAACAGTTTCTTGCCTCGGAATTTTACTCCTTCCAGGGTGAAAAGGCTTCTGTCACAGTATCGAGATTGCTATGAAATCAAATACTCAAGAATTTCTTAAAGCGTATTTGCTCTCAGTTTGGGTTTTTCTCCTCCTACTGTGCAGTCTTAAAAATGTACCAGAGTGGGCATTGTGACTGCGGAGTGAAAAAGAAGAGCAAGGTTGAAAGTGACAAATCTTGCTTTATATTGCTTTTTGCTACCAAATGATCTGCCGTCCTTCAGCATTGTGCTTCTCCTACTGAACTGTCTAAATTTAACCAATGGATGCCAAACTGAGCAAGGTTTCATGAAGTGAATTCACACACGAAGCACGGGGCTCAAACGGTGACGATATGACATTGTTCTTTTAAATCCTTTCGTCAAAGTGAACTACGAAATACAACTCAAAAAGTATGACTATCCAAGGATCCTGCTGTTCCTATTATTAATGATAAATTCAGTTATTTGTGGTGTAAAGCTTTTTCAATGACAAACTCAGCTGATTAATTTCATAGCCCCCAGCTAATTGCATAAAAACGCACAAATATGAAAAGCAATCCTTCTTTGGGGCAGGTATTTAGTTTTACAGACGGAATAAAACCTGTAATTTCTGTCAATGAGGGTAAGGAGGATGTATTACTGTGTCAGGTGGGGCAACAGATTCACAGAACTCCTGTTCACTCGCTTGTAAATCTTGTCGTCCTCAAGAGAAAACCTGCTAATGCAGATAATAACACCGGATCCATCCATAACACTGGATTAAAATAATGACTCATATTTTTGCTCTCACATTTATTCTTATCTCATATTGCCCATACTACATGAGAAATGTTTTCTTTTTTTCTCTCGCTAATTCACATCCACACGTAGATGGACTACATTCATTAGTTCAACCTTTAATTCTGATGCGGTGAAGTCTAATCAGTCTGAGTTGGGTGCACTCATCTTATTCCCTGAAACTCCTACACCTATTTGTTCTGCAGCAAACTTCAAAAAGTAATTCATTGCCCAATTGTGCATTGTTTAATCTTCAAATCCCAACAGACCCACTTGTTGTCCCGCCTCCTTACCCAATCTCCCAGCTTCCCTTCAGCCACCCAAGCTGACTAACTTGCTGTCATGAGCAGTGTTTAACCTCTGCCAGCTCTAAGTAGAATGACATCCATTTTGCTTTCAGGCAAGACGCTCAAATTTGCTGGTGGCTTGCAGAAAAAAACAGAGCGTGTGATATCTAGTGAGTCTGTCCCCTTCATGCTCTTTCTCAGCTGCTATTCCCACCTTCACTTTCTCCACCTTCCCACACCACGCCTGGGGGGGGAAAAAAATCAATACTGCTTAAGCTAACTGGGCATATTCCCCCAGAAAGAGAGCAGGGCTGGGCATGGCAACCTGAAAGCGCGATAAAACATATGGCTGCATCGAGGACGAAGTGCTTGTGCAGCGATTTTCCAGGGAGCACTGTGTGCCCACTTATGCATTCCTGCGCCTGGATGTGTACCATTATTCAGCCTTCTGCCCCCCCCACCCCGAATCTCCCTTCCCCTTTCCTCCCCAGCTCTGCCTCAATCCATCCACCCGTCCCCATGCAGTGTCTCTGCACGGGGGCTGCTCTTAAACAAACACATTACTAAGCTGAAATATCTGCAAGTGTCCGCTTATTTCTACACAGCCATTGTTTCAGCCTGTCAGTCAATGGGATCTGGTGAGCTGGCCATTTTGAGGCAGGTAATGAATTGATGCCCATTTGAATAAAGCTGAAGGCGGAGGCTTTATGCATTACGTACGCCACATCACCATTTTTTTCTGAAAGGCTCTGCAGCTCACACATCCAAGTGTCAAGCTAGATTTAGTCGCCGCCATGATAAATGCAAAGTCCAAAGTCACCCGTATACCTGATGCTCGCACATCGCTGGGCAATTTGCTGACTTTAGACCAGATTAGCATTCACATTGCAGACTCTTTATCTTGTACCAAAAAAAAAAGCTCTTGGCTTTGTCCCTAATGACACTTAGCAAAACACTACCCCGTTCTTAATCCACTCGATTGGAATTGCTAATTATCTTTAATGCAGATTCACAGATAATTGTTCTCTCATTTAAACTGTGAACCAATCTTATTTTTGTGTCCATTTAGCCACCGATAATTGCTTCATGACAAAAATGCAGATAATTTTTTTCCATTAAGTTTTGAAGTCACTCTGAAATACATGAAGGTTTGTGGCATAAGCTAACACACTACTGATTGTCATCATAATTGTATTCAAATACTAATATGGTCACATCTGGGACTTAAATGTTTGGAAAATGCATAGTTTTAACCTTTATGTTTTCAACACTAGAAATATGCTGTAGTTCACACGTGGTCCTAACAAATGCTTTTCAGTAAAATGCAGTGTTTCATCTACACAATCACTTATGTAAACAGGCAAAAAATCAACTGAAAAGATCCCTTTTATTTGATCATTTTGTTGTTTTAACAAATACAGATATTGCTGTTGTATGCAAACATGTAAACATATTTCAAGTATAATGTAATATGCTTTTCTTTGACACTATTCAAGATTCAGGCAAGGTTTTTTTTCCTTTGTTCACTCATAATAACTAGATAAGTCCTCTGTTTTTCCCTTGTAAATGAGCAAGCATTAAATAATCATAAGAAAAACATACAATTAAAGTTATTATCAACACTTGACATACAAATGACAGTATACATTAATGGCTGCAGATATAAAGAAATAGTTTCGAGCTTATTGCTGCAGCTACATTACAGTAGAAATTTAGATTAGATAATAAAGCTGGAAATTTTTGGCTTAGGTAACTTGAAGTGCTGGAAAAGTGCTTGAATTTCACTTTCCAAAAACTTAAAAACTCTATAGAGGCTGAAGTTAGCAAAGGCTCAGCGTGTAACTTTCCTCCTATCAGTTTGTAATAATGGCAAAAAAAAAAAAAAATCTCCCCACACATTGGTCATTAAGGTAGCTTCTGGACTTCCTCACCATTATTGCATCCCGAACCACGGCACACAAGTGCAACCCACTGTGCCAGCTGGCAGGCAGTTGGCAGCCCAGTGCAGGATTAACTGGTACCAGTATGCTGGCCTATAAATAGAGTCTACCAACTGCTTCAGGAAATGAACCATGATGGAGCCTCCCAAAGGCCCACGAACAGGTTGTGCTTTTTATCCCCTCCTCTCTGTCAGGATTATAAGTGTATGTGTGCGAGAGAGTGAGTTTCCCTAATGTTTATTACTGTCTCCTCCTGTCAAACCCACTGTAGGTTCGCCCGCAGAGCACTTGCTTTTACAATACCATGGTCTATACGTGGTCTATATATGTGATTGCGGCCAAAGCTAGTGTTCGTCAGCCTCTGTGCTGCCACACAATGGGGAGAGCCATTGTTTTTTCTCCAGCACTTACCCCGGGCATTGATCCTCTGTAGTGGAACAAGCCATTCGCTTTGTATGTTTGCCTGCTCTTCCGCTTTTGATGGACTCCCAGGATTGATCCTGGCAATGCAGTCATTATCTCAGCTCAGTAATGTTAGTTTAGGTGGAGCCTGTGGAAGAAAGACACCAGCAGGGAAGAATGGCTGAAGAAAAAGATCAAAGTGTTCGAGGATAAGAGGTGGTGTGAGCGATTTTTGATGGCATTGTGTCGTTTGCCACTCAGAGTGAGAAAAGCTTAAAAAAAGGACAGAAACGGCGTCAATGCAATGTCGACAGAGCCCAAACTGACCGAGGGAATGCACCTGACCAAAAATGACAATGTTCAGCTTACCCTCATATCGGTTGAAACACCAGCTTTTTTGTTTTGCAGTTCAATATACAGTGAGTTAGCTGGTACTGCTTTTTTTCCTGTAATCTCCAGAGGAAAACAGAAGTACAGCATGGTTCATCGATGGCTTGTGCACTATAATCCATGTTTTGTGAAGCTGAAAGATTGTGCTTTGGTTTTAAAAGTATGTTTATTTCATTATCTCAAAGG
Source organism: Acanthurus tractus (assembly GCA_029783725.1). Taxonomy (NCBI): domain Eukaryota; kingdom Metazoa; phylum Chordata; class Actinopteri; order Acanthuriformes; family Acanthuridae; genus Acanthurus; species Acanthurus tractus. The sequence continues at coordinate 3,644,937 of JAQNCA010000020.1, read as the reverse complement.
TTTTCCTCAAGTCCCCCCGCAGCCAGCTTAGTGCAGATGTTGTGCTGCCTTCAGGTGCCCTGTAATACACACCTCGTGAACATGATGTTGGTGTCGGTTGCATTGGTGAAGACAAAACCCTTTATAAATTCAGTATAATGCCCTTAATGAAAAGCACCTTAAACGGAGGAATGCTAACATAAAACGTAATTTTGTTAGTACATTTGAACTATTAGTATCGGTAAATGACCAGTAGAAGTTGTTAAGCTCACCTCCTGACCAAAACTCAAATGTTTTTTATGAAGACTTTTGACTTGAACTGACAAACTTTAAGTAATTTCTAGTATTAGGGAAATTAGCATGCGTGCTAATGCCTTCATGCTGTCCTTTATCTCTATTAAATTCAATTTGCATTCAGATAGTTTTCCCATATTTTTTATCAGTTGCTTACCCCATCATTGCTAATGAGTGGTTAAAATTATGGGATGGTGGGGTGTTAACTTGAACAACTTGACTTTACTGAGCTAACAGTGCTGTCATCTGATTTTTTTCTAACAGTATAACAGTGGATGAAGTCCAAGCTAAAGTGGCCCTCGTCCATGAGGAGGAGCGTGTTCTCTCTCAGGATGAAGCAGTGGTAAGTTGTCTTTTATTCATAGGGATTTTTGCTAAAACGCTGACAGGTACAGTGAGGGATTGCCTTCACTCAGACTAAGTATTTTCCTGGACTTAAATTCATGTCTTATCTGACCTTGAGGTACTTTTAAAACAAAACAGTGTATGATTTAAATACACTGGTATACATGAAATTCAGTTCTCTTTTGGATTACGTGACCTTTAGAGGTTGAGGGGGCATGAATTCTATATTTTCTTTGTTTTCTGTTATGAAAAGACCAACCTTGACCCTAACCCCAACCTAACCCAGTATTTATTTAAATAACGGTTGAGTAATTTCCTGGCACAAATGGGTGCTGTAGCTCTCAGTTAACATCACTTAAATAAGAGTAAATATTATATTTCTTTGGAACCATGTGGGCTGATGGATATGAGGTTGAATTAAAATGACAAGCTTACAACTGCAAGCCATCAAACACATCCATAAATTCACCTTATTACAATGCATATATTGTGAGTTTAATGTAAATGTCTTAAAGTAATGCCAAATATTTAGGACAGGCAATTTTTCAAACAGCAAGCTGATACAAATCCAGTCCACCTTGCCTTCTCTGGGATATATTATATCTTACTTGGGTTGACTGTCTGTCTGGGTCCACTGTTTTCTTCGCTCGTACAACAGGGTCCCTTCCACATTAATTTGAATTCAGAACAGGACGAGCACAGTTTCCCAACAGTGATTTTCCCCTCAAGCTGCAATGTGTCAGAATGCGCCTGTCTGTTTCACTTTAAACTTGTTGAGCCTCCGTCTTACCAGGCAGCAGATATCAAAATCTCTGTCTGTAAACAAAATGGCAAGAGCTCAATTTTTGCTTTTCTTCTCCCTGGTCTTTTTTTCTAGTATAAATGGCAATTGGTATGGACAATTGTGCACAACAGCACCGAAAAAAAAAATAAAAACCTCTGCTGGGTTTTCCTACTCTAGGGCAATAAAAGTTGAGCTTGTGAGTAGGTTGTCATTTTGCTGAAGATGTTTGTAGAGTTGATTTTTTTTCACAAATTAAAGGGACAGTTCTGTATTTTAAAGTGGAGTTGTCGATAGTCAGTGTTACTCAGTAGATTTGTTTGGGCTTTATGTTGCATTAGCTAGCTTATTTCAGCTGCACTGAAGTGTTTACATAACGAAACTCTGTGGTTGTCGTGGTGTTAATATAAAACAGAAAACACCTAAGTGGCACCAAATCTGTGGCCATCAAGAAAGTATCACCTATGGGGAAAAAATAAAAATAAAAATCAGTGCTCATTTGTTATTTCTGCCAGCATTCCTAATGAATTCAGCTGCATCTGAGGAGGATGGATCCATATGAATATGCATGATTATGAAAATGTGTACTTAACGGCATCCACAACAAACGGTGATCAAGCTGGGCAAATTAAACAGGGTGCCATTGACAGTACTTAACAGGCAATTTACATTAGAACTGACAAGCGGCCCTTTGTTAGCACCTTAATCAAGGTCCAAGGGCAGCAACAGTTGTACCATACGAGAAGTTAATTCTGTGTACTGGAAGTGATTTAGATAAGTGATTTTGCATTATAACCATCCACTAATTACTCGCCATCACCTCTTTGGCATTTCTGTCATAGAAATACATTTTCTGGTCATGTTGCTGCTCAGCCAATGTGCACCTTTAAATATGTGTAAATCCTTTCAGGCTGATGCTGTTGTTGGGAGAACACAATAACACTGGGTTTTCATGCGCTTTTCTTCTTGTATATATGTGGACAGAGAGGATAAAAGAGAGTTATTTCCTCATCGGTGCTCAGCTGTAATGTCTGAAGACCTTGATTACTTTTCTTCTGTCACACTCAGGGATATGGCCATATATATATTTTTGCACGGTTATTCAATTTGTGTCATTTTCACACCTTTTTATTAGTTTCCCCCTTCTTTTCCTCGCTCTTAAGAAGCTTTGGCCTCCACAGAAAATTCAGTTTCCACTTCAGCGGCCCAGATAATTCAAGAACAGAGAGGATTTTCAGGAGAACAATTTGATGATCAAAGGAGGCACTCCACTCGGGAGGGAAAAAGGATATTCTGACGTGGCGCTACCTCAGTATTCTATCATTATGTTATAGCCCTCCATTCCTGTAGAAAACACTTTTAATGTAGATTTCAGTTCACTCACAGTAAGGAGGTAATCATAGTTTTCTAAGAAGAATCCCATATCGTTGTTGAAAAATAGCTTTTTTGTTGAACTTTTGTCCTTTTTTGTACATCAAACATGACACAGATCTGATTTCAATACCCAAATTGAAACATTTGCGCCAAATCAGCTCATAGCGAAACCTTGCTAAGAGAAGGCTGCCCTCTCTTTCGACATTATCCATAGGACAATACTTTCTCTGAAGCACTGATGTGTGACCAAGCTCGGACTGTGAACAGAGCTGCAGGAAATTGCCTTCTCCCAAGAAAAAGGCATTTGTGCAGAGGTGAATTTCACTTATCCATCTACTACCTACCCACCTCCCTTTAAAGCCCCTTAGTCAGTCTAGCAGAAACTGAGAGAAACTGAAAATAGAATATGTTTTCTTTTGAACAGGAAACGAAGAAATCCTCTGATATTTTTTTTTTAAAGTCAACCTTTGGTGTTCAAACAACTCTTGGTGCTGATAAGAAGAGCAAAGATGGAGGAATTTCACTCTTTTAAGCTGTGTAAATATAAAACATTGCAGTAGTTGTGCGAAAGGTTGGGAATTCCCCATAACAGCTTGCTAGTGGGTATGAAAATCTTGCTTGTTTCACAATGTAACAATACTGGATATACCCCAGAGGTTCCTATATACAGTATTAGAGAAGGAAGCTGGCATTAGTGTGTAACAAGGCAGAAATGAAGACAGTGTAGCTGGGAGGTAGTGGGGCGTGGACAAAAAGGAAAAACACAACCTTAAAGATCTTATTATAGTGAACTCTTTGCCATCTTGAACTACCTTCAAGAAATCCTGCATGGTATAGATCTAATAGGATATCAACTTCATTTGTGTAGATAAGGACACTGCATTGAAGTTGTGTGAGTTATTCTCATTCAAACCTCAAAGTTTAAGTTTACTGTAAAGAGGATGACAGGAGCTTTATTTTACTTTAATTTAAATTGAGATGGTGGGTTTTAGTTTTTGACAGCATTTCACGATCTTTATCTTGCTCATTTGTAATGAAATACGTACATATTTCTTTTTTTTAATTCATCATTGTAACAGTGTTGTCTCAAAGATTAAACTTGTTGTCATGAACGCAGATAAAAACAATAATTAGTGCTGAAATAATGAGCTGATTGATTGTCAGTTGTCAAAAATTTACAGCAATTTAATAATGAAGGGATTTCAGCTCATTTAGAATGACAAGCTTTTTGATTAGTTTTGGCTTTCCTAATATGAGTATTTTGGCCTTTCTCTAGTGTATGTAGCTGAATTGAAAATCTTTGGGATTAACGCTGTTGCGTGAACACAACAAGTCATGATTAAATGTCACATTTGGAACTATGAAGTTTTTTGGGGCGTTTTTTACTATTTTCCAACATTTTATAGACCACATTTAACTCCAAGATAAAAAATAAATACTAACGGAAATAATCTTGAAAGAACTATTGCGGTTATCAGCTGTAAAAACCTTCACTTTACCATTTATCCTTTCATGTTTGACATTTTCCTGTCATAGTGACAGATTTGACAGCCAGAAAACACCTGCAAAGTGAGCCGGCCTGACGTGACTTCACCTCTCCATCTAGGCAAAAACACTGAGCTCTGTACACGTTCCCAGCATTCCACTGATACACAAAAAATACCCACGAACTCCCGTTGCCTTGCATTGCTCTGCCACCCCTAGTTACTAGCAACCAAGGTCAGCCACTCGGCCCGGCTCTTCACACCATCTGTTTGGGCTGGTTGACATTTGGCCCTAGCCAACACTGAAATCTCCCTTCAGAGGTGGTGCTTGCATATTTGCATTCTGTTTTTGTATTTTATATCAAGAGGGCTGATTTCTATTTTGAGAAGCAGATGAGCTATTTTTTATATCTTGAAGGCAAGTATCAGGATCTCCACTGAATTGTTAGCAAAGAGAGAGATTTAGTGGTACATCTTGAATTAGTGTGTAGGCTTTTAAAATACCAAGCTATATATAGAGAAATGTCTTTAACTTCTCATACAATGCTGCATATAAACTGCCTATTGCACCCTGAGTCCACATAAAAGCCTGACTGTTATTGTTGTGCATTTAATCAACCCGAAAGACTGTAAGGGTGTAATTCAAATCACAGCCAAATAAATGAGACAGGCAGGCATTACAGCAAACATCTTCCTTGATGATGTCTCATCAGCCTCCAGAAGGGGGCAGCAGGCCTCTAAGTTGAGTGTGAGTTAATGGAGAAATGGAAAGTCACATTCACAGGTCATTTAATCTCTTTGTTTTGTCATGGGCTGGGCCTCTGGTGCTGCTTTCCTGCCTTCACTCTCTCAAAAAAAAAAAAACCCAAAGAGATCTCTCTCGTTCAGAAAGGAACAATTCTCATCTGCCTCAAAGAATTTCCTTTTTCATGCATTTGTAAGGGAGGTTTTTGTAGGCTGGCAGTGATTCCAGGATTTAATGTGCGTTCTGAGGAGAGTTCAGGCCCTGAAAGGAGCTATAAGAATAATTTTTTGTTATATCTCTCTGCATTTACCGTGATGAAATGCCCTTTATTGGATCAATGTATCCTCCTGTGACTCACCCAGAACTCAGTATTCAACTCTTACTGATCTGACTGTATGGATGTAGGCCATTATGCTGCTTTACAGTGTATGCACAGACTTGCCATCTCACACTGTGGTTGCTTGTGGATCATACAGCAGTTAAGGTAAACCATCCACAGCTTACACTGAGTGATCTCGGTAACTTGGATGGTAGAATTATGTATGCACAGGCAAGCAGAGTCATGGTAGTAAACACTGGCGGCCATATACGGGCTTTGACTATCATTTCTTAAACTCTGCCAAGATTATAGTCTTGTGTTAAAAGCCTGCTAGGTATATAAGGCTAGAAGGGCTGATGGAAAAAAGGGGGTTGTCTGCGTCTTTCTCCCCCCTCAGTACTGTTCATCGCCTCCCATCACACGTGTCATGTTTTTGCTTCCCAGCTGGAGCGCTTTCAAGTTATATAATGCAAAATGACAGGCTGAAACCAGAGGTGGAGTGATATGCGGTTTGTGGGGCTGAGGTAGAGAGAAAACTGACCTGTTAAAAAAAACACAGTAATGTGTCATGTTCTTTCGAGACAGAAGAACATCGAGGGCAGGCGGAGGAGGGGTACAACAAATGATTTGGGTGGTAGCTTGAAAGTATTTCTGTATTTGTTTCAGGCTGCACACCTGACACTCCCTAGTCTGTTGCCTTGCCCTCTCCTCTTATCTTCTCCGCACTAGTATTTTGTTATGTAACGGTCATGATTGGATGCGCTTGAGGTCACGCTGGTGGCACAGGTAATGGAACCAGCGGGAGGTCAAAGGCAAGAGAGAGAGAGGGAGCAGAGTGAAGAGGCATTGCTTTATGCTGCTCCAAGAAGTCCTGACACATGCGTCATATCAGAGGGCGTCTCATTTATCAGTGTGTCTGTCTATTTCTGTTTACCTACTGTATCAGTTTATTCTTTATTATTTTTTTACTAACTTATTTATAGTTTTTCTCAACAAAATTGTAGCTTTTTACTAGCAAGCCTTGAAAATATGAAAAATAATGGGAAAAAGTGATGGATAAAAAAATACAACACAGTGACAGTCTTGAGAAAGTTGAATCACACAGCCGTGTTTGTACCGCTTTGACTCCATCGCTGCAAATACTGTCTTACAAGCTGTACTGACAAACCAGCCTTAAAGCGAGCTCAAGGCAATCATTTGTATTCTTATCAGCTTTAACCACTTGACAAATACTATTGATGTTGTGTAACTGCAGCTCCCAAGAACAGGGTGCACACTGTGCAACGAGCGACGTCCATGGAGAATAGACATCGGTTTCCTCTGGGACAATCTATGCTAGTGCCTCCCAGGTGAATGCATTGATCAGTGATCTTATACTCTATCAGCGGAACAGCAGATTTTTTTAGCAAGAGGATCACTTTCCTAATACCCCCTAACATTTCAGGAGCATTTTAGAGGGATTATTCCCAAGGTATGCTAATAACAAAAAGCAGTTAATCGGCTTATTTTAGGTAAATGCATTTCTTTTTATGATATGGTTTAGGTGGGTGATATAGTCAAAGTCAATATTATGAAATTAAAGTCAGAATCCTTAAGATTCTAGTCCTTGTTGATTTGGCGACACCTGTGGTGACTCACTGTAACATTAAATGCAAGACTTAAGCTAATGCTCATTGAGCAGCTACTTTTTCAGAAATACAACAGAAGTGCAACTGTGCAACCAAACTAACTGCAGTTCTTTGTCAGTCAAAATAATGGCAAACACAGTCTGATTTCTGCTCCAAACAGTGCTAATAGTTTTCCACTCTCAGCTGAGAGGGCCAAAATGTACTTCTTGGTGCAAGTTTGATGAAGGGGAGCAGTCAGTGTTAACAATAGTGACCAATACATAAATACAATTCTTCTTAGTATAACTGCCTTACACTGAAAGGCATACTGTGTTTCATCAATTGCATTTTTTTTAGTATAAAGCCGCTATAGTGGAAAATGTTTGGTGTGCATTAGCAGTAACTTACAGCTGTAGGAGAATGAACAGAATGTGAATAATAAGGCGGATAAGGCTGAAATTAAAAACTGTAATGCTGGATTACACGCTGCATTGTTTCATGAATCCCGAATGAAGTTGATTTCTATTCAGTGCGGGATTATTAAATAATAAATAGTGTTATTACAGAATGTAAATACATGTAATGGCCAATGCAAAAAAAAAAAGCATGAAGAAGGGGTTTGATTTGGTGAAAAATTTGGGCGATTATAATTTGAAATGAAAATCTTGTATTTGTCATTAATGGTCTTGCTCTTATAAATCTGGTTACAATTTATAACTGCACGCTTTTGCTCTTATCATAGAAATCGAAGAAACAGCAAAAAAATTTATAAATATATTGTGAATACATAAACCTCAGTTTCACAAAATTCATTTTGAATTTTGTATTGTCTCTCGTAAAGTAAACAAAGAAATTCTGTAATATACAGTTAGTTATTCACATTTAGGAGGCTAAGACTCCAGTTGAAAACAGCAGATAAAGTTGTTTCAAACGGCTCTAGTGCACGCTATTATGACAAACCGTTACTGACTGCACTATTGCTTACACATCACCGGGACTAGTGTAGATGCTGATAACAGCTTGATAGTATGACGTAATCATCATTACATATCTGTTTATGAGAAAAAGCACAAATGAAAATAAGACATTAGTTTATGTTTTTATGGTTAATGCAGAATACGTATATGATTTTAAAACACATTTCCACGGACTATTTTTCAAAAGAATGAAAACTATGACAGCGATGGGTATGCCTTTTCAAGGACATACATAGTGTAGCAAATAGCTCCGTTTTTAATTTAACATCAGGTCTTCTTTGAACAGAGGCATATTTCTCAGTTAGCAATCTGAAATACCCACAGGGATTTGTTCTCCGCCCAACACATTATTACAGGGCTCACTCTTTACTTGCTCCCCCACCCCATGGGACCCTCACATCTAATATACTCTGACCTTAGACAGACCACTGGCTTCTGGAAGAACATCTTGCTGAGGAACCCAATGTCCTCTGTAGAGAAACAGTTGATGTGTTTTGTGTTTCCATGGTGAGCGCATCACATAAGACAATAATGAAAGCTCTCATAGGCCGCAGGGGCACCAGAATAGTGCACGTCCTCAACGTTTCAGCTATTGTGGCACTTGGAGGAGTTACACAACCTGACGTTCACCCTGAGAATGTTTCCTTCCCCCCATCATCTCAGGGCTTTTGAGACCGGCAAAGATTGGGCTTGCTAGCAAAGGGATGACACACGAAATGACAAAACTCCTGTGTCTGTCTGTCAGGCTTGGTCTTTATCCGACTGACATTTGCTGGCTCAGGCTCATCCAGGCTCCAGAGAAGCCAGGGATAAGAGTCAGACACAGATGGCTTTTTCCCTTGCAATTCTGTCTAGTGAAAGATTCAGAGGGGGGAAAAAATTGTTTCCAAATCTTCATCCTGTTTTTACAGACTCTCTGAAATATAATTGCCTCTACAAAAGTATGAGAAACCAGTCTTCACATACTGCAACACTGAATTACTGTTTTTGTAATATGTTCTCGACAGTTCTTTATTCCTTTTTTTTGCCGTGCTGACCCAACCTATTGGTGATTAAGGCTTGATAGGGCTGTTACTTCAGCAGAGACATTTCTTGTCCTCTGAGTAAGTCAAAAGAACAATGCAAGAATGTCTTGTGCCATTTAAAACTGATGAGCCAAAGCCAGCATGAAGGAGGAGAGGGGAGGTGTAGGTGTTAAATTGATTGGCGAGAGAAAAAAGCATCTGCTTTGCAATAGCTTAACAGTTGCCTCAGAAGCACGCCTGCTATTGTTTCCAAACAAGAATACCCACTTCTGTGTGCCGAGGAGTGTCGCCTTCAGAAGAAATGTGTGAGAGGGATAGAAATTGTTGCATAAGAAACATTTAGAGACATCTTTTTTTTTTTTTTTTTTGCAGCTTTGCAGGACCTTGATCTATTTTCTTTTTTCACAGCTGTCTCAACTCTTTTTCTGTTCTCGAGGCAGTTCAGAGTTAATACGTGGGCAGAGAACAAAAGACAGGGAATACAAGGGGCTGAAGTCGGCAGCTGATCCAATGACAGAAATGGCACTGAGGCGAGAGGGTCCCAGGTGTAGTCATGACTCAAGTAGCACTCCAAGATAGGGGATTGTGATTGGAGGGGGCAAGGAGCGAAAAAAAAGAAGCATGGGGGCATCATGGAAGCTTGCATCCTGTGTGACAAGCTGCCTGTTGTGCGCACACTCCTGACAGTAGGAAAAGCAAAGAGACAGAACACCTCATCCCTTTGACCTTCACCAAAGTAAGACAGGACTTAGAGCTTTTGTCTTGTCTCTGTTTTATTTCAGTAAACTTGGGGCCAAACAGTAAGTTTTCTAACTGAAAAAGCCAAAATAGTACAAGTTTTTTGTTTGCATATACAGCTTAGATACTGTTTTGTCTTTTGCTAATCTTTACTAGCCTCTTGCACAGAAAAAAAGCATGCTAATCAGCAGAATTCCTACTGCAGTGATGAGACAGGCTATAGTTTGGGCTTGTAGATCCACCACATTGATGTGGGGTAATAGGCAGGACGTAAAGGCAAACACCAGCTCCATTTTGCCTACATTCATTATAAAACAATCTCAGCCATGCTAGCACCATTCACTTGATGAGGAAAGGAATTACCTGAGCATGGAATTAATTATCTTTGTTCAAATTCATAAGGTAGATGAACCAGATAGTTTAATAAAATCAGAAGTCAGAATTTTCGAAACATACCGTCACTTTGCGACGTGTATTAAAATTGATTGTTGTTCGTTGTTCATTGTTCGTTGTTGTGGTCAAATAAATGAACGCAGTCCTGCATTAATTTTTTTATTATCAAATCCAATTGGTTTTAATGCCTGGCTGAAATGTGCTGTGCGTACAAACATCACTTGCCGTTGTCACTTGGAATAAGATGCTTTAATGGACACAAATTGAGCCATATGACAAACTCACTTGTAATATTCTATGCACAGCTTATCGCTATTCTTTTGCCATTCTTTCAAGTCTAACTAGCTAATTAATGAAGCTGTCAATCAGACATAAAGGCGACACCCAGGGAAGAGCAGAATTCCGTAATTGGAAACTTTCCTCCTTTGTCCAAGTCCTTGTGTACACAGGTACTTTTCAAGACAGGTTTATAATCCCTTGATAATCAGTTGATAAAAATGCAGAAATGAAACTGAGGGCTATTAATTGCATGCCAAACCAACAGGGGGTCATTTAACCCAAACCCTAAGGCCATGTTCGTCAGTCAGGAGAATATCGGAAACTCGAGATCCAACCAGTTCCTGTCCAAACCAGTGATATTGTTAGTGGTGGGATCTTTGAGTGTTGTAATTGTTCTTTGTAGAACATTACGATGCCTTTGCTATTTATCTTTCAATAAATATCGCAGGTAGTTTTTGTGGATGGAGGCAGCTTTGACACCCAAAAAAGGAAATTTGATTTTAAGTTTGAGTGAGTTTAGACCACCAACAATTGGGCTAATATTACAAAAAGTATAGTTCCAGTTCAACAGAAGTCTAGTGTAAGAGGCATGGCACATTATTCTTCCAGAAAGCTGTGGTCTGGAGGTATAACATTTTTAGGTTGTCCAGCCCTCCGTCTGTTCATATGTATGTCTGTCTGTCCCTTACGAAGGACAATTTCATAAATACTGCACAAACATCCTCTCAAAAATGAACTGATTAGACTGTGTTATCCATGAGTACCAGAGGTTAAATATATTTGTGTGTGTTAGAATGTTAATATCTCAGAAAAGGACATCATCAGGGTAGCAGGGTAGCATTCACCAAAGTAGATGAAAAATAAAAAAAATAGTCTCTTGAATATATGTATTGACAAGTCATTACATTCCTCCAGAAGCAAAAAAACAAAGCTTAATTCCTCCCCAATATTCAGAGTTAAACTGACTCCAACACACATTGAACTCCTCCTGCTTAATGCTAGTGTGGTTGTCAAACAGCAATGGTGAACACAACAGTTGATCAGTTGCAGTTGTATTAAACAGGAAAAAACACTGTTTAAATTGAAGCATCAATGATAAACATGTTTAAATAAAAACCAGCGTGCCACTGCTGTTGTTGATGAACATCTGCTCGGGTGTTTTTTTCACTGTAACAATCTGGAGGATGGTCTGAGTTTCACTGAGTCACACGGCTTTTGAAAAACCGCGTCTGCAGTTGATTTGTCACTAAACTGTGTTGCTGCGGATCGACTCGGTTAACATCGTGCTGCTGATCAAAATGCACCCACGCTTGCAGGTGGCAGTTCTGTGCACCTAAGCGCTCATTGTCTGTGTTTTACCGAACATCCAACAGTAGCAGCTGGTTAAA
>JAQNCA010000020.1:3621368-3633109 GCA_029783725.1 Acanthurus tractus | reverse complement strand
TGCAGGTGGCAGTTCTGTGCACCTAAGCGCTCATTGTCTGTGTTTTACCGAACATCCAACAGTAGCAGCTGGTTAAAGAATTAATATTGAAAATACAGAGAAATGCTTAACAGAAACTGTTCATATACAGTCTGTTAGGTGTGTGTGCATTATGCAAACTGTAGCTCGTGCAGACAGTCATAGTCTTTACTTGCAGGGGTTTAAATTATGTGCAGAATCAGTTGTACTTTCCTTTGTCTTTATAGTCGCATGTTTTCTAACATGGGTTAACTTGATCATAATTATATTCTCATGCATGTATAATATCCATTCCCCAGTGTTTGTTATAGAGTGCATTTCCACATGTGGTTGTGTGCCTGTGCTCTTAAGTCAGGATCAGTATTGTTGCTCCCCTCTGCTTTCTCTTTTCTCACGCACTCCCCTCACTCCCTCTACAGAGTGACATTCATTAATTAAATATGGTGTACTGCCGCAGGATGTGCTTCCCTTTCCACTATCTCCAGACACTAATAATTACATTGGCATTTAGCTCCATGATAAGCCGACCCTATGGCCTTTATGAAATGTTCCCTGGGCCCGGATACTGGGCAAAATATAGACTGATGAGATGCTATATATCGATCTATCTGCCTGTCTTCTCGCTTTTATCTTAAAAAAAAAAGAGGCACTGTTCATTAGAATTGGACAATAATCAAACAACAACCAGATTTTTACTTCATTAAAGGTTAAAATTGAGCTTTGCTGGAAATACTCATGTAGCTCTTTATATCCGTGGGCTTTTCAAATGAAGGTAGAGCTGATGGTGTCAAGTTATCACAAGTAAATAAATGCCACGGGGATAACTGTCATTAATGAAACATAACACTTCTGTAGTCTTAAAGTTCAAATGTGTATTTTTCATTGTACAGGGTAAACTTTAAGGCTGAAGCTAACAGCTATTTTTATTATTATTTAATTTTTTGTCATTATTCATTATTTAATAGTTTGAATGAAAACTGAACACTATGAAGCATCACGTCTTACTTTATCTGTGCTCCAGAGATTTGTGCAAGAAACAACTGCCTGCAAAAAAATCTCAGTAATCGATACAGACAGCTATAGTATAACTTGATGTTAGCAAACATGAGTATTAGCTTAATATAGTTATTGAGGGGTGACAAAAGCTTCTGAAACAGAAATGTCTCTGCTGGGCACTAACACATTGGATCTCGTGATAGGCGCTTTGCACACTAGTCAGCCTGTCTTAGAGTTTACCTACCATTACCAATGAAAAATGGGTTCTCTTGTTGAATCTGCTCTTATAATGGATCATTAAAACAGATGCGTGTCAGCAACAATGACTACAAGGAGAAACATGGGTCTATGTTTATGCTAGTATTATCAGATGTTGATTTAAGTACTGAACACTAAACTCTAAGAATCCTGAGAAGTTATCAGGGTTGTTTACGCAGCTTTCTTTGTGGCTAGCAAACCAAAATATAGCTTAGTACAATATCTCATAATACAACTAGAATGCTAACTAAGATAAGTCCCTAAATTGTGGTCAAGTATGAATAGATTAACAGTCGAACTTAACTTTTATATAGCTTTGACATGCCACAGCAATGATATATAAGGATCCCAGGTCATTTAGTCACTGGCTCATACAGGCAAATGACTAATGCTCAACCTGTCCTGCATGGACTGTAACTGTCCTCATAGCAGGGATTATGTTGTATGTAGTCCCATGGTCCAAGCTAGTTCAATCTGAATCTAAAAACACAGACTTATATCGTCATTACAAGCAGAACACTAAAATATGTACCAGCAGCAGTTTGAATAATCAAAGAAATGACAGGCATAAGCTGAAAGCTCCACTACATCAGTATTTCCCTTTAAGATTATGCCTGTGCATACACAAGGGAAGTTAGCCAAAAAGCTTTAGAGTATTAAGTTTGATTTTGCTTTACCTAATTACTTTGCCTTAGGTGGCCTAATCAGGCTGGTGCCTTGCAAAATTATTATGTAGCTTATCAGCTTCGGGGGGTTTATCAATTGATGCTTAAATCACAATTACTGTAAATATGCATTTAGTTAAATTTATAAAAAGCTTACTTGTACCAGTTACATCTTAATAAGTTGCCTGCTAATAGCCTTCCCTCTCTTCCCTCAGTTATCTGATATCACAGTCCTAATTCTTATTTTATTGACAAATTCAAATTTGCTGCGAATGTGGGACTTTTTAACTTTATTTATCCCTTGACTAATGTTATTTCTTGCAGCCTGAAATGCATTTTATCGTCGTTATAAAAGAATACTGTTATTGCACAGAGTAGTGCAAAGCCATCATCCCAGCTTTGCCTGAATAATCTCTGATCACCAAATTGAACCTGAGAGTTGAAGCTCCCTTGTTTCAGAAGGGTCCTAGCTGAAATTACCAGGAAAGGTTTCAGTGAAAACCATCTGGGCTTCAAATTGGACCTCTGGACTCAGGGGGATTGTATGTACCATTCACTATCAGCTAGGATGACCAGTGTTCTTGCTACCCTGGGAAATCTGCCACTGACTTCTATTATTTTGGTCGATGTTTCTGTCCTCATCTGTCAAAGGGCCTGAGAGGGGATCACAAGTGAGTACTTTTCCATCCCTCCAGCATGCAGTGCTGCTGTACGTTTTGGCCGTTACTTAACTATGCAAAGAGGAAAAGCCCAAACTGAGGGACAGAAATGCTTAGATGAAGCAAAGTGACATAAGTAGCTCTCTCGCACATGTGACTATCTGTGTACATTCATTTTGCACACATGCTGTATGTGCTTTCATAATGCGTGGGAGTGGTATTATTTTCACTTGTGTGGGTTCATTGTAATAAACGTCTCATCTTTTTGTTTGTGCTGTTTCCACATATTTGCAAGGTGATGCATTTCATAACTCCGACTAGAAACCCAATATTCTCTTGCCAGGTGGATATAAGTGGTATTTGTAGAACTGTGCTTCAGGGACCAGCTGGATCTATCAAATAACATAACGCAGTATGTAACAATGTTATTTGATCTTTCCTCTCTTCTCTCTCTCTCTCCGTAAGGCAATATCTTTGCATACTGTTTTATCAGCCCTCATGTTTGTTTGACTAAATCAACCACAGGGCTTATTTGTCAGAGGTGTTGAATTTTCACATAACAGGAGTCAGTTATCTCAGAAATTCAAGTTCAGATACAGTTTGCACACAAAAAGCACTGCTTCATAAAAATAATGCATATTCCAATACTGATTTATATAACATCAGTTAAAGTGAAAGTGCAGATAAAGAATTAGGATTTTTGTGTCATTTCTAACTTAAATTTAGAGTTTTTGACTGCAAGCAAAACCTTTTCCTCTTATTATTTTATTTTTCAGTAAAATAAAATGGTGTTGGTTGAGGTTCATTACCGTTGAGCACTTAACTGAGGTTTCCATGTATCCCCCATTAATCCCTTTGTTTTGAACTGTTGGCCAAGTGAGCAAAACTTATTTTCTTGGTTTTAAAGCAGTTGCAACTGTAATGATAATACACGAATGTACACAAGGCTCAACAGCATTAGATGCCATTAAATTTTACAGGTTTGCTGTAAAAGATGGTTTTAATGTATTTAATAAATTTAATAATGAAAAATGCCCATCATGACTTGTGATACCTATTTTGACGTCTTCTAAGCCTTTGTTTTAGAAGATTAGTGGTTCAAAACTGAAACATTTTTGTCCAGATAAACTAACAATAAGAGAAGCAGCAAATCCTTACATCTGAGAGGCTAAAAAAAGGCAAAATTTGACATTTTTGATTATAAAATAACCCGTTGTTTCAGTTCTACCAAAGACTGTAGAGCCATAATTTAGCTTATTCCTGAACAAAGGTCAACCTCAAGATACAAAAGGTATTTCACCGATAACAAATGATTGAAAAGACTAAAAGCTGCATAACAAACTCAACATCAGCTTAAAAAAAAAACTCAGCTCAAAACTCATATTTATTTGATCTCTCTCAGTGCGGGCTGCATAATTTGTGTGCGTTTTCAAACAAACACATTTCAATTTGGCTTTGAAAAGGCTACCTAAGCACAAAAGAAGTTTTCCCCGGCACCTGCCTTCCAGTCCAAATGTCCAAATCTGCAGTCGTGTTTATTAGCTTAGCTTAATTGTGCATAGTGTCTAAAGGTCAGCGCCTGCTGTGATACATCGCTGCCAAAATGGCTTCCAGGGGACACTGTTTCAGATGAATAAACACTGAAAGCTGCACCGCCTTCCACCCGTCCATCCCCATCCTTACCTCCCAATGTGCAGCAGCATCGCATTCGGCTCTTTCGGGCCTTGCACAAGGTCCTGTGACTGATGGGCATCCGCTGGTACGCACCGCCTCACTGACTTCCATTTCAGCAGGCAAAAGACAGCATATTAATTTGCTTGTTGATTTTTTTTTTTCCTCCCGCTCTTCTTTTTTCTGCAGGAATTTATTCAGATAGGAGGAATGATGTGTTTGTCCTCCAGTGAATTAAAACATGCAGTTTATCTGTATAACTACAGCCTTCGCCGTGATTAATGGTATTTGACTTCTGTAAGCACTAAACTTCTTCCGTTTGGCTGTAAAAGCTAATTTAATGAGAGAGTGACTTGAATAGATAAACAGATATGGCAGCGAGGATTATTGGGAGGAATGGTAGATGGATGGTCTGCAGTTTATTATCAGTTATGTAATGCACTTTTTATAAGCTCATACCTGTGGGGCCAGCAGGCATTCTGCCATGGATGCAAGATTGCGAGCCTGCGTGCATCCTTAGATATGTGTCAGAACATATATGTATGCTTTTTAGGAGATGTGCACACTTGTGGTGCAGGTCATGAATTTGTTTGTATAAATGATTTACAAGAGCAGAAAAAAGTCTTCTATGTTGAGTGCCTGTTAAGACACAGTGGCTCTGCACACTGTTTTGGGCCCATGTTTGTATCTTATAATGTGTTTGCACATTGAATTTTGCTGTTTGACTATAAAACTGACTGATTTCAGCAGTTTAGTTGGTCACTGTGTTTGAAAATGGCTGTTACCTCTCACCCTCAGGCTTTGTTGGGAGGAGGCCATCAGATAGATCTCACCATGTTTAAAAGCACACTCTGGGACATCCTGACGAAAGGAGACAGTGTCAAGGTGAGCTCCATCATTCTTCATTTCCACCATCCACTTTTATTGCTCTTTTGCTCCATTTAAGCTACTTTCATCATCTGTTTCTGCGTTCATTGGTTTCCAGTTTCATCAGATGACAGATTTTGTTGATTTAGACTCTTCTGGTTCCTGTGAGAGTCTGAACATAATTCCTCATGAATGTGCAGGGCAGATGCTTGTAAACATTCATGTTACTGATATCATCTGTTCTAAGTAAATGCCACGCCAGTGTCCACCACTTTGCCTCAGACCGGAAAGACTCAACATCTTTTTGAATGGACCTAAAAAAATTCTGGTACTGGTATTTTTTGTGCCCAAATTCAATTATAGTAAAATTTCTCAGTAATATTTTGCTTTTAGTGCTAATTATCAAACGTTATTTTGCCAACAAACGTGACTTTTATTTGGGAATATGGAACATTACACCAGTTCAAATTACGACTGTACCTAATGCAAACTCTCACAGCAACCAGCAAGGCTATATACTCCCCAATTTGTTTCTGTTTGAAATCTACTTTTTGCACCGTTTGACTTGTTTGACTTGCTGAGCTACTGACATTTACATATTCATCTGTATGTTTGCAGAAGCAAAATTGTGGCTTAATGCAGCTAACGGCATAGTTTCCTTCAGTCTGGACTCTGTCTCCATTCACTTCCTCTCAGGAAACTGTCTTGCAGCTGGTAAACGATAACTTGCATTGCAGAGTTCACTGAAGTTCCTGTGCAAACTTACATCACCTCTCTGAGTGAATCGACTATATAAATGCTGTGTGACCAAGCCCTTACGTGCCATTGATCCCTTCCTTCATCCAGCCATAGTGGCTTCAAACCTTCCTCTCTCTCTGTCATTTTACTGTGCAAGTTAAATCCCAAAATCCTTTCCTCTGGCTGCCCAAAAACAACTTCAGAACAGTGACTAGATAGATGTGTGAGAGGTGATTAATGGCACAAGGGAAAAGGTAGTACAATGATTTTTTTTGCATAGTACACTTCAACACTTACACACTTAATCCAGCAGTCATGGAGTGTACAGATCCCTTCCTTGTATAAGATGGCATCTTGTTGCACAGCAGTGACGAAGTCCTCATTAAAAATGGCCACCGCTGAGCTCCTTCTTCATCTTTGGAAAGAGGAAGTGGTCTTGGAGTGCCACATTGAGTGAACAGGATTGCATGATGGCCAAAACGTGACTTTTCTAAGACTTTGCTGATTTGAAATTTTCAATCATTAAAAACAGAAAAACCTCAAAAGTTTATAACTTCACATTTTTCTCAAAAACCCTTAAAGAATGAAACTTCACTAAATATGATGAGATAACTCTTTTCCCTCTGCTTTTGGCCATGAACTTAACAATTACTTCTGGTAAAGAGGGAAATGAAACCCTAGTATTTTCACTGACTGTGTAAAATAACCCCCAGGAACAATATAGAGACAAATAAAGCCAGGACAATAAGCACAAAATGAGGAAAAATCTTATTCCTTCAACTGAAATGTCCAAAAGCTTGATTACTCCAGAGTTGTAAATGTAGCCGCTGGTGACTTGATGTTCTTCTAGTTATTACAGTGTGATTAGATTTATCACATTGTTCTATCCTATCTTGACAGCCTCAACACAAATAACCTCATAATATCTTCCTTTTTTCAGTCCGTGTTAATTTAGAGTCCCTAAACTGCCGACATATTTCTTTCAGAGCTCAGGTTTATAAACCATGTTATCATCTGACGTAAAGGCGTTAAAGAAAATGGCCGTGCCTCTTTCTGTCTCCTGAACCGAGGACGTGGAGAGCGCGAGATACCATCCTTTCATTTCCGCTCCTCCAGATAAAAAGATGAGAGAGGGAGAGGACGAAAGTGAGGCCTATCGCTGGCCAGCGGTGATTGAGTCCCTTCGCTAAGCCACAGCGAGGATCTGCTCAAATAACCCACTCGGCCGATAAGAAGCTTGTCATTTCCATAGACAAAAAAACATTGGGGTTCAGATTAGATTTTTCCATCCACCTCGCTTCTCTGAGCTCTATCATAAAATGTGAATCATAAGGCAAACCCCTGCCCCCTGTATTTTCAATAAAACAACACTGAAATGCATATGAACTTGAAACGAAATGATTTTATTTGCACTATTATTGCAAAAGCTGGTCCGAATGTTGATGCAACATTACAAATATCCCCAAAAGTGGCTCCTTTATTCTTACAATTTTTGAACAAATGTATCACTAATGCCTTTTCTGTTACAGATAGATGCTTTCAGTGCTAGCAGGGTTTATTATTCTACTGTAATTAACTGTAATGTTTCTGACCCAGGCATGGAAGCCTTCAAAATGAGACGCAAAATCGTTCCAAATGCAACATTAATGTTGTTAGTTTTAGAACAATTTAGAAGAATCTGCCTTGAGTTTTTTTTTTTTTTACCACTCATTCCATTGGTTACTGAACATGTGAACCATCTCTGACCTTTCTAGGTCTTATTTTTTCTGACACAACCAGGGCTGGTTGATGTTCAGTGCACTCAGAGTTCATATAGGTAGAGTAGAGAGATACGGTGCATGCAGGAGCGAGTATGATGAGCTTTGTGCCTTTGACCATATTTTACTTCCACTTCTGTTTGCAGCGTATTTTTTCTTTGTAATGTTGCTGTTTTTTAGCATCTCGTCCGTGGAGTAAATACTTAAAATTGTTCACAAAACAACTACAAACCAGCTTGTGCGGCAAAGCTGTTGATGCATGCAAGTCACACAAGTAGCACATGAGCAGTCTTAAGCTTTTCCTCTGTTTACTGTAGGAGGCGAGTAAGCTGCTGTATGGTACTTAAACATCAGTATGACCGTTAGATTCTCAAGAGGTGTCAGCCACTCAAAAGCATTTGAGTTTCCATACCCACTTGGTTTCCTGCTCCTCAATGCCTGATCAAGCATCTCCGTCACATCCATTCCAGCCGTGCGTTAAGTTAGCTTCCACCATTCTCTGATTTTTCACAAGATGTTTTTATCATCAAAAAAAAAAAAACATAAGAAAAAATTGAGTGTATTATAGAATGTGCGGCATTAAGAAGGGTGACAGATTTGACCTTTTAGCACAAAGGACTCGGTTTGATTGTCTTATGTATTAGCCACACGCAGTAGCTGCCACGGCTAATGATGTTTTTTTTCATTCCACACTTTCATTACATTTGATCCCCGCAACAGCAGAGCCTGTTGCAAATGCGACGGCCATGACAGTGTTATCTGTTCCAAAAGCAATGCTAAAATGCTAATGAATTGCCACATCTACAATACAGCCTTATTAGGAGCTAATTGTTCAGTCTTTTCTCTAATTTTATATGACTCTAACGTGCCTTCTCTTGCCTCGTCAAAGATTTGTCAGATTACTTCAGGCCTTAATTACGCTAAATAATATTTGAGGAGATAAGGGATTTGTGCAGCCCACCCAGACCTTTTACATCTAAGATATCGAGTATATCGAATATATATTTTTAATTTTTTATTCCTTACATTTGTGAGTTTTGAGTTATAAAAAAGCAAATACATGATGTTCCTACTTTTCTATCAGCACAACAGTATTGAACAATGTCTCACTTGGCCTCAGTGTTCAAAGTTGGTGTAGACTGGTGTTACTTATAGATAAATATCATCATTTAGACACAGTGATTTAGCTGCAAATCCCAAAGTGTGTGCTGGTTAAAACAATGATATGGCATCTGTATTTTACCTACAAAAGCAGCACCAACTGCTATCACTGTGACAACATGCTATGTTTGTCTCAAACGCCAACAATTGAAATAAAGACTTGTCTCTACATTTTAAAAATTGTTCGGAAAGGCAAGAGAGCCAGCAGTGTCAGCACTTCAAGCAAAAGCATGCTTTGTATATTTAGAGAGTGCAGCAAAATTAGCAGAGTATTTTTGGAGATTTGGGGCTTTTGCTCTGGAGACTGGCGCGCTGTTAGGGGTACATTTGTGTGAACATTTAATGGACCGCCTGCTGGTCTCCCCGTGTCCCCCCTCCTCCTCTTGTAAAGAGGCCTAAGCAAACCTGACATCAAGAGCATTTTGGGGACTCTCCATCTATCTATCCCAGCACATTTTTTCCTCCCCCTTGCTTCTCCCCTCCTTTTTAAGCAAAGACAACTTTGGTGAATATTTCATGGGGTACATTGCCTCAGTTTCACTGTGTCGAGCAGGGAGAGTGGCACGCGATGACGACTAACAGGACCATATGCCAGCGTCCGCTAGGAGACAGCCTTTTTTTTTTTTTTTTTGTCTGTCTTCCTGACAGTCTTACTGCTTTTTACTCTCCTGTTTTCCTTCTGTCTCAGGCAGCAGTTCTTTTAGGCCAGAGTTTAGCTACTAAACGTTTAGCTGCTTCTTTAAATTTTAGTTTGACTGCAGAACTTCTGCCGATCCATCTGATACTGGTAGCTAAAAAATGCCAACATATGGATACAAATCTGTTATTGCACAGACTGCAACATTTCTAGCACTTAATGATATGATTACACACTTTGAAGATCCAATAAAAACTTAACTGCGCTTGTACCAACTTTCATGTTTACATGAATGAATTAATAAATTATCCAAAGGGAGCTGTTCTCATTGCACAGAGGTTGTCATTGTTGACATTAAAATAACAAATGTTTAATCAATCAGAATAATTCCATCTGTCTTTTAGGCTGACCTCAGCCTTCTCTCAGATGCACAATAAAAAGTATGCTGCATCAACCATAAAATAATATCACTAAACAACCACTTTTGTTATTTCTCTCACCAATAGTCAAACTCCAGCACCAGCCTTTCAGTATCTTATTTCTTAAGTCCAAGCTTCAGTGATTGCCTTTACTGTTATTGGAAGGCACACTTCATTTCCCTCCCCAACATTCAATTTCATGGAGGGATAAGAAAATGCTGCCTTTCCATGCTCCTTACGAAGATTTGACAACGCTACAGTATGCTCACTCTGCCGCCGCGCTCTGCCTTTCCCCTGCTCTCTTATTTAATAAACAGCGTTCTTGCTTGACTTACAGTAGCTTTCCACCTTGCCTCGCTCAGTGTGATGAGCAGCTGAATGGTGTCACAGTTAACAGGGGCGGCTCGGTTGCTCTGTTGTGACAACATTCGTTTGATGTAGAAGTGGTAGTCCTCGGCTGCCATGTTCTCCCCTTCTGCTCTTTTTCTTGTTCCTGCTCTGACTGGATCTCACCGCTGTCACACGTTGGGGAAGCCAACTGGCATGACCTGAAAGTGTAATGGTGACACGCAAGCTGCCGTTTTCCTCACCGTTGATAGCCATCCAGCATGCATGCATACATAAAGAGAAACGCAGTCATTTTTCCAGATTAAAGAACTTTAATTGGCTCTCGTTCTTGTCTGAACTGGTGTCCTGGGATGCAGCAAGAGGGTGTCAGCAATGTATAAAAGATGCTACTATGTGTTTGTGCATGTGTGTGCATGCGTGTGTGTGCCTCATTTTCATAAAAATGTGTTTTCATCAAACCTAGTCACACATAAATCTGCCATATGTCCATGAATTTACCGCTGACTGTAGTTTTCAAAGTCAAGCGTGCTGCTTAGACAACCAGCATCAAGCTCATCTCCTTCTGTGACACACACACACACACACACACCTATCACACTCAGTAGATTCCCACCGACTTTAAAACTGCAATATTTATCACAAAAAGCTTTATTTTTCACTTTATTAGTGCTGTTTAAAGGCTAAACATGGTTTTGCGGAAGACATGTCTCACCCAGTAGAAAGTACAAAATGTGCATCTGCAGTTCCCACTATGATCTTTTTCAGTCTCACTCATCAAAATTCATGTGATAAAGTAAAACATGATAACATGTAATAACAGACATGAAGCCCCTCTTCCACTTGGAGAAGATTTCTTTCAAGAAGTGCCATTAAAATTAATCAAAATATTCACTTGTTAAAACCAGCATGACTCACTCTGTCGTTCTTCTGACTGCGAGTCGCAGATACAGAAGAGGAAAGTGCCAGCAGCCATGTGAGGGATCGAAAAAGGGAAAAAAAAACTACTCGGGGCGTCTTTGTCCTCTGTTTAAACAGTGCCACAGAAGGGGAGGGGGGGGGGGTTGGGGGGGTGGAGGTGGGTTGGAGGGGGGAGAACCAAGGGAAGAGGGGGATAAGAGGGAAGAAGCTTCCTCACAGCTGCCCAGCCTGAGGCCAAAAAATACGAGGCGCTTTTCCTCGTCACCGCGTCACCAGCCATCCGTTCTCTCCTGTCATTATTTTACCTCTCACAGAGCACACACGCCGTCTCTCAGGCACACATATGCACAGTTACACCACCACACAGTGTCTGTGCCGCCTTGATCTACTCTTAAGCGCTGCCAGCATCGGATCCTCAAACACGGCCAACAGAAACAGAACGAAAAACACAGGGAAAATTTTTTGTGGTTGCTAAAGAAATGCCATTTTGATTTAACTGTTAAACTGTTAATATATTACAGTGGATTAGTGTATAAATTAATTCCTGATATTGTCTAGTTATTAGTGCTCTAAAACTGTACTCAGCATTGTGTTCAAAACTGACAAAACTAAGGGACCTGAAATACTTG
>JAQNCA010000020.1:3603125-3621268 GCA_029783725.1 Acanthurus tractus | reverse complement strand
TTGGTGTTATTGTTCATAGTATTCAAACAAAGCAGGATTTAGCATCAATTTATGATTGGTGTTTGAGATTTGTGTGGGTTGACTGTTCTCAACAGAAATTAGCATTAGATGAAAATTAACTGACATCTATCAGTAACAAACAAAAATTACTTTCTTATAACCTGTGCAAGAAGTTTTAGGATGTAGACCCACTGATATAGCCTGATAGGAAGCAAGATTTGGTCCCACTTTTGTTTTTAATGGGATGGAAAAGAACTTTCAAAATAGCGTCAATATCACGTGATGCACAAGCGACCATTGTGATCGATCACTTTACCATTTAAAGCCGCACTTTTCTGTTGTACATTCAATTAATCTCAATGGATTTATTGTGATCCAAGCATCACTTGCACCAGCCAAATAACTTTAATTCTCTTGTTCAGTTGTCAGGTAACAAAAGGCTCATGAGCTCTTCTTGGAGTGGTTGTAAGGGGTTGCTTTGAAAGCCACTGATAAATAACCCATCTCACCGACAAGGCGTGTGAACTCGTTTGGTGTGGCGAGTGTGGAGCTCCACTAAAGGTCCACGCAGGGTCCGTATCGACCCTCCACTCTGCACTCTTGTCCGAAAAGTTAAACTCTGCAGAGGCTCCCACAAATGTCACAGTCAAGTTCAGTTTGCATTAGCAACAGTGTCACGAGGCAGAGGAGATTCAGGGAGCTCTGCAAACATTGTGCTGCTGCCACACTTAACATTAAACTCTGTGCCTCTGCAGAGATAGCGGTCGTGCCATGAACACTGCAGTCTCTGCATAGACCAAAAATGTGACTTCACAGCTGAAACAGAAGTGTTAAATCGCTGTTGCAGCTTCTGTTTAAATTAGCAGAAAGCTGTTGGACACTGAGAGACGTAGCTTCCCTGTACAATCTGTTGTGTTGTATTTTGTGGAAGTAAGGTATCCATCAAAACTTTGGCTCATGGGTAACTTGATGATGCATCCATCCATTCACCTAAGCTAGGCATTGCTGACTGCCCATGACATAGCCTGTAAGCTACCGGCTGTCCCTTCTGCAGTCTGTGAAAAATGCCTACCCAGAGTACAGCAGGGGAGAAATGTGGAGCAGCCAATGTGTAGAAAGTCATGTTTGGTATGCAGATGCACACAAATGCAAAGGACACACGTATTAAGTGCATTCAAACTGACAAAAAGCATGTGGCACATTAAATATTAAAGATATTCTTTAAAATATGACACACTCACCAACTGAGCAGGCAGCTGAGGGAATTCGACATAGCACACACACATAGAGGAGGCCGTGTCTCTCCTACTTGGCTGTCTTGAATATAGGTCTGCCAAACTGAGTAACAACAACAACAACAACAACAACAACAACGACAACGACAACAAAAAACCCCAAAACTAAATAAAAACACTGAAAGTATTACATAAGTTAGGATTCTCTGTGGTTTGAACCTTAAGTCGGTTCACAGGCGGCTATTTAAATTGCATCAGTTCCTCTGATGTAAATGTGTATAGCCTTCAACTCCCTTAGAGCTTTTAGTCATTTATTTTGATTAGGGCTGTATTTATAAGATAAGTCTCTTAAGTAAGTCGCCTGGGAAGATGGGTTGGCAAGGATGGTGGTGGGGGAACAAAATGAAGTCTGTTTGATGATTATAAATTCAGAAATATCTGCTTGTCAATTAATTAAGCGCTTCCTGGGTATGTGTGCCCCTCTTTTCATTTAGTTCGCCCGGCTCTCGGTGGACAAATACCCGCGGTGCACCCATTGTATGTGTAAGCTGTTTCACACATCTCCGGCAGCTGGGGAACGGAGAATAAAGTTCCTTCAAAGGCAGACAGTTTTCAAGAGCAAGCCTCTGTTTTTTTTTTTTTGTGTGTGTGTGCCAACTGATTTCTTGAAGCAGCGTATGTGGCCGCTCGAAGGCTTCGCTCTGGCGGTGTCTCGTTCTCAGACACAAACAAGAACTGGAGAATGATGTGGACATGAAAAAGATAGGTAGACTGAGAGGACTGAGCTTGAAGTGATGCTTCCATTATTTCTGCCTCTCACAGTGCAACAATACGTGCAGAAGATTTATCTAGTTGAGGCTGCTGTGGTGAGGTGAACATTGGCTATTGTCAAAAAGAAACTGCTGCTTTTAAAGCAGATCAAAACCCTTGTTAACAAAAAAAAAAGGACTGTTTATTCAAAATCAAAATGTGAAGAAGAGTTAAACATATCCAAACATATCGTTCAGTTTCTCCATTGTTCTGTATTCATTTCCAGAAGATATGGCTTATTTTTTGATTTTATGTAGATGTATGCATGCATAAAGGGTCCTGACAGAATTTTAAATGTAAAAAATATGTCACAAAAAGTCTATTTATTGTAAGGGATCGCTAAGATCAGAGGATCCACTCAAAAAGACGAAATAAATCCATGTAAGTGCGTCTCTGTTGGAGTATAACTGTTCCACTAAAGAGCAGTAGTTTGCAGACAGTTATGTGATAGTTGTCGAATTTGAAATTTGAAATTTGAATATTGAAATGGACCAAGACAGTCATTACTTTAGACTCTAAAACCCAAATACCAACCTATTCCTTTCCTACACAAGTCTATTAAAAACATCATACTCAATTATCAGTAAACCCAGTTTGCTTGTGTTTTGGTCAGTGAAAAATATGCCTGGCCATTGGATAATTTCACACACCAGACTTAAAAAGTTAATTTAGGGCACCATTTCAATAAGCTCACCACCCAAGTTTTACAAAACACTTTGCCCTATTACAGAAAAACAAATCTAGAGGAAAAACTGTTTTTAAAAAAATTCTTCTAACACACTCGGCGACATGTTGTCTTTCTTGTCTTTTTGTTTGGCATGACAGTTTTCACATTTGTATTCAGTCCAATCTGTCAAAATATTCTGAACCGCAAATACTGCATGCAATGTCAAAGTGATCTTAGGCAGGTTTTTGTTCTCCTCAGAGGTGGTGAGTCACATCGCATTTGGCGATGTCTCTCACTTGCACAGTGGAGTTTACAGTCTGAATTCCAGCGTAGGAAAAAAAAAAAAAAATGTCAGAATGCAGCATGCCACAAGTCTTCAGATCAGACCCATATTTTCCTCTGCCCCATGTGTGGGAATCTTGTCACATTCAGTCCCCCTCAGCATCATGAATATTCTGAAAAAATTTACGCTTTTCACAATATTTTTATTCTTTTTAATTTCAAAATAGAGAATGCCTACAAGCATCAACAAGAGAATATAGCACAACTGTAAAAGAAAACAACTTTCTTCTAACCTCAGGTAGATTGCCAGCAAGAGATAAATGTCAATATTTTGATATTCAGTATATCAATATTTTACTGCCACAGCATAGCAATCAACAATATTTACTCTGGGAAGGATTTAGCGATTAACTCCCCTAAAACCTTCCACAAGGTGAGGATTCACAACATGACTTGGATCTTTTTAAATGAATGTGGCGTCTTGAAAGGGAAATTAAAGACCTCAAATTGTTTTGGCTCTGCCTGTTTTTCCCCTGCGACCTTAAACAGAACACTAGCATCCAGGCATGTTGTCTTTCATCATTAAAATGGCTTTCAAAGACTCCTGGGAGCCTCCTACAGCACAGAGAGGAACCTTGTATTTTGCAACATCAAGCGCACACTGTCTTCCCTGTGTGCTGGGAGGTGCATATTAGAGTCATGGACTGGAGCTGAAATGATCTTTCAAAATCACTCTGTCTGTCTCTCTCTCTCTCTCACACACACACAAACACACACTAACGCTTTTGACGTCGCTTTATACATTAATGCAGGTGCTTCCCAAGGTCTTCAAGTGTATAGATCTTTGACCTTGTTTTCTGTTCCTCTGTGCTTCCATTATGTGCTTGTAGATCAAAGACCTGCAAGGTGCACCAGGCAGTCTGGAGGGAGAAGATCCTCACTTAAAGGCAGTTGACAGAGGTAAGCTATTAAACCTTCCTGCTGTCCTCTCTACCTCTACTGCTCTTGTGATCCCCCACATAATATTCCACCACATAAAGTAACTTTACACACCTGCGTGTGGGAACATTAATGCATGCGTGAGGTAATTTCTAGAGTTAGATTAATCTTTTTTAATGTGCCCAAAGTTTTACCTATGCCCTTAACACAGGAGGTTTGTGTGTTTATTTTGCCTGATGCCGGTTGCATGTGATTTTCTCAAGGTACCCACAGTGGATCAACTAGAACGTGTGTGTAATTGCACTGTGTTTAGAGAATTTGCAGTGAATCCCTCAGAATAAAGGCTGAGGCTGGAACACACATGCCTGCATGGCAAAAATGGCTCACCTATGGGAGATTATAGTCCAGTCAATACAGCAAAACAAACGCGCCGCAAAGTTCTCTGACTTTGGACGATAAAATGACTCAAAATTAAGTCAAAGTAAATGTTTTATATCATTTTGAGTAGGTAGAAGGGTTAACTTAACCCTACTAACCCTTCCTCCTCCTTAACTGTTATCACAAATCTTGAACCGAGGCAGTGGTCCAAATAGAAACCAGACATGTAAACAGGTAGAACATTATGGTGACACGTATTTGTGCTTCATTATTTATGTTGATTGTGTAGAAAACCCAATGCTCACACCAGCCAATTTGGAATTCATACAGTGCAGAAATATTTAATAGCTTTTGTCATCTGCTGGTTAATCATAAATAAGTCAAGTTCTTCCCAGAGGATGAGCTGTGCAAACTTTTAATGCTTGCTCTTCTTCTGTGATTTGTTGTTTCACAAAAGATTGTGGGTCCGCCTTGTTGTACTGTCAGGTTGCTACAGTAGCTCAAAATGGACAAACAAAACACTGGCTCTAGAGAGGGCTTTTTTTGCTTTTTTTGCACACCTGGTAAAATTTGGTGCAAGAGGGTGGTTGCATACAATTTGGTACTACCACTGGAGGGTACCAAAGTCTGAAGTATATAGAGTCTAAATAGTGGATTTTAACCTAATAGCAACCAATAAAACAAATAAACTTTGTTAATGAAATAATTATGTTTATTCAAGCACAGTTAGCTTGTTTCTGGGTTTGACTATTATTATTTAGCGGATTTTGGAAATGTATCTGAGGCGAAAATCATTGCTACAATTGATTCATGAGGGTTGTTTGTCAATTTTGGACATTCCATATCCCGGAATCTTCTTAAAAGTATCATTTGTGGTGTTGAGATGCACAAGCACAGGCGTTGAAAGAGAATTTTACAGCAAATATAGCTGTCCAAAACATTCTGTTGCTTGAATAGAAGCATACCTAGAAGCCCTGCTATTGTCTGGAAATAACAAACAGATTATCCATGCATAAGAGAGCTTTGTTTGTCATACATCTATTCCTTTGGCCATACTTCCAAACAAATCTGAGCATGCACCCGGCGAAGATGTGTGGCTGATGTACAAGGCTGTTTGTGTGTCTCGTGTTTTGCTTTCAAGGTGATGCAGCTAGTTTATTCCCCCTTCACACCCCGAGCATATTATCCCGCTCCAGCTGCTGCGAGGAGACAGGCCCAGGTATTTATGGCTAGCATAAAAAGTGTGCACGCTCCATGTCACCCTACAGCTCGAGATTTACAGCACGTTTGACAAACACACTGAATTAAAAAAAGAAGTGTTCAATTTGTATAGGAGTTTAGAGCCTGTCTGTTGTGTGTGCTCCCAACGGGTTCAGCTGTTAGTACATGTGTGTGCGCATGTGTCTCGCTGTCTATGTACGCCTCCCGCTGCGTGAGAATGTGTCGATCTGTCTGCCTGCATGCCTGTGTGTGTTTTTCAGCGCATGAGCGTGTGTGTGTTTGTGCACACCAAGCCCGCCTGCTCTGAAACACCAGCAACAGATAACAGATGGTCCCCCTGCATTAGAAGTGTTTTATTTCCCTGCGGAAGCCAGATATGTCAAAAATAAGCATGTGCAACATTAGTCATTTGGAATATTCATGCCCCTGCCGTCCGATGGTTTCCTTTTCGCAGCCAAAATACCACCAGCCCAATTCTCCTAAGGAAGTGAGGTGAATAAGGGGGGAGATGGGGGGGGGGGAAGGCAGTCATCAGCTGAACTGATGAAGGGGAAAAGGCTGAGGCCTACATGCGGCTTTATTAGAGAATTTTTTTTTTTCCCTTCTTGGTTGCTTCTTTAGCATGCCAGGGCTGTAATTAAAAAGGGGCTCCAGTGTGTAGATGTGTTCATATTAAGAACCACATCCCTCAGCCCCATTAGACACAGTGATGTGAGGATGCACACATGTCCATATGCCTGCCTGGCTGTGTAAAATGTACACACATACACACACAAAAAACTAATTTGCACCCACATCGAATAACCTCATCCAGGAGATCGGACCTCTTTTGCATTCCTTCATAAACTCATCTTTGGGAGTCCTCCTCTTCCTCCTCCTCCTCTTCCTCCTCCTCTCCTCTTCCATAACTTATCTTCCCATTTCTCCTCTCCACCTCCATCTCTTCAACTATCTCAATTCTCTGCAGCTTTAGTCTCTTTAATCTCCACCTCCTCTCCTCCTAGGCTTTCTACCCCCATCTCCCACCATTGAGCGTGGCTGCCATCCTTGTCCTTGGTGGCGGACATGGGCATGCATCATTATCAGGCCTGATTAACCATCCACGTAGTTGGCAGCATGGGCTCCACCAGGGGCCAATGGCATGGTTTTTCTTACTGCCGAAAACATGAATTTTGAGCAGCACTTTCTCACTTGCCGAGGTCCCTCATGATCAGGGTTAATTCGTGGCAGCATGCGTGAATGGTGTAGAGAGAAGAGAGGAGGAAGAAAGGGAGGAGGAAAAGCTACCAAACAGTAGTGCACTGCTTATCGCAGAAATGCAATATGATTTATTCAGGAATATGCAAATCCAACAATCACTCTGCCTTGTTTACCGAAGGGACCTGCTGATTCAGAGTCTGAAAGAGAGAGAGAGAGGGAGCGGGAAACAATCCCAACCATGGAAGCCAATCTACAGTGCATGCACCAAGGCAGCAACCAGTTACTAAATCAGCGGTTTTTCTAGGAATCAGGAAATAAAGGGTGTCGGACAATTTCTCGGCTCTTTCACAGCTTTAAAAACCTTTAAATTTATTCAAAGAGGGTCTGATTATTAATGTAAAGAGCGAAAGCTTATAAGCAATACATATCGTTTAGTATGTGAAAGCAGTACATTGCTCTCAAACCATCATATGGAGCATTAAATTCTACTGTGCTATTATACTAATGACTCTGAAAATTGGTATGTAAAGGGCAGCCTATGAGTAAGAAAAGCTGTCAAGTGCTTAAAGCTAGGATTAAATTTTTAATCAGATTTGCCGTCTTGTTTACTTACTCTTTGATCAGATAGTTCCTAATTAAAACCCAAGTCTTAATTCTGCATTACTTCACGTTGATGCCTTATTCTGTGGATACCTACATGTCAACTATGGGAGTACATGTGCCATTTAGCCTCCCTAACGACTTCATTATCATGTATCTTCGCCGTGGTCATGTGTGCCTATTTGCATAATCAGGTTCCTCGTTGAACTTATCTACTCCCACTACCAAAAAGTATTTATTAAATCTATGTCTGCTTTAGGGGGATTTACCTTTTTGTCTGTTTTGCAAGGCATTGAATTTACATTAACTTGTGAATACTTGTCTTAGGTATGGCAGGATCACTGGAAGGTGAAATCCAAGGTGTTGCAAGCTGATAAGAGTTTTTACTGGCTATGAGGGGCTACGGGGAATTCCAATGATTGTTTGACTAACACGTATGAATCAGTATCTTTTAAGCAGTTTTCAGCACTAGTAGATAAGCTACTGTATTACTATGCGGCTTGCCTAAAGTAAGAAGAGTAAAGATTTTCTATGACCACAGGAGATCTGAAATTCAACATACTGTAGCAAAATAGAGAATTTGAAAAAGATGTGAATAAAATATAATATAGCATGTGCAGCTGTCCAGTGTCGAACACAGAGACTTTGAATTTGATCTGAAGCCGAGGTGAGGAGCGGATGAATCCAGCTGTATTCTATTTGTAGACGTGCCTTTTTCACTGTAAACTTAAAGCTGCAGCCGTGCATGACACATTCAATGTTTGCCGTTCATCTTCTTCAAATTGTAGAAATAGGTGTGAGTTGCAGCTGTTTCCTGACTCTCAGCTGTGAGCCCAATTAGCGCTGTTGTACAGAATTGATTTCTCTGCACTATATTGCATGTACTTTTCCAGGTGAGTCCCTACAGCTGGCAGGAGTGTATGGAAGACAACAATTATCCCCTCTAGCAGAATCTCTGAGGCCACACAAAAGGGAGCACAGCTCAGAAAATTGATCTCTTCAGGCTTGCGAGTCGTTGTGTGGATGAGCAGACAAAAGCAGAGCTTGGTGATATCTCTAAGCTGTAATGTGCAACTTTTTGATGTCAAAACCCAGTAATTACATTTTAAAAACTTTTTTATTCTTGCAGTTACATTGAGCGAGACCTGACTCGCAAATAAAACATAATAAACAAGCTTATATGGTACAACATCAGTCTGAGTGCAGAGCCATGTGAGCATCAGTATAAAATTGCCTGAAATGGGCAATTTGGTGTTTTTACTTTTTAGACATATACCATTTGCAGTGGCTATGGTCATGAACTAGGTTGTTGCTTTCAAGCACAGGAAATCATAGCAACAAAAATAGAAGCAGAAAGACAGCAGTAAGAAATGAAACCCAGGAAAACAAGTGGGCATTAGTATTTTAAGAACCAACACTTTTCTCTCAAAATGTAAAAAAATCTCAATACTGTTTCTACAGAAAGTAGCATCAGATAAATAGATATAAATGCATAAATATACCCAGATATTTTACATGTATGTATGTGTGTATACATTCAAAACTGGATCACATACCCATATATGATCCAACAGATCCATGTGACAGAAAACTTTTAACACAAATAGATATCAAAGCAGTTTAAATGTCTTTTGTTCTGAGTGAAACTCTGCTAAGTAAAAGCTCTTTGGCCTCCATCCTTGCTGTGCATTTGACAGATATATATATATATTTATATATATAAATATAACAGTGACAGCAGTGTTTATCTCAGCCTTTTCCTTGTAGATATTACATTTATTATGACAGAGGTGTCATTATTGTTATAAAATAAAAATACTGGCCTTTTCTGTTTCGTTGTTGCATGCTTGTTTTATATGCATATAGCTTTTTAACACAGCCACAATTTCATTTTTTTTAAGAAGAGAAGAGCATTCAAATTGGAAATAACAACTTCACACTGCCTCTGAAGCATTTTTTTTTTAGATGGAGGAAATCTAATTAGACAGGATGCCAAAACACTGCAAAGCAATTAGCTGCTATATCAAACTGTAAACAGACAGGGATCCTTATTACTTTTAAATTGTGAATCACATTCACTCAGTAAATACCCTTGGATTTTCTACATATGCAATGTTTTCAAGTTCTTGCACTTGTTTGTCCTGCAAATAACCCAAGTCCATCTCCCTTCCAGTCTGCATCCTGCACCTAAAATGACTGGAAGACTTCCAGATTTTTTCCTCAGAATGTATGTCATATCAACAAAGTGATGCTAATCTGCAGGAGTCCTACGCCCTCCATCGTGCTATTTTTTGCCACACACATGTTGCCTGAGAGGTCAGCAGCATAGCAGGGCTCTTACTAGGTTGAATTGCTTGGAGGCAGAAGTTAATTTCCAACTCAACAGAGATAAATGACTTTGCTTTGACCTGCTTGCTTGCACAACAAAGACTCTGTGCTTTTCTAGAAGACAGGCACTGCAAATATCCATAATTTAAAAAGCAGTTGTTTATCATTTGCAGTATAAAATGATTTGATAACAATGATTAGCCCAGTTTGACTGTGTGATGTTGTACAGATTAAACTTAAAAAAAAAAAAAAAATTCTGTGTTGAAGATTTTTACATCCTTGTTTTGCACACCTCAGCCCTACACAGAGAGGAGAGGATAAAAACATAGTTGACTATTAAGAAGTCAGTTTACATGCACACAAATACTTAAATCTGATCAAAGTGAGGCACTAACTGTTCAAATCTTATATAAATGTAGTTGTTTGATCTTAAATAAGGGTTGGATCTTAATGCTAGTGAACGCACACAGACTTACAATGACATTTCAGTTCAAACTTGCAATAAAGAATAAATTATTTTGATTGGGGCTTGTTTGTGCGTCAGATATTTTTTTGTAATTGTTCATATTGGTCACTGGAAAGAACCTGGGTGTTGCAGGCTCTTAAACAAGAATACTGCATAGTGCAATGCAGTGGCAAGTGATAAACACTAAGCTGTATAGTAATAGTGTAATGAAACTGTGCCTGAATCCACCGTTCATTAAGCCTCGTCCCCCGATAATTGCTGTACTGTTGCTACTGGTGTATAGCTCTCCATTCTGTGCTGCTCATGCAGTTTACAGTGAAAACAATGGCAAATTTACCACTCGAAATTCTTAGTGTGTCTGCAATTCCCTGATTTCAGACAGAGGAAGACAAAAATAATCTTCACATACCTAAGTACAAAATGGTTTTTGGTTTTTTTTCTAGCCGAATTTACACTTGTAGTAGATTTTATCAGCTTTGGCTAGATCGCTTAAGCTAAGCTAACTAAGCTTAGTGAATCTGTTGAAAACAACAGCTTTAAAATTTTTGTTTACCTGATATGGCCCAAATGATGCACTAAAAGGCTACATATGTAATGTGGTGTGAAAAGACCGAAGCTTAAGAGACACAACTTCACACATAATGTGATATGAAATGCTTATTGGTCACAAAGTAATGCAAGGTTACAAATGTAGGCATCTGAATATGCATGTTTCGTCAGAACAGAGATAAACACAGTTTGTCCATAACTTATACTTATTATTCAGTGACAGTCAGTCCTTGGTCCTTTAAATGAAATAATTACAATTTTTTCTGCCAAGTGTTCTCTATCTATAAAGGCTATTACAAAGTTTTAAACACTATGATTACAGTTTGGAAATGCATTTAATGTTTAGCCTTGAGCCGTGCGAAGAGGAATTTATGGCATGTATATGAATATTTCAAACATTTTTTAGAAAAGCTGTCTCCTCTATAAATGTGTCCCCCATTTTGTTCAATTTTTTATATTCATAGCTTTGCTGAGGACCCACATCTGCTAAGTAAAACTAGTCAGATGTCCGTTTGTCTTGTTAAACATAGGCAAAACTGTCACATCAAATTCTGAATAGTTTTTACAACTCAAAAGATTGAATTGTCACAGAACATAATAGAACCTAGAGTGCCGACAAAATGCCAAATTTAGATGCAGTCCATGGGGAAAAAAACACAAATTGAATTCCATTTCTCTTAAGCCTATAATAAATGTACTTAGTGTACCATTTTTTAAATAAGAAAGCCATTTTTGAATATTTTTAGAAAACCAGGTCCAACTCTGCTCAGTCTTGCTTCAGATAAATATTTTAAAGCTGTACTGAAACATTTTAAAACATCTCTGAGAAAGGAAAAGGGAACACTAATACGACTGCTAACAAGGCACAGTTTTTGACTATTTAATATTTTTTTTGTCTGTTGGAGTTAAATTACAGTGATTTCTTTAAAATCGTTCTATAGGAACAGCTCGAATCCTGGCTGACTGCATTATTAACAAAGATTTAAATGGTTGCAGTAACCGAAGGGCACAAAAAGACTCATGGGTGCTGAGTCCTGCCATTCTCTGGACATTGTTTATGAGCCCTGCCTGGCCTTTAAATAGCTACATTGCTAACAGCAGCTACAATGCAGGTTCATTACTTTTGTCTGTAACCCAAGAAACTAACCAGTTATCCTACACTGGTATCCATACATCCCTGTTGTCCCAACTTCGGTATCTCACAAATAGTTATTTTTTAGTAAGGATTAATCTTACGTAGGGATATGTGCCATGAAAATACTGTATCATTTAAGATCTAAATGTTATTGAAACTGCAGAAACATGTAATGATATAAGGCAACCCTCATGGTAGGAAAAGGATATGGCACCTGCCTTAAGCCCTTAAAGTTTCAGCTGCTGTTTTGCTGTAGTGGTGCATATTCCTAAATAAATATGCAATGAATCAAATCATCAGCATCCACATTAAACACAGTAAACTTGAGGCTTTTATGGCCCCTGGGGGTCTGGGAGCTGGGACAGTTGCTTACTTTTCCAGGTTGGTAATCCTGCTTTGTAGGCTGTAAGCATAAACATGAGCTACTACTTCTAGCGAAAATAGCATCTGAACCACAGCATATAAGATAGTTATCCAGGAAGTCTAAACTCATTTGTCCTCTGAATATAATAGGAAAGCTGGTTATCTAATACGGTGGACTGCTGAATGTGCCTGCCTGGCTGGATATAACACAAAGGTTGTACATGCTGTAAGGGACCATTATGCTCTCAATTATCATCATGTATTCTCCCCCACTGCCCACCATGCTGCTTTAGCACTTATTAGGGGCACATACTTGAGGCTCACCCACACAGTTCACCTTCAGCCCACATTGAGCAGGTAATGAACTTGACTGAGAAGACGGCATTAGACACATTTTTCTGTTAGAGATCATTTAGCGGTGACCCTGATGAATGCCTGTGTGGTGAGCAGTATTGATATGTGACTCTAAAATAGTCACAATGGTCAGAGATCAGCATTATTCAATTACTAATTGAACTCATTTCCTCTGGGCTCTGTATGATTGATGTTTGTATTCTTTTTCTCACATCTGTTGAGCTCGCTTAGCAATAGCATCGCACACTGAAAAACTGATAGCATTGTAGCACCTACAGACGCTGCAGCAGCAATCTTTCAAGTTCATTGCATGTCACATTCTGTGAGATGGGTCGAATGAAGTTCTCTCGCAAGCTGTACAATACATTTTCTACCACGGTGATATTCAGCCACCCAAGGCTTTCAAGTTCTGCTACAATCTATCCTGGCAGCAGCCGACAGAAAGGCAGTTCAAGAAACTGAAATTCTGCGAAAGTCCCATGTTGCTTTGAAAAACTGGGCTGTTGGCAGATACGCTTATCATTAGATGTGCCTGTCAGATTTTATTGGAACAAAAAACTCATGCCTACTGAAGAATTAAAGAATTCAGGCATAGCACATCATGGAGACAGGTGGTTGTCAGCCTTGTAATGATACATAAAAAGCATAAGTTATCTCCCACATTGGATTGGTGTTAATTGCAGGGTACATTTGGAGCTGATGCTTGTCTGAAGGCTTGGCTATGGATATATCGAAGAGATGCTGACCATACGAAGACAATGCACTCTTCTTTGTGCTGTCTTTGCTGGATCTATATTTGCCAAGATTATGTTGTCAGTTGTTTAAGTTGGTTTCTATATTTTGCAAGAGCCGCAGTCTCGTGATCTCAAGAGAATTGATGGTCGTACATACACAGAAAGACTTTCACGAGGAAGCGTGAGTGCAGCAGAAATACTCAGCCATGGGATTTACCTGTCAACTGCACTTAAGCATGTGGGATAACATACACTAGACGCTGTGATGGTAAAATAAGGGCTGACACGCCTTTCCTGTGATCTCCGGTCAGTGACAGCTTCATGTATGTCAGCGTTCACTGCTAAGTAGAAAATAAACTTACATGAAAAGATGGTTGGACGGATGTTTGTTTTTTTGAAGCCCCTAGTGTTTTCAAAATAATTTTTCTTGTCAGCTTATCACAGACAAATGTTAAAAATGTTAGCCCACATTTCATGACATTGTCAGGTCTTGCTCCTTTCTTTTGCTTCATATTTTTTTATGGGTCACTTTCCAGCAGATATCAGTACTACAAATTAAATGATCAAATCTCTTCCAATTGCAGAGCTTCAATTGGCATGTTCAAGATTTCAGTAAATGTCTGAATGTTTCTTCACAGAGGAATTCAGTTTCTCTCTACAGTGCATGACCCTGGATAACTGAATCCTGACCAAGTGAATAAGCCTGAAGGTGTTTGCTAAAAACATAGCAAAAGTAACAGTAAACTTGAATTTTAATGAAAACCTCAATTATTGCACAAGCTCTTGTAATGACTCTCCACTAGTGAAAAATGAACAGTCTTACCTAACCCAACAAGGGACACAATGTAGCTCCGTATTAACATTTGAAATCTGCAGCTCCTTGTTCAGTTTCAGTCTGCTGTGTCTCGAAGTACAGAGCAGAGTTGGGGGAATTAACTAAGCACGAGAACTCGGCTCAATTCCCAAAGCATTCCGCCAACCACCCAACTGCGCAGCACTTTCGGAAAATAGACACACAGGTAACTGATTTCTCCACTGACAATGCAGCAGAAGAAAAGCTTGCTCTATCATTCCAACCATCTGGAAGTCTGGCTCAGACTTGAGGCTGATGTGTAACTTTTAATTGGAGAGACAGTGGTGGGAGGCAGAAGAGTAGGAAGCAATGATCCCAGTGGATAGACGGGATGTGCCTGCTGCCAGATGGACAACCTGAGTTTTCTGGAGTGCACAGCATTTCAGTCAGGGGCCATTGTGATGTGTGTTATGTTTTACAAAGAGTTGGAGAGCCATAGTTTTGCCCAAGACATTTACTAATGCTGCAAAATGCTGCCATTTTCATTGGAAGAAATTAGGCAGGGACACCTCCTAAATTTTCTTTAGTAGATTTAACAACGGACAATTTGCATCTGATGAGATGACGAACAGCTTCTTACAGTGGATCCAAGAATTGCCAATTAAGCATCAATTGATTGAAATTGTATTTATCACTGTTCAACACAGTACGGCCACTGTTTGCTTACTGTTTACCATATCAGCTTATAAAGGTGATAATATGTCAGAGTTGTATTCAAAGCTTGTTCCACAGGTTTAAGCCTTAAAGGAATACCCTTATTTGCTTCATCAGTTTCAAATTTGGAGATGCCATCTTAGTTTGGCTCTTACACACATTCAAAAATTGCTTATAAACAAGTCTAGCTTACTAAGCTTACTAATTAATTCCAGAGAGGTTGCCAGATGTGGTGCCATTGTACCAAAACCAAAACCACCAACCTAGTCTCTAAAACCTGTTTTAGCCAGAGACATTGTGCATTTAGTGTGTTAATGTTAATTCCTCTAAAATCTCTGTTTTTTATTGCTTTAGGGTAAAAGGAATTGGTGATTTGGCAGGGTTGTTTTTTGGCCCCCTGTTTACAATCATTATGCTAAGCAAAGCCAAACACTTTTCTAACTTCAGTAAATAACGTAGAAAAAGATATCAATCCTTTAATCTCACTACAAAAAAAAAGGGAATAAGCAAGTTTTTTTTCTGAAATATCAGGCTTTACTGTACCATGTCTGACAGTGGTGTATGATTTTTCATAGTCATACATTGTTGTGTTCTCCTGCTGCTCTCCATAGAGACTGAATAAACTTGTAAAATGCCATTCAGCAGGGTTGGGCCTCTATCCAGTTCCACCAGTGTGATACATCATGAACTAGCTTTTGTCAGTGTAAGTTTATCTGGTGTTATTAAAAAAGAAGACCATGGCTACATCAGCTGGCTGCACAGATGTATGCATAAACATTTCTCTATGTCTAAAATCTTGCAATGGTTGCATTGCAGTTTTGTTTATAAGAGATAGAGAGGGGTTCGGGGTAGAGCACTGAAAGTTTGTTGACGCGCTCAGTAGTAGATTTCTTCCAAAATATTCTCCTCATTGTGAAACGGCATATAAACAAGCGATTGTGCAGCAGTGGCTGTCCTTGCTTTTAGT
The DNA here is from genome assembly GCA_029783725.1 of Acanthurus tractus. NCBI lineage: Eukaryota > Metazoa > Chordata > Actinopteri > Acanthuriformes > Acanthuridae > Acanthurus > Acanthurus tractus. The sequence continues at coordinate 3,605,533 of JAQNCA010000020.1, read as the reverse complement.
CACTGGGAATGCAAAATCTGTGTTATACACGAGCTCCTGCAAAGTTGAAATGGTAAAATAACAAATCCCATGCTGGGCCACTGCGTTGTGTTGAGTTGTGTTGTATCAACCTCCCCAGCAGTCTTGTACTCAGCACAGGGAGGAGTTGGATCTTCAGAGACTGTTTGCATGGGCTATCTGATACTCTTTAGGGGTCGTTTGATGGTTCAGTACAGTTAGTTTAGTTTGTCTCACCTCTCTCCTTGCTGTGGTGAATCCATACTTCATTTAGTGAGTTTGTGGATCTCCGTGCTGACCTTTTGTGTGTGTTTTTTGCAGCTGAGTCATGAACTTAGGAGTCCCTGTATGAATTTACAACCTTGTGATATTTTCAGAATAAGACCAATTCCGGTATCAGATGAATGACTCTCTGGTTTTGTTCGGCTCTTGCTAAATGTCCACAAAAAAGGTTAAGTTTGAAGAAAAGTTGCATGCTGCTTGTTAAAGTAGAGCACACAGCCTGGTAGTAAGCACTGCATACTGTATGATGAAATGAATTGTCAACAAAGTGTCCATTAAAGTTCAACCTCCTTGCTTCTTAAACTCGTTCGCAAAAGTGCATAGACTGATAAAACTGTGAATTGAGCTATAATTTGAAATATATTACCATCTCTGTCCGACTGTAGAGAAACAGTATTTAGTTCTAGCTTACTAATCGGGAGTCTCTTGAACATCCTGCTCTATTCTTGTTTTTTCAGCTTGCGATCTGGGATTTTTCACGACTGATACAGTTTTACATGTATATTAAACCTTGTTGTTTGTATTTTTAAATTCATTTGTCACGTTCATGCAAGACTGCTGTCTGATTGCTCTCCAGTCATGATTGTATCTCAGTTGAGTTGAAAGAAAATCTGAGGGCTGTGTAAATAAAAATCAGGGTGACAAACAGTGGATTGGGTTATAAATAGTGTCTGGCACAAGAGTTTGGAAAAAGGAGGGTCCAATTTAAAATCTAAATATGTGTAAACCGATGCCCCCCTACCACTCTCACTCCCTCCCTTCCTCCATTCAGCAGCCTCTTCGAGCATGTGTATGTTTTTCTTCATTTCACACCTCCTGTCTTACACTGCATATTCATTTTTTACTACTACTGCTTTTCCACTACCTTCCCACCCATCCGCCCAACCTCAAGCCCCTTGACGTGGGAATTCAATTTGCACTGTATGTTTCATTTCTACTCTGATTTAGATTTATTTCATGTCGGCTGCTTTTAATTAACTCTATGGATATGCAATTGGAGGGGGAAGGGTGGGGGTGGTGGTAGAAGGTGTGGGGGGGGGTTGTTGAAGGGAGAGGGAGTGACAGAGATGGAGAGATAGATAAAAACTCCTCACATCCGCCAATGAGTTACACCGGCAATCATTTACCACTTAGACAGTAGTGCAGAAGCCCCCTGTTCGTTGCCCTGGCAACCGGTGCCTTGGTGATTGATTCCTTGCCAGTGTGGCATCGCTGCGGGGAATAGAGCGCATGAGCTTACCGTGCCCGCTACATCTTTCTAATTAAAATGGGATTACAGAGTCGTCGCCGTTGTATGTTCAAACAAATGCAAGGCTGTGAAGGAAATCAATTTTGGTAAATGTCAGGGCTTTTAAATACAACTATGGATAAACAAATGTGAGCGAGCTCAATGTACTGATATGCACACTCCATACATGAGGACGCGCCTCCATGCAATTTGCATGTTGGGGTTGCGGCGAGTGACAGCGACGGTCTATCTATCCATCCAGGAGTCAAGCTTGATTGACAGTGCATGAATCATGTTATGCAGCACAAATCACCAGACACAACAATTAGTCTGTTTGTTGCTGTGTGCTAATCAGAAAATATTCTTCAAATTGGAGCTTAATGTACATCTTAAATGAACAACGGTTTCTTAATGTAATTGGATTAGCCAAGTCAATCACGTCTATGCAGTTTATGCTGTTGTCTTTTAGACTAGTGTGTATTGAGGGGCTAAATATTCTGCCATGCACAGAGCTGAGAGTTGATTACTTCACATTTTACAGTGACTGCTTGCTCTTGCACCATGGGGATACTGTAGCACAGGGATATTATATTTCAAAACATGATCTTACATACATATGAATGAGGAATTTGTGCAGGTTGCACGAGATGGAATGGAGGAGCAATAGGAATAAGTAATAATGTAGCAAAGTGTAGTAGCATAGTAATGGGTTGTTTTTTTAATTACTTACAATAATACTACCATTATTGTAAGTCTACTACTTTTCCCTTATAACCACTTGGAATTAATATATACATATATATATGTATGTATATATATATATATATATATATATATATATATATATAAATATATATATATATATATATATGTATGTATATGACAGAAACAAAGATATATT
>JAQNCA010000020.1:3574702-3601658 GCA_029783725.1 Acanthurus tractus | reverse complement strand
ATCATCAGGTCAAAGATAAAATTTTCCAATGCTGTGCTACATTATCAGTGTTTCTGTTTAGTGCAAATTTTAGCATGCTAACATAATAAAGGTAGACAGTAGTAATGATGAGCATTACTCGAGTCAAACATTTGGGTAGATTAAGCAGCCAGTCTAATTTTTTTGCAAACCATGTCAAGCTGCACAGAGTAGATTGAGCCAGCAGAGAAGTCACACAGCATCTGGTCAGTTTTCAAAATAAAATACCCTGTGCAGACTCCTTATCAGATCAAACCACAGACAAGTACGTATGTATTAGCCAGTCAACAGGCAAAAAAGCTCAACCTCTGAAACTCAACCAATGGGGTATGAAGCTGCATGGAAGACGAAACAGATATAACTGACTGTTAAAAGACAATGTTACATACAGTAATAAACTATTCTTTCATTTGTTGACTTGTCTTTACCGATTTTAAACAGGTTAAAAGAAAGGAAAAGGTTTTATGGACATGCTTTGTTCACACAGCGCTTGATCAGAATAACTGGAAATGAGTATGAATTCTGCAAATTACTCAATTGTCTAATGGCGGATGACAGTGCACTGCTTTTTTTGGATTGTTTGTTTTGTGTTAATTTTTTTTTTCCCATTTGGGTGTGTGCTAAAAATCACACATACGTGTGCGTGAATGGCGTCAGGTTCGCTCTCCTCATGAGCGGAGAAGAAAACCATCTGGGAATGTGTTTGTGTTAAGCAAAGTGCAACGGTTTCCCTCTCTCTCATTCACACCAGCGCCTGGCATCATGTGAGGACTAATGTGGAATCTAAATCTGGACCTTGTTGAAAGAAAATGGCAGGTCACACTGTTTGGCATGTGACTCTCACAAACCCCAGTGCAGGCAATGGTGCTAATAGATAATTGCCAGCTTAATGGGAGGTGACATGTTTGTATGATGTTGCACTCAGAGCCAAATAGTGATGTTTATTGAAAATAGAGCCTCCATATACGATTTCTTTTTCAGGTGGAGGCCTTGAATAGTTAGTAGTAGTTAGTTTGAATTTGTCTTTTTATAAAATTGACAACATTTTTAAAGGTGGTGTAATTTCATAGTTACGTCTAAAAACACAAACATAGATTTTTTTTGATATTTTAATAAAACAAAACATATCACCAAAGCTAATACTGCAACTCCAACAGCATTTCTTCATTTATTTTACATTGCGTGAATACAAAACAAGTCATCACATGAAAATCAGGCTTCCTTGCCTCCTCCGTGAACTTTGTTCGTGGTTTGCAACAATTTTGCGTGCAGAGCTCTCGCTCTCTCACTCTCCACTACACACGCACTCACACTCACACACACACAGGAGTCCTCTCGTAGACACTCACACACATGCTAGTCATAACTGTTCGCTGTGGACTCACACCCCCTCCCTTCGCCTCCCACTCATCCTCCTGATTGGAGTTGTCAGGAGTCAGAGGGTCACAGTAGAGGATGTCAATAGGCCTCATTCACAGACACAGAGAAGCACACACAGATACACACTCATATGCACACAAACACACACACGCACACACACACACACACACACAGACACACACACACAATAAAGCAATAAAGGAGAGAAGCAGACAAAATGACAGACAGCCAGTAATGCTGTCCTATCTTAAGTATGTATAAACACACCCCACAATCGCCCCATCACGTCAACAGCTGCGCATCAGCTCACTCTCCCACTCACCGCAGCTGCGCACAGCAATGCCAGTGAAGAGCATTCAATTTATATTCATTATTCACCACCAGTCAACCGCCTTGATTTCTGTGATTGGATATCCCCTCTACCATCTACTGGCTCCTCACCCTGCTTTCCTCAGTCCCATGGGAAGTCTCATTGTATCCCCTTACCTCATAGAGTGGATAGCTTTGTGCATGCATGTGATTTTGTGCCTTTTATGTGTTTCAAATGTTGCTGGATGTGTGGCAGTAATGTGGCTTTTTTAAAATATGAGTAGTAAGTACATGTGATTAGAGGAGCTTGATCAGGACTTATCTTTCAAGGAAAAGAGGCAGGAAACAGCCTGCAGAAATATTCAAAACTGTTCTTCACACAGCATTAAAGACTGATAATTGGATCTGCTGGTAGTTTATGTACTTTATATTAATGAATTTACACAAAGAGAGCTAGAATATATTAGTGTGCACAACATGCATTGGAGAAATTAAGCCATGGGTTCAAGGTTTTAAACTCAGAATGAAGTTTAAACTGGTATGGAACTCAGATGAGGAGTCTGTTGTTTACCAAAAATCTGCACCTGTCCCATGAATTATAATTAAAAAAATAGGTCATCTTATCTGTGTTGTTTGTTAGCTTGCTAGCTTAAATCTGGCAATGACTGTCAGTGGTTGTGCTAATGAAAACTATCACTTTCTTCACTGACACACTCACTTTGTGTTGGAAATTTTAAGTTTCAATACCCTTTGTATGACTTTTCAATTTTTTTTTATGAATAAAATCTATCTTGCAGCGAAGTGCACAGTCACCACATCAACTCCTTCAAGAGAGTGATGTGTAAACACCTCTCTAGTGACAAATTTTGCACAGATACAAGTCAATATAGCCAAGGTCTGGCAGTTTTTTAGGGGATATAAACATAAGAAAAACACATCTTTCAGTGAAGTGAATTTAAGTATCTCCTCCAGACATGTTTGCAGACTTATGAAAATACACTGCTTGATTTACTCAATCGATTTGTAGCGGATTTGACCACATTTCTTAGCTGCCCTCGAAGAAATTCATAAGTCAAGGAATTGTACTGCAGTCGGTGATAAAATGCTACACACAACACCTTTAAGACTGTTGTCGGTGTACTCGCTCTGAAGGCTGAAGCTCTAAAAGTTTTCTCCTGACACTTGTTTGAGTTACATGCTCGACCGTGATCGAATCCAAATATGAGCGTGTCTTCAACTTATAAACAAGAGAGGCGCAGAAAAACTTTCCTTCAGCAGCTGAATGTGAAAGCAGCCTTCTGGTGTCAAACTCTGCGCATGCATCGCACATCCCCACAGAAAGCACAGAAGAAAAAAAAATAGTCTTGCGCATTCAAAGCATTGTTAGACAATTTGGGTAGGTATCTCAATCACCTCCCTCATCCCTTTCATACCTCCCACTTCTTCTACAATTAGCTTAAGGTATCTGGTGAAACCACCGACATGCGGCATCTCAGTAACAACATGCTCATCAGAAAGGATCAAGTGCAGCCGAGCCCTGCTGAGGAGTAAAAGAGACGTTTGTTTGACGCGACATTGGCCTGGCTATCTTTATCTCTAACCATAAGCAGAGACAACCACACGCAGAAGCTCACAGGCATTTTGCGCTCAAATTGTTTTGGGCACCTGTCATCCCCTATTATAATTAGCAAGTGGACGTCTAAATAATTGCCATCAGGCTGCGGCTGCTGTATCAGTGTTGGTAGCCGGAGCCCCGTCCCTCGCCTTTAGTTCTAGTATTATTTAAAGGAGTGGCGCGCCTTCACAAAGTAGTGCCATCAGCAAAGTCTTAAGCTGTGTATTCAGTCAGCGACAGCATCTGGAGCGCTGAAAATAATTAACTGACACAAGAGGGTTTGGTGTTGGCTGCACCATTTGTTTTGTCCACACTTGTCCCTGACACGCGCGCAGACACACAAACTGTATGCTAGCAAATACAGGCAGCTTTTGATCATAATTGTGACACTGCCAGGAGAGAGGGAGGTAACACACTCATCCCAGTGGGGATTGAGGATGGTTGTAAAAGTAAATGAGGCAGATGGGTCTGTCTTGAAACATGTCGTGGAAAAAAAAAAAATGAAAAAGCCCCTTTGAGGCATGAAGATGACTAGTTAAGTTAAAAGCACTTGTGCAATTTTTAAAAAAAAAAAAAAGCTACTGTAGGAATAATTCAGAATAAAAGCACAGTTATTAAATAAATCTGCATGATTGTGCGAATCAAAAAAATTCATATTTCAACAGAGGGGTCCATAAGTCAATAAAATATGGCCTGAAGTTCTGCATTATAGATGAAGAAACTGATGGAAACCTTCGCATGAATCACGCAAAACATCCAGTTCTGCTGCAGCTGTAAGGTTGCAATCTTCTGGTTGAAATGCAGGTGCATCCTCCCATTGTGTGTGTGTACGTGTGTGTATATGTGAGTGTGTTTGTGAGTGTGTCTCAGAACGGAGCTTGTTGCTATAAAGAGCTATGCTCCAGGGCCGGTGAGAGCTATCCCGGAGTGTATCTCAGGCGTAGCGTGATGACTTGACTCACACTTGTCATTCTCCCTTCTCCCTCTTTCCCCCCGATTAGACTGATGCAGTTTAGAGATGTATGTCAGGACCACACACGCTATCCAAGACACATATACTGTATATATAGCATATTCACAAAGAGCTGGTGCCTGTGGGAAGACCACGGGCCACTAGGCTTGTCTGTACCAACCTCTTGCCTTCAGGGACATTGAAGCTGGTTAAGATCACTTCTGCTCAGCAGCGCCCTCGCCATTCTGACGGCAGCGCTGCTTGGTTCAGCCTGTCAATGACATTCAAGTTAGTCCAACAACAGCTGACACTAATATACACAACACGCACTCTCTCTCCCCTCCCCCTCCTTCATTTCACCCTTTTCCCTTACTCTGTGTTGTTCTACAAGCTACCTCTGTCACACTCACAGGCTTCCTTTGTTGTTGTCTCACTGCTCGCAGTTGTATGTGTGTCAGCATGTCTGTGTGTTGTATGTGTGTGTGTGTGTTGTATGTGTGTGTGTGTGTGTGTGTGTGTGTGTTAGTGTGTCTCTTTCTCTCCCTTTCTAATTCGCAAATTTTTCTGACATGTCCTGAAAAGCCCCCCCCCACCCCCCACCCCACCCCACATTTGGAGAGACATTAGCATAGCACGGCTTAGAGTGCAGTGTTGTCAACAGAAATCACTTCCTGTAAAGAGACGGACGGGACGACAGAGTTCTTCTGTTGGCTCGTTCTCACAGCATCCCTTGAAATTTTTGAGCTAAACATTCAATGTCACTTTTGCTAACCACCTTTTACGATCCAGGCGCAAATTTTCAAGCTGACTGGTCAGATGTGGTGAACGCTGAGAAACAAAAGCAACATTTAGAGAACTGTCTTAAATCTGGATCCCTGCACTGGTGGTGTTGTGTTAGCTTGCAGCTCAGTGAGTTACTAGCCCAGCCTTTTCTGTGTGGTCTGTTTTCCTTGGTGCCTGCTCAGCAAGCGCTCTCCATGGTGCTGACTTAGATGGGGCAAACCGCCGCTGTCCATGGTGCTATCATCACTGGTCCAATTTCAGTGGGTCTTTGCTGAGCTACAGCTGACTGTGTTAGCTTTTGTTGACTCTGTCCTTTGTGCTACCTCATCTGTTTCTAGCAGAGCACGTGCCAACCGCAGTGCTAACGTTGCTGGTTTCGGGCACAATGCAGTCTGGGCTTCCCAATATGCACTTACTGCAAGCAGAGCCAATGTTTGCCACTGATTATAAGCCGCTAACTGCCACTCTGGATCCGTTTTCCGAATCCTCGGGAGCAACCTTTATTATACTCTGCACGTATCCTGCCAGTTAAATGTGTGTCAGGCAGCAGATTTGTCATTGCTCTAGCTTATGGGCTCCATCGTAGTGCGGGCGCACTGGCATTTTCCTGAGGTGCAATGAGGATTTTCCCTGGTCTGTATTTTCGTGACTCACTGTGCACTGCAGTAGTTGTGGTGTCATAAGCAGTTTAGTGGTGCACTGCATTTTCCAACGGCCACATTTTGCGCCGTCTACTGCTTGTCGTCTCTAAGCTGGTGTGGAACACATGCTGCATCAAAAATACTGTGCTTTTTTTTCCATTTAATTGGTTAGGATGCCCTTTAAAAACAAATAAACATATTTAATTAACTTTATACCCTCATTATTCATATTTAACCCTGACACAACTATTTGCGCATTTAGTTTGTAGATGACGGGCATAAAATAAACACTCTTTATTTGACATTTGCTATGTGAAAAAGCTCCGCCATCTTCTTTCCTTCAATATTTTAATATTTACAAAAATAAATTATGTTATTTGAGATGGTCCCCAGGCAACATGTCTTATCTGTGCTTTTAAACACTGTAAAGAACCCAACGAACAAGATGAAGAAAACTATAAGTCTTACACACTGAGAAAACCTTGGTGACCTTGCACCCAGTTTTGTGACGAGTCGTATAATGGATGTATTGTTTCATCCAAGGGACAAGCATTGTTACAGCTGTGCAGTCCGCAGTGTTATTTTTGTCATGCTTCTTGCTTAGATGTTGCTGCTTTAAGTAGTACAAACAAATTAGCTTTGTACATATCAGTTGTGTGAAGTCGGGCTCACTTTGATCTAATTTAGAGAGATTTCATCTTAAGATATGAGGGCTTATCTAAAACTTACAAGTAATGAAAAACCATGTAACAGAGCAAAAGAAACCCCGATTTATGATGGTATAAAATTAGGTTTTTGGTTTTGTGGTAGATCATAATTACAACAGCAAGACTCTCTCCTCAAACGTTGACATTTCTCTTATATAACACTCTGTATCTACACTCTGCTAAACTTTCATGGTTTCTTATTTAACCATCATCTTATCTTATAAAATGCTGGCATGACAGCTCTCTACATAAATTGCACTCCTACACCTCCATCTCCCACGTAGAAACGCTTCAGCATGTCGCTCGGTTCACATCGGGATGACCAGGGAGCTTTTTCCGAAGACGGAGCACCTCAGAACTCAACAAATGAATTGGCATATGAGGCAGTGGAGCTTTGCATGTAGGAGATCACGGGGATCGGTTTCTCCGGCAGGTTACAAACCCTGGCAAGGGCTGATGTTAATTAAAGGCTCTGTTCAGCACTTTCCAAATTAGCTGTGAAATGTTAAGCAGGAGGGGTTTGCCATTAACGTGGTGCTCAGCGAGACCTCTGACCCTGACTGAGGACGTCGCATCCTTGAGACATAATTGTGCTCACCTTTAGTGTTGGTTCGACAGATGGAGCAAAGGGAGAGTCAAGAGAGGAGCTGGATAGAAAAGTGCACAAAGCCTCCCGTTTCTATAGGATGAGCAAGTAATACACTTTCCCTCTTCTTCCATTAAGCTGTGGAGAGGTTGAAACGATTTGCTTCTCACCCTCTCTCGCCCTTGTTCGTGTGTTTTGATAGCCACGGGAGGAATGTATTGGATTGCAACCATTTGAAGGATACACCAAATTAGCCCATTTTCACTTATCAAATGTTAGAAGTCTGATTTGAGCGGCTGCCAGCTTTCTGTCTCTTATGTTGTCTGAAATAGATTTTTTTTTTTTCTTTCCCAGCTCCTGAAGCTAACAGTGTTTGGCACCGTACCAAGATGATCCCAGATAAAGATATTTTATGAGATGGTGCAGACGAACACTCTCCAGCGTGCAGCCCCAGTTATGTCGAGAGCTCTCTTTTGTCTGTTCGCACTTGTCCATCACACGCTTACTCCATTTCCTGTTTCTCCTTGTATTCGTGTCACATGACCACTTGAGTACACGTTTAAACATGAGTCCTTTATGTTTTTTAACACGACTCCTTTTGAACCAGCGCAGATCAATGTTTTTGATTCGAACATCCACGTGTAGGCAGAGAGAAATGATAAAACTTGTCAAAACTCACATCAGCATGTGTGCAATGAATGAATAACCTGCCGCTGCCAGATCTTGATTGTTCCTACAGCTGCACAGCCACCTATAGAGCACTTTTCCCTCAGCAGACGGTGAACATCCCTTGCAAAACCATCAAAAGGGAGCATTTTGATTTGTACATGAGAGCCGCATCCTTCCTGCTATTACAGTATGTTGCAAGATGACAGAGTTACCCCGGAAGGGGACCAAGTCATGAGCAGAGGAGACACAGAAGTAGGTCAGCTCCTAGGCGTTTGTTACATCATACATATTCATAAACAGCACCCAGTTGTTGCAGGATGAACTCACTCCACGCAGACTGTTTATTCTGTTCATTGGGCCCCCTTCTCTGTTTAAATGTTAGTGATTACGCATCACGATGATAATCTTGGAGTCTGACTGCTGCATTTATATGCATTTTACCGCTATTACGTGAATGGTATGCTGTCGTAATCACATAATAATGCCCTTTCATCTCAATAAGTCACGCATTTCATCAGGTTTGAAACATCTCACTTCCACATTTAGTTGACACAGAAAAAGTCAGGACATATTTAAAAGAATCGCGTGACATTTTGAGAAATATGTGTATTTGTTTTTTCGCCAGGAGTTAAATTAAAAGATTAATATCTCGCTCATATCTGTCTGTTGCGGAAGTGCAGTCGGCAGCTGGTCAGCTCAACCTGACATGAAGAGCGGACTTTTATGCCAACAAACGAGGTTGACAGTCAAAGAAAGCAGGACAGTGTTACGGGACGTTATATGTTTCTTTGCCCTGGAGCAGCAACTTGCAAGGCAACCTGCGCAGTCACTGCCTCCAGCCAAAACATTGTCCAGCGCATAACACCTTGTTAAACCTCAGTGTGTTGATGAATGAACTGGCACAGATTAAATAAATGTGATGTTTCAATTAGTTTGCTTCAAAGGTGTTTGTGGTTTGATCTGATATTTTCAGCTAGCCTTTCTCTCCAGGCTGTTTCACCATTTTCAGTCTCTGTGCTAAGCTAACTGGCTGCTGTTTGAAGTGTCATATTCAGTGCACAGATAGGGGCGTGGTATGTTGGAAAAAAACAATCATACCTAAAAAATGCCACACTATTCCTTTAAGTATAATAGAGTTTGTAACCAATAAGAGTGTAAATGTGTAAGTGATTTGGGCTGGAGTTGCTAATTAAAGTATTTATTATTTTATTTCATTTATTTAAAATAAAACAGTTAATATTCAGCCCACAAGGAATCAAAAATTAGCAAGAACATGTTGGTCACAGTTTCCCATGACATTATCTATAAACTGCTTGTTTTGCTCAGGAAAAAAAGAAAAATACATTTTTTTTTACATTTCTGAGGCTGAAAACACTTTTTTTCATTTGTTCTTGACCTATCACCTAAACATTACATATTTATTTTCCTGTGAAATAATTAATCAACTATTTATCTCAGCACTAATTCTACACCTCAAGTGCAATGTTTACTGTTAACATGTGACCAGTGAGGCCTGAATGTTTGACCTTGTCAGTCAAAACTAGTGCAAAGGAAACACAAAACCCCACATATGTCAAGCGGATAATATAACATGCTTTTTCAAATCATTAATATGAAACATCTGACTGCATTCTAATAATCAAATCGCATTATGTGACCGCTGATGCTCATCGTTCTCAGCCCTGGCTCATATAGTTTAATATAATGGCAGTCGTGCAGTGAATAGATCCATTCTTAATTTCAGTGCGTCCCAGCCGTGGTGCTGCGCTTGTCCTTCAGACCGCTGTGGATAAAAGAGAGAGTTGCAGGAGAGTGTGGGAGAATGAATACAAACTGAGTCAGTCGCAGGGCTATGAATTGCACTGATAGTTCAAAACATGATGCTATTTCTGCCAGCTACTGTTATTCACTCAACCCTAATACAATCAGACACTCCAACACAACGATTATGCAGGGGGTGAGGTTGACCTCTCCTTAACTCCCAGCAGCCTGTGCTACACTTTCAGAATGATTTGCCAGATTTGGGTGAATAAAGAGAAAAACATAAGGTATAACATAACACTCATTATTTTCTCGATCATGTAACACCTCCCTTATTACCTTTTGTTAAACTTGTTTTTGATAACACGGCTTCTTTTAAGAAAAAAGGAGTAATTTGCACCTTTGGGCGGTCATGTTTGATGCTAGCAGGTAGCTATTAATGCTATCGCCAGCCCTGTTGACAGTATCTGAAAGGCCTCTTGTTCATTGCCACAACCTGCCATAAACGTTTCATTACAGGAATACACAACCTATATTTTAGCCCTCCCCGCTCCCCACTCTGCAGTCAGAACAAGTTTGTCACTTGAGAAGAAAAACTGAGGGGAATGGAGAGAAAATGGTGCCCGGGAGAAGGAGTTGAGGGTGACAGGAAAACTCTGAGGAGCTCATGCTGAAAATACTGAAGGAAGTGGGAATGTTAAAGTCAGAATGTAAAGAATATGGGGGATGGATAACAGAGGAAAGAGAGGAAAGTGAATAAAGGCCAATGGGGAAGCTCTGGCATACTGTCTTCATTTTAAAGCGCTTCACAGACAACAAAGCAAACTCCTACATGTGCCTTGTAGTCGACATAATCTACCTAAAAGTGTCTGTTGCTTTTGTAAGTGTGAGGTTCATGGACGGCCTCACTGCAAAGCCCTTGTTTTCAAATGCATTGCTGCGGCGCACATTGCACAGACTCCCAGCCTTCTTTTCTTAGAGCTGCAGAGAAATTGCCTTGCTTATTGATCCATTCGCATGTAAACAGAGCATCTCTGGTCTTCTCTGGCTCAAGGTATGTATGCACTGGAGATTTCCGACAGAAGATGGCATACACTGTATCGTGTATTCCTCCCTTATTTCTATTTTTGTACACAGCCTCTGTGATTTAGTAACCCTCTTGATAGCATCTAGTGCTAAAAGCGAAGTACAGTAAACGTCCTGAAGTGGAAAATGTCATCCATTGGTCAATGTAGCTTCAACTTGCAATCATTTCCCCTACATTTTCCATATGCATGCAGAAAAAAAGCTTCTTTTATTTCAATGTATTAAAAGACATGATAATAATAATTGTCAGAATCTGTCTGTTGAAGTGAGCCATTATGTTGATTAGATTTAATTTGCACACTAACAAATGATGTAGCGTGAGTACATAAAAAAAAAAAAAAAGAAAAGGTTGAGCACTTAATTTATGCTTGTTGTGATTGTGATGCCATGACATCCACTGACCGTATGGTAGATAATCTAATTCTTGCGGTCATTAGACCGTAAGCATGAGGTTCTTTTTAGTACCGTTTGTGGGCCTGGCTGGTGCAGAAACCATTCCAGAGGGCTTTGCTCGCCCTGTGTTTCCTGCTCTGGGTACTTCTGTACGCCTGGCTGCTCTCTCTGTCTTTCTATTCCCTCCTCAGCCTCCCCCTCCCCTTCTTACCGTCACCACTCTCTCTGTATACGACTGGGCTGCTGCAAGGGGTCAAATGTCAGCCACTTGGGATTCTTACGTCTCCTTTTGTCATTTCTGAGCCTGATGATTGGTGTGTCTGTGTGTGTGTGTCTGGGCGAAAAAAATAAAAAAAAGAGAAATAGGGCAAGATGAGGGACTCGGAGAGTATGCAAGAAAAGGCTGGGGAGAACATTCTTGTGATTTTCTGAAGGAGTTTGAGGGGATCAGGGATGGGTTAGGAACAGATCTCCTTTTCTTGGTGCTATAAAAATAGCTGTTCGGCATGGGAAATCACAGCTTGCCTCTCGGACACACCACATCTGCACTAGGTTCGGCAAGAAATAAGTGTCGGGGGAATTGTGTGGGGGGTATCTTTATGGGCAACCAGCTGAGACCACATGCAAGGAACATGCTAATTGGTATTCAGGCCAGAGCTGTGACAGCTTCCCACACAGTCCTTACCGCGTTCACATGACTTTCTGTTGCCACGGTGCCCAGGGAGAGTTTTCCTTGACAAGAGATGAACCTGTCCGCCACAGGTTGGACTAAATCCCCAGCTCCATCAGCACTCGACAATTAAACCTAAGTCTTGTCAGCCCTTCATCTCTTCTGTTGTCCTCAGCTTTTCATCCCATTTGTTCATGTTTAATCATTTTCTACTTTTGTGTCAGCTTTTCTTTGTAAGTGATGCATAACAGATTGCAAATGACATATTGAGATGTCAGCATTGATTTGAGAAAGCCTGGTTGTACACACACCGTGTGTAGGTGCAAGTCTGATAAAAAAAAAAAAAATCTGTGTTATTATAAAGTTATTCTTATACACTGACTCCAAGCAACATGTCACATGAAATATTTTGATGGACCTTTAATGCATTTTAAAAGTATTATAGATGTTTCTTGTATTTTTGAGATTCCTCCTCCAACCAGCCATTTTCAATTTATTGTAATGGTAAAATATGCAATAAAAAAAGGGGTTTTAAATACAGATTTTTCTTTACAGTTCATAAGGTTTTTTTTTTTAAACCTGACAGAGTCACCGGAAAGAGCTTTGAAGATGTGGCTTCCTGCTGCAGTCTTGACAGGAACATGCTAGTGTGACAAAGAGAGACAAACATATCAACGCTGTGGCCACCTCTGATGCTCTCGCACTCCCCCTGACTCCTTTTCTTCCCCAGTCTCCGTTAACACAGTTGAATGTGCGAAGAGACTAATATGCCAGCAGGACTTTCTACACCTAGCACACACCTGGAAAAAAAAAAAAAAGGCTTTTTTTTTCTCTTTTTATGCAGCCTTGCTCCTCTCCCAGTCCCAGATTTAACAGCCTATATTAAGAGCCCACTGTTTGGCAACACGCAGCTGCCGAGATGCAACAACTCCACATTGTTAATTTGTCTGACCTTTTGTTTTGTCTAGCTGCAGAGTGGGAGGCTACCAATCTGAAGAAGGTAGAAGAAGCCTATGAGACAGTCAACATGGAAATAAGGTAAGAGAAGAATACTAAAGAAATAGAAGCAGACTAGCTTCCATTGTCACGTCTTTGTGGCTGAATCCTTAAATTTACACTTTGCGTGGATGATACATTTGTTTCTCACATAGCTATAGCAGTGCAGGCAGAGTTGCATGGTATGTAACCGGGCCTTAAAATAGACTTCATCGCTCTGCACTAAAGAGAGAAGCTGCACAGTAATGAATTTGCACTGTGTGATACCTAAGGCTGATTTTAATGAAGAAAAACAAACGCAGTTGGTTGCCTACTGTGTTCTGGTTGGTAGGCCTATTCCAACTTAGTTTGAGCAAAAGAGTGTCTGCCAGGGTATGAATTATTCAAACTTCTTGTGTCAGTTTTTAAAGACAGACATGAGAGAAATTAGTGTGGCAAGAGCTGCAATTATTTTGTGTTAATGGACAAAAATGACCTCCTGCCAAAACAAATTAGTTACATACTAATATTTCCATCCCCAGAATATGTCAGCTTCAAAATGTTGTACATTGATAAATTTTTTTTTTTAATCTTAAGACATTTAATTGATTCTGCAGTGCTAGTTTTAATTCCTCCACAACATAACCCGGTATATACTGTCACATGAAGAACAAGAAGAAAAAGTTGGGCAGGTCTGGATGAGAATTCCTGTTACATGCTCTAGCCTCTGCTCAGATGTTTTCACAGAGCTCTGAGCCAGCCAGCAATGGCCGATAAGTAGCTACTGCGGCCCTTAGGCCTGAAACTGTTCATTACAGTAGGAGAGCCAACCGCAGAGATGGCAGTTACCGAAAGGTCAAGATTTTTTCCCCCTAAACAAACGCCTGCATGAGGGGAACAGAGGAAAAAGGGCGCTGGCGGTGCTTCAGTTGCTCTATTTCTTTATTGTCCACCTTGCTTCAGCTGCTCCTGGTTAAATGAGTCACTTTCATATATGTGAGCTGGAGCATCCCCCGACTTGTTCCCCTCAGGCCATATCCTCTATCCGATTGCAAATATAAATATGCAAGTGAATTTGTGTGTTCATATCTTTTTTTGAACTGGTGCAGAATGAGTCTCTTCCTCAGTAGTTAACACCTTTTACTCCTTTAGCCTGCAATAAAGGGCAATTTCCACAAATATTGACTTTGTGTCTGAATGTTAAGACCCCTACCCTTCAGGGAATGGTATTTATATTCTTGACCCTTAATCATCAACCTATGCCTCCCCACCTTATCAACCTCCAGTGACACAATTGCCCTCTATAAACATTTGTTAACCCGATCAGTGATTCTGGGTTGTGAAAATTAAAATAAGGGCCAGTGTGTTAGGATGTTAAAGGGTCACGGGAAACACTGGAAGATACATCAGAGAGTAAACAAAACCTTAACAGCTAAACTAACTTAAGTTTCAGTCAGTAAAGTGATTCAAACTAATTACTCACTAAATTATCTAAGAAGATTTGCATTTAGTTCATGTCAGATAGGTTTTCATCTAATTGCTATTTAACAATGGAGACAACAACTTCTTTATTAACTTTATTAATCCATGTCTTCTGTTTTCAGTGTTTTAATTAAGAAACCCCTGGCAGCAGAAAAGAAATACTGTGTATTTTAAGCAGCAAAAAAGAAAGCAAAGTTTTCAGCACAGTGCAGAGTTCTCTCAATGTTACTACATCATCCTTTGAGAGACTTGAAAACAAATGACCTACATCCAGAACACTTGTTTCTCTCATATGTAAAAGGGCATTTGGTCTGTGTTTGGGCGCCAGACTTTCAAATGTAACATTTAAATGTCTTTGGTTGCACAGGGTATCACATTAGTTTCAACTTAACTAAATTATATACAATAACAATCTAATACAGTTTGTCTTATACATGTATTTTCTTTTTTTCGTAGTGATCTTCGCAAGAAGCTGGCCATAGACTATGGAACAGACTGGGAGTTTCTGTTTTTAAACAGCCAGTGTTACAAGCTGAAAGTATATGAGTAAGTACTGACAGGATTTTCACAACTGTTTTTACATTCATATGCTCATTTGTGTTTGTCATCAATGTGTAAACAAGCCCTAAAATATGTGGTCGCGCATAAAAATATGCTTTTATTTTATAAACTTATAAAAATACACACACTGTCAGAAAAATACATGTTGGTGTTTTAATAGTTTTGTCACAAGTTGTTAAAATGTTCAGCAATTATGGAAATGATTGAAACCATGTACTTGTGCAGCACCTGTGCACTTAAGGTCACCATAAAAAACACTGAGTAGAAAAGAAAAAAACACATCAGAAAATCAACCTTAGGCTGAAATCCATCCTATTTTGAGCAACTGTACTAAAACAAATTCTATCTGTAGCAAATGTGAACCATCTCAGTTAAGATCCACCATTTAAAGTTGATAATTTGTGAGCTCCAAGTCACCCTGGAGAAAGCCAGGCAGCTAAATCAACTAAATTTAATCAACAGAATGAGCTTCTTTTACTCTCTCCCGCTGCATCCCTATGGCCCCTGCTGGGGTAGAATCTGTTCTCCTCAGGATTGCTTGCCAGCTGGAGCTTTAGAAGCCTGTGGGTGGTTGCAGTTTTGAAAGAAAATTATCTGAGATCTGCACTGAGATCTGCACTGCAAATATATTTTTCAGACATCCTTGGATTCAGTGGTTTTCCCATGCCCTTATACACCAGTGTGATTTGTTTGCTTAGTTTGCCATTTAGGAGGCAAAATCTGAAAACAGAAAGTTGCAAATCTTGTACAATGGCCAGAAAAATCAATCTTAGTCTTTTTACTGCAGACAGTGCTGCAATAACAATGCTGTACATGTGAGCTGTGAGACTGTTTAATGTTGTTATGCAGGAATTTAGGGATTTCTACTGTGACATTGATCATCCTTCACTTAAAAGAACAAATTTAGGCACATGAGCAGGATGTAAGAGTTAGAATAATCAAGTAAACAGTTCCCTCCGACAGTGATTGGCCAATTGTACTCCTTGTACGAAACCTTTCAAGCTCAGGTTTTTCCATGTAAGAATAGTGTCTATTTTAAGTCTTTCCAAAGAAGTAGTGTTAACATTGTATTCATCTGTAAATGTTAGCTTGTCTGGCTAACTAGTTTACTACTTGCAGTTGTATTTGAGCATTGTTTCCTACTGTGTTGAAGGTGATCTTGGATGCTTACTGAGTGGGCTAACAAATAGAGTTAAGGCTCTGTCCTTCTTCATTTTTGATTTGAAATGTTTACTTTCTAGCTACTGGAGAATAGCCTGATATTTGCTAAACACACTGGTTAGTCCTTTCTCCATAATCTTTTTCTGTATTAATAACTAAATCCAATTAATTATTAACATATAAGCATGGTAATGCTAGAGTTAAATATGCGTCTGAGCTTACATGCTTCCATATCTACCAACTAATTCTATATAAAATGACGCTGCTCTTTATTTCTGTTTTTCACATGGATCCTTAACTGGTAAGGATGCAGTTTTTTTCCTGGAAGTTAAACTGGTTTGAACCACTTTATGGCTAAAAATTTTATCTGCACCTCATGGAACTGATGTTTGCTCAGTCAGCTAGCTGGTGAGTGAAAAAATGGCGAGGTCGATGGGTGATACTGGTAGCTAAAAAGCGTAATGTCAACCAGTCAAACCTCTAGCTGTAAATTTCAGTATCCCAGGTTATGATGCTCAGAAAACAAAAATATCAACTAAAAAGTTCTATTTAAGTCATCGAGGCTGTTTCTAGTCAGATTATTTATCACAACATTAATCTTTTATACATAAACCAATACTGTACTCTGAATTCTCTCTCTGTCCTTTTAGTCCCATGCACTTTTATTTTTCATCCTTAAACTCACTGAGGAGCACAATATCCACAAGCGTCAACTCCGTTGAAGGTCTTTTGACCTACCAGCACCCTCTCAGCAATGTACCAGTTCTCTACCCTGCCCCCCCTTTATCCTTGTGTTCGCCTTGATCTGTGATCCTGAAAAGAAATGACATTGACAGACACATAAACCAACGGCTTTCTATAGCACTCCCTCCCATGCCCTCGAGTAGAGAACAAGCAGAGCTACAGTTCATTTCCAATAATGGAACAGAATCACACACATCTTTTCCAGCTTCTTGATCATCAGTTCAAACCATCTTGCGTTTGCCCTCCCTGGTGTTTGGATCGCTCGCATTCACTGCTTAATCAGTGAATCGTGAGGAGGGGGTGGGGGGGGGGTTTCAGCAGGTTGGGGGGTGGGGGGTGGGGGGTATTACCAAACACATTTTAAAATATGTACAGTGCGTCCACAACACAAAGGTGCTGTAAAACTGCAAAACAAACAAAACTAAACAAAGACGTGAACAAGAGCTAAGCCTTATTTATTAACACTAGTTACAGTACTCACTCAAAATCTACAGGGGGTGGTGTGTAAACAGCTGTTTATGATTTGTGGCAGCTCTCTTGTTCACCTCCTCCTCTCTTTCCCTCACTGCCCCTTTATTTTCTGCATTCTTTTGTCTGTGGATTTTTTTACAGTAAAGGCAAAATTGAATTATGGACAAAACTTCTATTTTCAACCATAAAAAGTAAACTGGCCAAGAAACTAAGTAAGGAGTTCTGTCCATATGTCTCCGTTCATGGATCTTATTCCCTCTGTTTCAGTAATATGGACAGTGCCGCACCTACACACTCAGCTCCTAATTGATCCATGCACATTTCACAATTTCACAGCACAAACACCTACTTGCTTAGCTGTGGGTCTCACAGTAATTGCAACAGACATTTTGCCAATTTCGCTCTTGTTGCAGCAGTACGTAACGTATCCTAATTCAAATGGCAGTTCCTAGACTTTGTTCACGTGACATGCACGAAATTCACACGCTTCAGATGTCACCTGAAATCTGTCTTACTCTCTCTATCTCTTTCACTCTCTCTGTTACAATCCGATTTAGACTGCATACTGAATAGCTAAACAAGAGGTTTATGAGTTGCTTTAATGGGAAAAATTAAAAGTGACAGAACAGAGAACACAGTGAGGTGCTGGATCCAATCATATAGGTGACGCTAAGCCCTGCTCGCGTTTGATTAAATGTTTCCTCATTTTTTTTCTTGACTGGAAGACAATGATAAAAAAAAGTGCCTGAGGCCATAAAAGACTGTTGAGCTTAACACTGTCTATCTGTAATGTAAGTAATAGGATATTTCAGTGGATGGAATTGAACTGGTGCTGGTCTTAGGTGTCGGGAAAAAGGTTTCAGATGCCGCCAGGTGTGGATCAGGTGATGACAGTGACACATATGAGGCAGCCCGGTTTATTAGACAACTGCAAAGGTGCAAGGAAATAGAAAGTGCCGATAGCTTTTAAGGGGTTTAACAGAAACTGGATCTGTTGCTGTTTACACTTGTATATTACAGGCCAAAACTTGTTAATGTTGAAACTGTGTTTCATTTCTGTCTGAGGGTGTCAGCTGAGATTTCTCCTTTTGTCTTTGCGAAGGAGGAACCTCTTTCCCTGCACTTCTTTGTCAAGTTATTTCTTCAGCTTTGCCTCTGCCTCACCTCGGTATGGTGTGAATCACTTCAGCAAACTGGGGCTTGAAGTTGTCTCTTGTTTGTCCTTGGGAACATATATTTATATACATATGCATTTATATATGTATAAAGGTAGTGAGATTCTCATCAGTTTCTGTAAAGACCATAAAAACCATAAATTAAAGCTGAAGGAGGCAGCTGGTTCTTGTTACATTATCATTAAATAGCATTTATTTCTGCACCTCCATGCACCTCTCACCGGCAGTTAACTTTCTTTTTTACATTACATCACATTTGTACTATTGAAGCTCACCTCCGAAAAATACACTGATTAAAAATCTATGTATTTCCCCTTAAAAATGGTCTTCAGAGTGCTGGTGGGCCCTAATCACGAGTCAGGAATTTAAAACGCAGGCTTCTGCCAGTGAATCAGAAATAAGCTTGGCAATTCAGTCAACACAGCCTGGCACAGCATGAAGGAAGACACCCCATAATGAGTTCTCAGAGGCGGAGTCCCTACCTACAGCAGAGTCTAATATTCCTCCTGTGGATTTGTTGACACTCCTCAAAGCAACTTAAATCGATGGGCCGTGATTTATGCAAGACTGTCAGGTCAGATTGACTCAGCCTCCGCTCTCGTGTCATTAGAAAGTACAGCACTTCAGTGAGTCATGCCCGCCACTGTGGTTCAGCTTTGACAGAGAAGAGAGAGGGATAACGCAGCACAAGTGACACTTCTAACTGTCTGTAGAACATCACATGGCCTTAGCAGTGCACTGGGTTATCCTCGGGAAGAAAGAGACTCCTTAAGGATAGCCTAGAGGGAGCTGTTTCAAATTGGATATAAACCATTGCGAGGCGGCTGGTGTGAAGTCCTAGACGTGTCTGCTGACTGTCGTGAGAGCAACATGGAAATGAAAAGCCATATATGTGGTAGATTTCATAAGAGCTGTGCCATGAATACCATCTAGCTGCAAATAGGGTTTGACAGGACCACTGGGATCTTCAGACAGTACATTATTTGCTGTCTGGCTAGTACTTGTCAGTAATGGAAACATTTCTGTAAAAGTTCCTGTTAGCACAGATAATGTTCTTAAGATCATCTGCCATATCAGGTTTCCTAGAAGTGAGGACAAGTAATTAACAGGAGAAATTATCTTTTGATGTTATGCATCGATGTAAAGGCCCCTTTTGCTATTAGAAATTACACTAAAAAGCAAACCAGCTAACAACAGACGAATACATGCATGTGCACAGATGAAATGAGAACCTTGTTGCCTGGGTTTGTTGAGGGGACGGAAAGGCAGAGGGCCTGGTTAACCATAATTGGATTGTTGTTAAAATAAGTGGTTGTGCCGCCGTAGCTGTTTATGCAGATCCATGCCCTCGAGCATGAGCACTTTGTCACACCCAGTAGCTCTCAAATTATGATAGATGTGGCACAGACACTGTTGTTAAATTAAAGCATGAAATTTTGCATTGCTCTTAATGAGCTGCTCATGCAATTAATTAACTTCAAAAGGTCACATTTGGTCATTTGTCAATAACAGAGAGGCAGAATAATGGCATTCACCTGCTTTAAGATACACATTCAGTCATGTCGAGGAGGATCTGACATTGTTAAAAGAAAATGTTTGCTGTTCTGTATTTTCTGACCATATACATATTCAAAGGAAACAAAAAAACACACAATGTGTTAGTTGGTCTCTTGATCATATCCAACTTTGCCCACCAGTTTCTGCTGAAGAAATAAATTTTTAAAAACGTATTAGATTTGCATAACTTGATTGAAAGTAATATATATATTCATAAAACATCAAGGGTTAATTTACATTGATATATGGCACAGAGGAGAAGCTTTTAGCAGGCGTTATCTTCACAGATAATACTCGTTAGTAAAATCTCTTACTGTTACTCTACAATTTGCTCTCTTAATGAGATTTTATTGGCCTTGAAAAGAATATAGAATATAATCAGAGTTATCCTTTAAAAGACTCATTTTAGTCATTTTTTAATCATCAAATCTGTACTTGAAGCTCACATTTGCAGTGAAATGACCACATATTTAAACATCCATTAATGTTTTTTTTCTCCTTAAACAGGCCTTTTTAAAGACATTTTATATAATCAGGAATGGCTGGTTTGCATATAGAAGAAACAACAACCATTTTAAAGTACTGCATTTCCGTTCTGTCTATATTTATCTACAGTTTAACTGTTAAATCGGTCCACCATCTCTGCTGTGAGGTATTTATTAGTAGAACCTTGCATATTCGCATACCTTCTGTTAAGTTTTTCCAAGACGCCATGTTGAAGAGCACAGTCAGTTAATCTTAATGGTGAATCACTGCCTCCCACACCCGATTGTGATTCAACAAAGCCTTTGGCTTTCAAGATGCTGGTTCCTTCCTGTAAGCAACTGAAAGCACGTGGAGATTCTGCCCATTACACAGCAGGGGTGGCCATCTGAAGTAGCATGAGTTTTTTCCGTTTGTCCAGTAGACCTGTGGGCTGGCAGGCAGCGCATGTGTGTCTGGTGGGGTCATAAAATCCTCACATCCCATCAGTCTTTGTTATGCTGCCAACTGCATGGCCATAGAAGTGGGCAGCGAGCACAGAATCTGTGGGCTGCTTGTGTTGAAACAGTCTGGGTCAACTTTTCAGATATTTCTTTTGTTCATCCCAGCCTGTCACCGCACACCCAGACCTCCTGTTTCTAATTCAGAGTGAGGCAATTCTGCGTTAATCATCTTTACTGTTGTCATTATTGTTTGTGCCGTATCAATTTGAGTTATAAACATTTTCAAGCGTGAGCTGCACAAGTTTAACTAAAAAGTTTCAGCATAAAGCCAAAAATAAAATGTTTTCATATTTGGGATTTTTGTTCACTGAAGTCTGATAATTACACAGCAAATAAAACTCAAATTTTTCTAAATATTTCTTATATTCGGGAACTGTGACCTGCTTGTCTTTTACTGACACTGATGTAAAATAGCACAATCTATACTCATGGGAATATTATACGATGCAAGTGACAACAAAGTATTTGTTAATCTAACAGTTTCACCATAAATTGAGTATTTATACACAAGTATTTGGGTACTTTAGCTCTGTTTGCCAATTATGTTATTCAGATTACTTGTTTTAATAAACCTTAGAAGTAAGGTTGGAGTTGCTGAGTGAGAAGCTGATCTCAGGATGTATACGTACAGTGTTTGTGCAGGCAGGAGCTAGCCACCTCTCTTCTTCTCAGCTTTACTAATGAGAGCAAGAAGGGACTGAAGAATATTTTTAAACTGGTGTTTTTTTAATTATAATGAATAAAATGACTTTAAAGAAGTTAAGGTCACAATCACTGCTGGCAGAAGCATTGACGTCAATGAATGTAATACAGAACCAGAAACTGGTGCAAAAACTTTTATTTCTAGAATTTTATTGTCCTTACAATGCTGAGTGGTTTGACTTGAAGCTGCAGCTTAAATGTTCAGTGCTATCATCAGTAATTTTACCAGAGAGACCAAAGAGACAATGAAGTATTAAGTAAAAATAAGGAAAAGCCAGAAGAGAAGCAGTAAAGTTTCTTTGTGTATAAAATAAAACATCCCTTTGTTAATCAGTGTTTATATTTTCGTTCTTGTCGTGCTGTGTCTCATTTACAGTTCCTGCTGTGACAACCTGAACTTCCTGGTGAGATCAACAGGCTTTATCTTATCTAATCAAATCTAATAAGATCTAATTTAGTATCTGTAAGAACTTCAGCGAAAGTGTAATTATTTTCCTTCGCACACCGAGGTTTTTCTCTCAGACGGATGGACTGTAATGAGCATTTTTCTACTCTGCTTTGCTGCTCTGCTCAACTTGCATAAAAAATTCGCTGCCTTTCACTCGCTTTACAGCATTATGGTGTGACTTTTTACATAAATAATGTACAAGTACTTCAGCAATGTTTGACATTATTTTTAACCTACAACCCACATATAGACAGAGTTTTTAGTCAAAGGTTTCCATTTCTGGAAAGTGGCACTCACTGCATGTTTTATCCTCAGTCTAGCCAAAACAGACTGGTCTGGCGTTGCTATTAACAGCTGAAGGTGCTTTATGAAATATTTTAGTCCCAGTTACAACGCAATTCCTCCAAACTCTTATGACTCTGTATAAGTGGGAGGAAAAAAAAAACAGGCAAATCCATTTCAAATCATTTGACCCAACCCTAATCATGGGTTGCAGTATAACCCAACATGAGGTTTAATTTAGCGTGCGAGAAGTTTCAAGCCAAAAAGATCTAAATTAGTGAAAAAAATCTGCAATATAAATCCCAGTTAATGCTGTTAAAATTTCTCAATTAAAATTGTCTTGAAATAAGTGAGAACCCTAATTTTAATTATTTATCTCAATCTTTGGGCAAATTCTTAACCAGTTTTGTATCATTAAAATGTTGGGAATATTTACAGAATAAACAATGTTACTCCCCTTTTTGCACCCAGAGTCCCCCACTCATTTGCCTGCAAACTTTTGCTGGTTCTTATGTTGTTGGAGCCGCAGATTGTACTATTTTTGTAAGCCCCCCCACCCCCCGCCTCCACGAACAGAAACGGTATAGAAGTTGAATTGAGAGGGAGAGACACTGATCTCTTTCTCTTGGCTCCTGAAAGGGACAGCCAACAAAATTCACAAGAAAATGAGGCAGTGCTGGTAAGTGGGGAACAAAGATTTAGTAACTGCTTTGCCTATTCTCACCTAAAGTATTTTTAGAAACATTTTTAGTGAACCATTTAGCTGTAATATTAGATAGTTTCTGACCAGCCAGTTGCCATATTGCCTCTGTTTATAAACTGGCAACCAAAATCAAGCATCACCCAACAGGCAGTAGATCACTCAGGTCCCCAGCAGGAGTGCTTATTTGTCCTGTGTGTCCAAATGTGCTCTGGTTATTTTAGGATTTTTACCTTTTACCCAAACAAAGAAATTAATAGTTTTTTACCTCTCTTGTCTCCAGCCATATAGCACCAATTTGAAGAAAAAAAATTCCACCTTTTTTGCCGCAAACAGCCCAGTTTTATGAAAAGACACTTTTTCTGGAAGTGTAATACTAACAACACAGTATGCATGTGATTGCTGTCATTAGCCCAACATTAAGTTTAAGTTTAGTTCCCTCCAAAAGAAAAAGTGGCAGTCTTGCTTGAGAATAAACATATTATGATTGCATAAACACATTTGTACCAGCTGTAAAAAGAAACACTTTCCTTTGCACCCTGTAAAACATTTAGGTCTGTATTTACCAAGGAGTTTTTGGGTACATTAGCATAACCGTGATTGTTCTGATCTACTAACCTGTTATCCAGAGCATTTTCTGCCTGAAAACGGAGCCAAGGCTTTTAGCGCATTTGACCCATTTAATATGAATTTTGAGGAGTGGCGTTGGCATGGTGGAAATTGAGGCAAATTATTGAAATGGATCACTCCTATCAAATTACTACACCAAAAACACCTATAATTGAGAATAATATTTCACAGCCAGAGGAAGCACATCATAACTTCTCACCCTGAGAAAGCCATTTCTGCTATGTTGTTCAAATGTTAAACACGCAGAGATGGAGAATAAGACTGTAATAACATAACAACATAGCAAATGTTCCATTTGGAAATGACTCTCTTTCAAATGTCAGAAGATGAGATGAAGTTATGGAAAGCAAAGTCATATGTAGGCATAAAAATGGTAGTCATGGTGTTTTCTTATTGCCTGCAGACCAGGAAAGATGATGATACATGAATTTTTCAAACCTGTATAATGTCAGAATAGCTGGCTGTACATGTTTCACCTTGAAAGCCTGCATGTTTTCATGTGATGCTCTGATCTGATATGCTATGTAATAATGTCCACATTAATGCCAATTTTATTACACAGACTTGGCACCGGCCAAATGTGAGCAACTCACACTGAATACTGTTAGCAAACTTTAAAAATGTATTAGAAATTATATCTGTCTCAGCTTAGAAAAATACCGATATAGGAACATCTTGCCGTGTATTTGTCAAAAATAGTCCCAGAGTAACGTAAATGTACTGGCTTTTTGTGGAGCTTTTAGCTGCATCTTCTTCAGTGGATGGGGTTTTGCTTGTATTCACTTGCTCACTTCTCATGGAGTTGAAACCTTAATATATTAAACCAGATATTTTATGGTAACTGATTGCATCTGATGAGGAAGATTGCAATTTGTGGTTGAGGACTCAAGAAAAAGCTAAGAAGGAGACTTAGCTATATCTCAAGCTGCTATTTCAGAGCTCAAGAAACGCCTTCTATCTCTCCACCACATATTTCCACATATAGTTAAGAGATACGTAATTGCTAGCTTATTATTAATTTACACTATGGGCCCAAGTGTCAAGACCATTATCCTGACGATGAAGATATCCAAACATTAGAGCCTTATGTGATTGTTAAACATCTCAGTCTAGAACAATAGGGATTAGTATGCTGCTTTAACTGCCTCCTCTCTAATGGGAAAGGTCTCTGCAAGGCTATGCAACCTGGCTTCAGGCATTTGCTCCCTTTCAGCCCCAAGAGCATAAGTGAGCTCGGGCAGTTGTTGAGTGATAAGGCCTGGCTGTCAGTTGGGATTGCAGTTCATCCAAAAGGTGATGAATAGGGTTGAGGCCAGGTATTTATGCAGGCCAGTCATGTTCTCACCTACCAACCTCTAGAAACCACTGCTCTTTGCACCTTACTTTGTGTTCAGACTATTGCCACAAACTTAAAATCACACCATTGTCAAAAATAACATTTCCCCTACCCTAAACCCAACCTTTTCTGGTATTTAAGCTTAGATTCTTGTTATTTTACCTTTACTTTCTAATCATAAAAATCACTAGCTACTGTTTATTGCCTACTTATTCATCCCCATATTTTAATGGCGTTGAAAGCTACGCTCCCATTTTTGCACTCTGTTAGTTTAAGTGTGTCTCTTAAAATCAGCTTATGCAGGAAGGGAAACTTTGAAAGTGAGCAGGACTGCTGTGAGAACAGATGTTTAACAGTCACTTTCCAAGTTTCGAAGCTTCAGATCATTGGCTTAGTTCTTTTTTTTTTCACTTTTAATGTGGGAACTCTAATTATCACCTTAAGTTATGGTGAAGTAGCTATCCTAGCACGTTTTAGTGTTAAGAGCCATTTTTTTACACCTTTGAGGAGGAAAAGTGTAAAATATTATTTTGAGCCAACTCACTTCACACCTACGTAGAATCTTTTGCATTCTGTTATATATTATTGATGGTTAATGGGAAAATTTCCTTTAGGCATGTCAAACAATAAGTGTCTTTATTGTAGTGCACACTGAATTTTGTCTGAAAAGTTTTCAAGATCTTCACACTCATGTTACTCAGAATTTAATGGCATGCTAAATGTTGAATTAATGGTAAAACTGCAGTTTTCAAAACCAAAATGAAAGTGCATAGACAGCATTGCACTAAAATTACTTTTGGTCAAAAATTGTAAGGAAATTACTCTATGTGAATAAATATCGCTAAAAATATTAATAGAACAATGCAATATGATTAAAGTCGCACCAAATTACATATATAACAAATTGAGGTATACATGTATTCAGGAATTAAGTACTTTTAATCCTCTGAATCTTTTGCCCTATTCAATGCATTTTTATAGGCATTTGAAAGGCCTTAAAGACCAGCAGTTGCATATCATATGAGATTTTCCACGTGCCTCAACCTTGACATATCCCAGAAGAAAATAGCAGCAATAACACTGTAACATCTTGAGAAATGGCAGAGAAAATGCAGCTTTAAATGATCTGCCAGAAGCTATTTGCCTCATTGCCCTTAGTGATAGCTCTAAACACTAAATTGGCTTGAAGTTTGGCTTGTTTTGTTTTCCATTTTTGGCCTATAAATTGAGGCATCTTTTGAGAGAGGCTCCTTCGCTCTGTGTTATTTTTTTCCTGGGTAATTTATGTGGGAAAGGGGCCTCTGCTGTGCATTCACCTTCTCTCTTTATGTTGTTTCACAGAGGAGAAACGCAATAAGATGAAAAAAAGTGAAAAACATATATATATCTATCTTATGCATTGACTCTCAGTTCTGCATAAAGAATTTCAGGGCCAGAATATGATAAGCTGTCAGGAAGGTGAGCTTCAATCAGACGCATAGTAAAAACACTGTACAGCATTTTTATTCAGACTTTGTGATTCGTCATGTGGAAAATGAAGGTAAACTGAAAAATGGCCTACTTTGAGTGCATCTTCTTTTAAACAGGCGCTAGCAGGATAGGCTGGCAGTGGGTTTGTTGGGCTGCCAGCAAACTCTCAGCTTGATTATCAAGCAAAAGGAATTGCAATGACCCAATCCTGCAATGATCACGACACTCTTTTTGAAATTACGAGTCCTGGAAATGGAAATATCTCCCTAATATGAGCTCCACTATTGAAATTTGATTCCATAATTGCACTTGAGGCCTGATGTGCTGACTGTTCGAGTGCAGAAAGTAAAGCTCTCATTATGGTGCACTGCAATGCTTTTACTGTAGTAGAGAGATCCAAACACTGCAGAACTTTTTCTCCAGCAAGTCATAAATCAAAGTGTCTCACTCCCACCTTCATGTTCTACAGAAGGTGCTCTTATATCAGATGCACTCCTGAAGAAAAATCCACTGTAGTAGCTTAAAATGGTGTTGCACTAAAGCATTTCTTGCATTTTCTAACTTTTATATATATGTATATATATATATATATATATATATATATATATATAAATTAAAGCTGCTTCTATATCAGACAGTATACAGTATTTTAATTTCCACTCGTTTGCTCAAATATATATCTACTGCACAGAAGGACCTTCTGGAT